>BMAU01001088.1:600000-1154413 GCA_019973935.1 Trichonephila clavipes | reverse complement strand
CGAGATTTAAGCTTTAGTACTTTTTTATTAAATTATATTTTCTGAGTAAATATCGACGAGTGTGTTCTGCTTTTCTAAATATAAAAAATGTCTATTTTTATTTAAAAGGTAACATTTTTGCTTTTTTATTATTTTGTCACGATCATAACCCATTAGCTGACCAAAAAATAAAGTTTTGTTCTTCAAATTTTATTTGCATTTTTATTAATGTTTTACTTCTTTCTCTTATATAGGTAGATGAGTTTTTATAACCTCAATATATAAGTATTAAACAAGTAATTATATACATAAGTATTGCAATAAACAATTAAATATGTAAGTATTATAATAAGTAAGCAAATATGTAAGTATTATAATAAGTAATTAAATATAAAAATATTAGTCAAAATATGAAAAATTCTCCAGAGGGACGGCACATTAGGTCTTTGCACGTGCGGCCCTGCAGATCATAATTCTACCTTTGCCAAACTTTACTGTAATCCATTCTGGCAAAAGGCGTTCACCTTGATTCACCACTCTAGAGCAGTGATCCGCAATCCCCGGTCCGCCGATCGGTACTGGTCCGTGGACCAAATAGTGCCGGTCCGCACAAGGAATATTAAACTATTTTCATTTTATATACTGTGGTGTATTTTTTTCTCTAGGGTTTTATGGTAATCATTTTATACACCATATTAAATACCTTAATATTAATTTGTTGGCGTAACTGTATTTTATTCTGAAGGCCCATTTCAATACAATTAAATTAAAATTATTAAATAGAAGCAATCTAAAATATAAACAATCAACATCCCCTCCTTCAGTGGGCCGCGGTAAAATTATCAAACGTTGACCGGTCCGCGGCGATAGAAATGTTGCGGAGCTCTGCTCCAGAGAACCTGTTACCACTCGTCTACGGTACGATTTCGTAGCGCCTTGCAGCAGTTCAACGGAACAGTGCAGTTCGATTTTGCAATCAAAGGCTTATGTGCGGCAACACGACTATAGAAACCAAGCAAATGTGTTTTCTTGTGGATGATAATTATCGAAACAACAATCCCGGATGCTTGTCGGGACTCCTGGAGTGTATGGGTATCGGTTTGGAACAGTTTTTCCTAATTTTTTTGGTCTGCACTCCTCGGTCTCTATCTCTTAGTTTCGTGAGTCTGCAGCGTCGGAGCACATTCCGACAATCCCCACTCACCTTCCACTTTTTAATCACAAGAGTAACTGACGATTTTGGAATATTTAACTCACTAGATATGTGACATAAGAATCGGCCACGTCCTTCTCAAAGTCAGACAGTTCTGAATTTCGTGGCAGGTGATTAATGCCAATGCTGTTTCAGGCTCGATATTCAAGTACAGAAGGCGTGCATTGGATGTCCAAATACTTATTGGTAGATAGTGTACATAATGAATAGAATATAGGTATTGAAAATCACCATCAAGAAAATAACAAGAATGAAAGAGCTTTGAGTATATACAGAACACAAAATCTAATGTATATTTTTAAATTTCGAATAAACTATGATCATCTCCATTTTGAACATGTGAATGTCATTTAAAAACTCAGAAATAAAAAGCGATCCTTTTCAAAATTATGAAGTCCGTCGCCAAAAGCCCTCGTGTAGCTGAATAGTGCGACGTTCATATTCACCCACTCACTCTAAGACATAGGAGTGTTTAAATTCAACATGCATTTGGGGAAATTAAAAGTTTTCTACTTACAATTTTTTTAAAAAAAGTAAAAAGAAGTGATTTGTGTGTCTATTTGCATTTTTATTCATGTTTTACTTTTTACTCTTTTTCAGGTAGATGAGTTTATAACGTCAACGTTAAGTATTATATATATAAACTGCATTCACACACTCAAGGCAGTCAGCGTCGATGATGGGCTAGACCAGGGGTGTCTAATCCGCGGCCCACCTTGAATAATTTTGCGACCCACAAGATTCCTTACAACTTTACAAAATTCAACTATTTTGTACAATGTTTTTTGTTTAAAGAGTTTTTTTTTTCGTTTTTCTTATAAAAAATAAATCCCATAACTGTTATTATTTTATCACGTTGCTTCTGTTTTGCTGCGAATCTCTTTTTTTCTCTAAATTGAAATTTATCAAACACAAATCGCGCTCAAACTTAACGCGCGAAAATCTGCAACATCAATTACGATACGCAAATACACATGCATTGCGAAAACTAAGCAAGAGTTGAGAAACAGATATCTCACCAATTAAATAAATTAAATATTATTTGACCTTTGAATTATTATTAATATATTATCTATGTTTGTATGTATCTATTTAACAATGAAAACAATAATAATATCTCATTCTGTTTTAAATTTTCACTCCATTAAATGTTTATAATGGATCCAAATCTAATATAAAAATATATATTTTTATATGTGGCCCGCGGGATTGTAAAGTTCTTCCGAAGTGGCCCGCGAGGTCATTTGGGTTGGCCACCCCTGGGCTAGACGCTCGACGCTGACAGCCTTATTGTGAATGCAGCTTTGGTCAAAATATGAAGATTCTCTACAGGGGCGGCACATTAGATCTTTTCACGCGGGTGGCCGACGCCCTAGAATCGACCCTGATGATACCGTGTTCCCTGAAGTCATTACATATATGCGATCATGGTCCTTAACAGAGTATTCGTCAGTATTATGCTCAATTTCTCCTTTCCAACAAATTCTCCGTCGATTCTAAGCCGCACCCGATTTTCCAACAACATTAACAATGGTAAACAAGTACTGTTTAAATTCAAATAAAAACGGTGAGTTAGTGAGTGAATATTAACGTCGCATTGTCCAGCTACACGAGGGCTTTTGGCAACGTACCTCGTCATTTTGAACCATGGTCAAGAGTCGAGAACGACACGTGAGCTGGCGCCCCTCTCTTCTAACTACCACACCACACCAACAGGAGAACGTTTGAACTCTCGACAGATTTAACGTGCATCGCTCCCCTACATGGTGGGTCTTTAGTCGTATTGGGCTCGAATTCGTGGTATATATTGACCACTAGGCTACCACGGCCACCTCATGGTGTGGAAGTTTGGAGAGCAGAGTGCAAAATCAGGTGGCGTCTTCGTCATTTCATCGTATTTAAAAATTTCGAGGTGATCACCATTAACCTTCACACGTTGTTTTGGTGATTAACATCAATTATGAAGTAGAATCCCTTAAATTATTTTCATTATTAATAAAAATGAGTTTAATTTAAAGTCGAATTCTAAATAATTCATTATTTATTAACATCGTACTTAAAAGTAATACGGTGCTATTAGCGATGGACAGAAAAAAAGAAACGAGTCTTACAGTAGTCGCATATGATGTGTAACATCTGACATGTTATCGTGTAAAAATACGCAATATTAATTTTTCCCTGAAAAAAATATGAATCGGGTATGATTGGAAATAATTTTCTATCGAATAATTATATTTTTAATGAAAATTGTATTTAATTAACAAAAGGAGTAAAAAAATGCAATATTTTATCAAAAATAATTATTCTTGTTCAATTTGGGGAAGAGCGGAGGCAAAATAGACTTATGATAACTAAAATATGACACATATACTTGTGATTTCAAAGTATTTCATCGTTGGGTGTATGACCTGAGTACCCAGCTCTTTCGAGCTACAACCTCATATCAGTAGGTATTTGAGTGACTGTAAATGATTGACTTTTGCCCTTTGTTAAGTTTAAATGCTTTAAAAATAAAATAAAAATACTGGGGATTTTAGGAAAAACCAAATTTAAAATAATAAAATGCATTAAAATGGAGAAAAGAAGCTTCAAAGTCAGCACAAAGCACCGAAAATAAAGTTAAAATTTCAATCTTGGGTGGGCGGGGCTAAGCCGACCCATGGGAATGCAGCTAGGATCATGAAAAAGTAGTTGAAAATAAAACAGAAAACAGCTTTTTTAAAAGCTATTAAAAATATACTATCAGTAGTAAAAATAGTAGAGGAACATTTAAATAAAAAGAGATCAGTCGGAACAATTTTCCGAGGAAAATTAATGAGTAAAAATTGAAAAATGGAAGAATTTGGGGATCGAACCCAATGCAAAGCATTGTGCGCGATTCACTCTGACCACGGGGGATTCGTGGAAAGAGGTGAAATAAGCATTTAAGATGTAGGAAGCGAGATTTGAGAGGAGAAAAATAATTACAAGAAGAGGGGGTATGAGAGAATATTTCTAGGTCTGTTGAAATTAGGATCAGTGATATATTTTTCAATATCCAAGATCGAGAGATTACTAGAATTATCAATATTTTGAAAGAAGTTTGTTGCAATATTTTTAATGAACTGTCTAATTGACAGCTAGTTAGATTAACGGTCTAATTAAATTGTCTAATTTTACTTGCGGTCCTGAGGTGAATTTCGGCCGCGGTAGCCGAGTGGTGTGGGCATCGGGATCGTGGCTGGCTTTGTCTCGAGTTCAAGCCCAGTACCACTATAGACCCGCCGTGTAGGGCAGCGATGCACGCTAAATCTGTCGAGAGCTGAAACGTCCTCCCGTTGGTGTGGTGTGGTAGTTAGGAGAGGGGGGTGCCAGCTCAGGTGACGTCCACGTCACTTGACCATGGTTCAATATTACGTGGTCCGTCGCCAAAAGCCCTCGTGCAGCTGAACAGTGCGACGTTAATCTTCACTCACTCACTGAGGTGAATTTCAAAGTATTTAAAAACCATTGAAAAAAACAGTGTCAATAACAGTACCACTGTTAGTAATTAAAACATTCTAATTTGTGTTCATTTCGAGCTTGATTTCCTCATTCATAAAAGCTACGAGCGGCTCAGCTTTTTGCAAAATGAAGTTAAAGTTAAAATCACCACTCAAAATCAGGCGTGATAATTTTTTTAAAAGAGTAGAACCACACCTTCGTGATATGGTAAAAGTACAAAATGCAGGAAATGTTTAATTTTTTTTTCAACCGCTTGATTCGAAGAAATGTATACGACCACCGAAATGACTGTCCATTTTCAAATAAGCTTCCTGCCGCACTTATGTCCCCCAGTATCATGACTGACGGATTTAGAGTCAAGCGCCCGAGTGCTTGATGGCTACTAGAGTTAAACAACTCAGCCACGCACTCTCATTGGTCAAACCAAGTAGCGGTCCCACCCTGTTACACACATCCGTCCCTTTTCCCTCGCAACAAACTCTCCAGCAACCGAGAGGAAAGATGTCGCCCCTCACTCATGAAGTCACATGATCCGTTCTCTGTTAATAACACTCCGCTGTCCCAGGGATTTCTAGAAACCATCGCGGAGACAATGTGAAAGTCTCTTCTCACAAAATGATAATATTACTATTATTTTGCATATGCATCAAATTCTCTTCCACACTCTCAATACAGAAACTTGGTATAGTTCATATAAAAGCTTTATTTTTCATGACAATTGGCAGGAATTTAATCTTAATATGTGTCTTAAAATAAATTTTTCACTTCACACATTCATAGTATCAAGGAATACTCGAAAAAAAGGCTCACTTTTTCATCGAAGACATTTTATTAATATTAATTCATAATTATAAATAATTTTAGAGGAGTTTAGTTAAAATATATATGCATTAAAATGCATAAGAAGTGAAAGACAAAATTTATCAAATTCCCCAAAAAATGAAATTTGAAAAGTAGGATTGTTAAGGGGTCCATAGGAGCCCATTAGGGATTGCAATACCGAATACCAATATTTTGAGCGATTTGTACAATTTTGAAAACCGGTATTCACGAGTTTAAATACCGGTTTATCGGTGTATGACTAGAAATTTCTTAAAATTGTCTCCACTCTATTTTCAGGGATCACCAACATCGCAAAATAATACGCGTGTTTCTTTTTGTGTCTCCTAGTGGGCGAAATGAATTAAACTGTAAATACAAAGTTGTATCGTACAGTCGAGAGAAGTGATAAAATATGTGAATCATCCAAAGAGAGGGGCCAAAAATATCCTGTAACAGCTTAGAGCGATACTGCACACGCTCAGGATTCGTAGACTGATATTCATATCTGTGAAAACAAGGGCGTAATTATGAAGAAAGGGCGTAATATTTTGATATTTTTTAAATGGGTGAGTTTGTTATTCACACTGTATTTGTATATCATACTTTATAAGGTTCAAAATAATTTTTATATTAATTATATATATAATAAATAATAACCCATAATAATGAATGAGAATAACTTTAAAGAACATAAAAAAAATCGGTTGATAATACTTCGGTTTGGTTTCATTATTTATATGTTGAAAAGAATATAGTGGCACAATGTAAAAAATGCTCTAGTGTTATTAAAATGAATGGAGGAAGTACAAACAGGGGACTCCATACACATTTAAAAACGAAACATGATACAAAATTGTTAAAGAGGAAAAAATATAATTGCGATCAAGATACAAATTTTAGCACACTTTCTAAGCCCAATCCATCAGGTATTTTAAAGTATTTTGACAAAATGATAATCAGGATGAAATTATTGCACAAAATTACGTTCCAGGCTTGATGGCAGTGCCATGGATGCATTGTTTTTATAAGATCACAGTTCAAAAATTTGTACTAGTATCACAGACTGAATAGCGATGTTTACAATATATTTTTTTGTGATTTCAATAAATAAGATGTTCCTTTACTTTTGTGTGTGTGTGTTCTTTATATACTGTTATAATTTATAAGTTACAAATTATTTTTTGTAATATTTACACTCTCTAATAAAACTGGCAAATATAAAACAAAGAAAGTTAGCGTTTCTAATACCGGTATTAAAACCGGTATCCCGGGATTAAGATGTAAAAAATACCGAACACCGGTATTGAATTTTTGGTCCGATATTGCAATCCCTAGAGCCCACGTTAAATTGCGTAAGTTTATATATATATATTATATATATATATATATATATATATATATATATATATATATATATATATGTGTGTGTACAATGTGTTGTGTGTGTAAATGTGTGTGTGTGTGTGTGTGTGTGTGTGTGTGTGTGTGTGTGTGTGTGTGTGTGTGTGTGTGTGTGTGTGTGTGTGTGTGTGTGTGTGTGTGTGTGTGTGTGTGTGTGTGTGTGTGTGTGTGTGTGTGTGTACTTTTCTCAGAAACTACTTTTTTCTCACAGATAAAACTTTTACAGTAGGTAATGTGCACTATGAATAACACTTTAATGAAGGTTTTTGTCTTTTTGTATAAAATTAAAGCAATTATGATTTTTTTTTTAAAAAAATGTCCAATTTTTCCTCTAAAATTTAGTTTAGAAAAGTCATATCTAAAAAGGTTTGCTAGATTTATCTGATTCCCTTCATTAAAATGTGTAAACATATTAAAACTCTGCTCATTGAAAATTTGAGGGTTATATAATAAGTAGTTTTTGAGAAAAAGGTACATAAAGTGAACCTCAGGAGGCTCACCTTCTTTAGGTGAGTACGAGTGTCACAATCCTGAGGTGCCCTAGTGATATTTTCCTTCTCCCAGGGGGTTTACTGTCTTTTTACTAAACACGGGTGTCACGACCCCGGGATACCCTAATGATCCTTCTCTATTTTCGACTCTCTTTCTTGTCATACATTTCTTTCTTTCTTTTCCTCTCTAGACCACAGTTTCAAAATATGTTAAACATACGTGTTTAAAATTAAAAATTAATTTGTTTTACTTAGATAACATAACCATTATTATTGACACATATTTTGGATTTCACTTTGTATTGAATTAAATTAGTTTCATTTTCACTTAATTTTTTCCCTATTATTTCGATTTTTGTATTGCTTATTCGTTATTTGTTTTTTAATAATACCGCTGGTTTCCCAACCCGCATGAATGACGTGTGCGGCATCCCATAAGGAGGAAAATGGCGTTCTGGGGATACCTTTACGTTCCCTTTGAGCCACGCTTCGCTGTGGATGGGGTGGCCGCGGTAGCCGAGTGGTATAGGTATCGGACCGTGGCTTGCTTTGTCACGGGTTCGAGCCCAGTACCACTTAAGACCCGCAGTGTAGGGCAGCGATGCACGTTAACTCTGTCGAGAGCTAAAACGTCCTCCCATTGGTGTGGTGTGGTAGTTAGGAAAGGGGGTGCCAGCTCAGGTGTCGTCCACGTCACTTGACCATGGTTCAAAATTACGTGGTCCGTCGCCAAAAGCCCTCGTGTAGCTGAACAGTGCGACGCTAATATTCAATCAATCAATCGCTGTGGATGGGAGGCAGGAGTGAGCACGCTCCTGTCAATCGGCTGGTGATAAGTCTCTTCGGAGACATTGCTATAGGGCAGGGATGGCGAACCAGTGGCACTCGTGCCATTGATGGCACGCGACGCAATATTTTGGGCACGCCACCTATCAAAAAGGTTTGCATTTTATTTTAAAATAACAAAGTTCAATATGAAGAATTTCAAACAAACGCGAGTGATCAGTCGCAGTTTTCAGCGAGATTTGTTAGCTCAAAGAATTATCGATAAAGCTCACGTTTTTTATGTATCGTGATGTAACTTCATTTAATAAATTGATTTTGTCTCAATTCGATTAGTAGTAAATTGAAATTTCCAGCCTAATTCGATATGGATTCAAAAATTTGTTGTAAAAAGGAGAAAGTTAGAATTTTGATTAAAACAGAAAGATTAACAAGCAATGTAAGTAAAAATGCTATAAATGAAATTTTGGAAACATGGAATTCAATTCCAAATATATTTAAAAGTTAGAAGAAAATGGCTCATGCTATTTTAACTATATTTTCATCAACCTATGCCTACGAGTCATTATTTTCAGAGAT
This sequence comes from Trichonephila clavipes, assembly GCA_019973935.1. NCBI lineage: Eukaryota > Metazoa > Arthropoda > Arachnida > Araneae > Nephilidae > Trichonephila > Trichonephila clavipes. The sequence goes on along the minus strand of BMAU01001088.1, from coordinate 1,145,662 downwards.
GAATAACGTTAAAGACTCACTTAGAAACCGTTTGACACATGACTCCATTCCGCAGTACCATTAGCATTCCGCCAAAAGTAACAATTCAGATACAAGTTATTTGTCATCTAATCTCGCACAACAGAACTCGCACTAATGTTACTTTAATTTGAATTACGCGTATAAATGGAACATTTACTACAGTGCAAAATGTATTTTTTTTCGTTGTAAATAAAGAGTTTTGAGTAGTTAGTATTTAGTTTCGTTATTTTCTCAATAATCACAAGTCAAACTTTTTTGACGGCACTCATTAAACTCATCTTAAAGAAAAAATGGCACGTTGATCCAAAAAGGTTCGCCCTCCCTGCTATAGGGTAAGTGCTGCAGATAAGAGGCGTCCCCGTTGGGCCTCGCCCTGATGCTGTAGCATTATATTCTGGGTGTACTCCAGGTAAGAGCCGAGCCTGGTTTTGCCATACTGCCTCCCTTGTTGGACTCCGTGGTGAGATGAGTATGCCAGGACAAAGTTGTTCCTTCTCGCGCTTATGGATCCGAGTCAGCTGTGCCCAGGTAAAATGCCTTGTTTTACCCACTCTTAGCATCGATAAAGTTTCCCCATATACTCGTTTTTTAATCTTATCTCTTCCTAAGAATGAAATGTCACACCGTTTTCAATTCAAGGAATAAGCGGCGAACCGAAATCATTACGGTGATTTGCCTATTGAAACATCGTCTGCCTTACAAACGAAATCTTTCTTGTTAACATTTTTAGACTGCCCCTTAACTGTAAATCCTCATAGATCCTTAAATTCTTGTCGCGGTGTCATATCTGACTCAGGTCAGAAGAATTAAAATAAAAAAAGACTCGTCACTTTTCCCAACGAAGCATTTAATATTAACTTTCAATAGCTCCAAACTACCATCTACAATAATGGCTGGATATCTAAATTGTAAAATACGCCCTTACGTTCCGAATCCTCTGCGCTGCTTTAAGTGGCAAAGGTTCGGTCACTCTCAAACTTCCTTTCGCGGACAACTAACATGCACTAGACGTGCATCTGTAGAGCATTCTTCTACAGATTGTACCCTAGAACTCAAATTTATTAACTGTTTACAGCCTCATTCCACCGATTCCAAACTTTGCCTAAAATGGAAAGCAGAAAAACAAATACAATTAAAACTAATAAAAATATAACTTTCTTAGAAGACCGAAAGTTATTAGCCCCATATTTATCAAAGACATACTCCCAGGCTTCTAAATCCTCAACAACACCCTCTTCTACACAGACATGAAAATGTCACAAAAATAAAGTGTCCACCTTTAAAATTACTTCAAGCAGCGTCATCAATCTCGATACAAAATTTATCTGCATCTATTACTAATTTCTACGTCGTATTCTTCCACTCCCAAGCATCTAGACATGAAAAAATGCTCCCTTCCCTCATACAAGCAATAGCTAAGAAATCAAGAAATTATAAATATACTGAAACAAGTACCCCTTGTGTGTGTGTTCAATTTTCCAATTCCAATATAACTTCTCAAGCTGCATGCTTTGCAGCCCAAAACCGACCTTTAAAATCTCGTAAAAAAAAGCTGTATATAATAGCCTCCTGAAACCCTATCTAACGCAATCGAAAAAGATGACACCATATAAACCACAGATAAGTACCCCTGTACAAGATAAGCCAGATGAAGAGGATATGCTAGTAAATGACATTGAAGAGAAAGAAGCGAAATATATATGGCTTTTTAACACCGACCAGAAATCACAAATAACTTTTTTCAATCTCACTTATAGGACTTGGTGTGGGGGGATCCCCCACACAAGATCTATTTACTTTTATTTTTTAAACTAACTTTTTATACCCAGTTTGAGATCTTACGTTTTATTACTAAACCTGTTTTTATAATACTATTTTGAAATTTTATACTTTAATTATCTAAAAATGTGTGTTTGGCGCAACTAAGCCAAAATTGGCTCTCGCGCCATAAAACCCAACACTCACATAAAATGAAAAATATTACATTTTGAGAAAATAGGCTTTAAAATAAAATGTTGTAATTTTTCGACGTTTCAGCCCCTAGGGTTACGGACGATGTCGGATATGGAAACCGAACCGCCCGATGGTCAAAAGACCCCTCTCCCCAAATCAAATGACGAGTCCATGGCAGACAAATGAACCCATTCAAACTATGCAACGCACTTGAATCCCAACTGCACCAGCAGTTACCCGATTTCAACCAACAACGCGACAGAAAAACCGCTCAGGGCAACGACAAGAAACAAAAAGAACCCAAAAAGAAAGCCGCTGATCCTCCTCCAGAAGAAACTGATAAAGACAAATGCCGTCACCATCAGGAGATTCAAAAATTTGTCAAAATGATGAATGGTAGACTCTCCTTCCTTGAGCACTGCATCCAAAGCGAAAAGGAATTTCCAGACCTCACTGACGATGACGCCCTCGTCGGATACCAAAAAGATTATGTGACGAACTCTCTTCCCTGAAGGAGCACAAACTGGGTGAGTTAGCTTTGTTTCTTCCTTGCCCTGTGCTGGATTGCCCGGAAAATACTAATAATTCTATCGAGCTAAATGACCCCCCAGAAATTAATGCAAAGAAGCACTCGCGTCAAGCGAGCCACGATAGCAAGAAAACAGCAAACCCAAATACCGATGGTGGCTTCACCTCCCCCAAAAAAGTTGCGAAAAAGTTAAAACTTACTGATCCCATTGCCGGGACCAGTCAGCCTGTCAGCGTTAAGAATAAATTTAGTAGCCTTGCCGGAAAGGAAGCTAAAGTTACTCCCCCGATCTCAAATCAAACAACGGCTCCAATTGCCGCCCGCCCTTAAGTCCCCCCAATTATGTTCAAACATAAAAAAGAAAATTATAAAATAATCATCAAAGACTTAAATAAGGATTTCCCCAACTGCGACATAAAGTTAGCAGGAAAATACCTTAAGGTATCCGACTACTTGCGACAACTTTTTTTTGAAAAAAAAGAGATATGGAGATCTTTTTGTGATTTTTATATTTATTTAATATATTTTAAGGAAAAAATCCTAAAATTGGTAAAAGAAAAAAATATTATTATTATTAAAATGGGAAAAAACTAGTAAAAATGTACGAAAAATTACATAAACGGGGCCCGCTCTGTACAAAGATTTTATGAACGAATTCTCAATTTTTCAATTTTGATGTGTTACTTTGTTATTCCTGTTTGAAGTGACCTTCACGATAAGAGATATTTTAATTTTTACAAAAACTAGAGCACTTTATCTAAGTCATACTTAATAAAGTGCTTAAGTCATAAAAAAACATGGTCTATATTCACATAAATAACTGCAAATTTTGAAATAAAACAGTTATTGATAAATCTGAAGATCAAAACACTTCTACTGTTATGCAAAACATAAGCAAAAAACTTCAGCTAATTATTTTCAAGACTTTTTGAGCAATCGCGGTCCCCGTTTGAGTTTTTCGAAAAAACCACATTTCGAGTAAAACGCATTTTAAAGTTTGACATCTTGTGTAAAGTTATGGCATTTGCTTTTACTAAAACGCTTGTAATTTTTGTTCTAGTGAAGGGAAAATAAAGTACTTTTGGTATTGTTATTAAGTTAATAAAATGGTCTATAAAATAAAGTCATAAAAAAATTCGCCAATTTTTGAAAAAAATCATGGTTTTAGGGTAGTCAGATACCTTAAAATCTTCACGACAAGCACCGATGAACATCGCATTGTAACGGTCTACCTCAAAGAAAAATGCGAGGAATTCTACGTGATTAACCCGCCCCCAGAAAATTGTCATCAAAGGACTCCCGGTTTCCACTGAAATCGGCGAGATCCAAGCAGATTTAACCTCTCAAGGATTTTGTGTCGAAAAGGTGGCCCAGCTCACCAGATCGAAAACAAAATCCCCGCTCCCCATTTTTATGGTTGAGCTCGAGCGTAACCCAGACATCTTCCAATTAAAAAAGTGTTGCTACCCAGCTGTGCAGGTCGACACTTTTAACAGACAACCGGGGGTTTCACAATGTTACAATTGTAACTTGTTCAACCACTCGTCAAAAAATTGTTACATGCGCACTAGGTGCTTAAAATGCGGTGAATCTCACCGAACCAGCGACTGCCCCATAAAAGAAAAAATAGCGAACCCCATATGCATCAATTACAACCAAGACAGGTCATATGGCAAACTGGAGCCAGTGCGAAGAATTTCCTAAAGGAAAACCGAAAAAAGGTGAAACGATTCACAATCGTAACACCGTCAAAGAACCAGTAATTAAGAAACCCTCCAAACCGGTCACACCAAATCTCTCTTTCGCAACCGCCCTCTCGGGCGCTCCAAATAAAAATAATATTCCCGGAACTTCGGCCGCTTCCGAAGAAGCCCCTACAACCAATGATAAAAACAACGAAAATTACTTTGGATTTAACGACGCGATCAGTGAATTAAGAAGATTTTTCCTCGACTACCCCTTTCTCATTGAAATGGGAAGGCAGTTCAGGAACGCAAAAGACGAAGAGAGGATTGATATCTTTTATCAAAATCTCGTCAATAATTACAACCGTAAGGCCTAAATTTTGTCTTAGGCTCTTAAATTTCAAATATCTCTCTAATTTTTAAGACCTCCTATTGCCATTCGCGTGGGAATTTTTTTCTCTCTGCCAACTCCCCCTTTTCTTCCGAGCCACCCGTCCTCCTAATGGGAGACCAATAGAGAGAGTTTCTCTCCCGTCACAGATCGCTGCACTTCCCATCTCAGAGACTCGTCGAAAGCTCGCTCGCCCATTGGCCGAGAAACCCTCGGCCATTGGTCGAACGAGTCACTCTATTTGATCCTCGGTCGCACGATGACCCCGAATAACTAGCAATCCAGTACTTATTATTTCTATTTTAATTTTTTAACAAGGGCAAGTAAAGAATTTCAATGCTATTCCCCAAATATTCTGATAGGAGATTAAGATCTCTTCGGAGATCAGGTGCTCCGATGAAACCGTCAACACCTTCTACGTCCCAGATGCATATAAAGAATCTTTTTTTTTTAACTCCCTGCTCATACAAAACTCTTTTAATTTTCTTTTCTTTTTCAACAATTTTTTTTGGGGGGGATCTCAAAATGATTTCGTTGGGCTAATATTATAGTTTTTAATTCCACAAATGTAAATTTAGGAATCACTGATCGTATAATGTTATTAACTGACTCTTTGGGCTTCTCAGGCTTTCCACGTCAACCAGTGGCGTAACGGAGAATTTTCGGTTTGATTGATTGATTGATTGAATATTAACGTCGCACTGTTCAGCTACACGAGGGCTTTTGGCGACGGACCACGTAATTTTGAACCATGGTCAAGTGACGTGGACGACACCTGAGCTGGCACCACCCTCTCCTAACTACCACACCACACCAACGGGAGGACGTTTCAGCTCTCGACAGATTTAACGTGCATCGCTGCCCTACACGGCGGGTCTTTAGTGGTACTGGGCTCGAACCTGTGACAAAGCAAGCCACAGTCCGATACCTATACCACTCGGCTACCGCGGCCACACGGAGAATTTTCGGGCCCCCCTGCAAAATCAGATTTTGAGCCGTAGCCGGATCTTACACAATCGGCATCGCTCAGGCTTTGGGGCCCCTAGAGTCCTGCCCCCCCTTCCGCGGTGCAGGGGTGGCGGAGGTGTACGTTACGCCACTGACGTCAACATTGCCTTAATATTATCATCTAGATCTCAAAAAATTGCTTCATTTAATTCATTATGTTATATAAGGACGCGTTCGTGATCATGGTGCCTTTCGTTACATTCAGCTTCTGTCTTTGGACCATGAATTTATACCCGCAGGACACAGTCCATGTTAAGGGCTCTCGTTTGAAGACAGAAGATGAAAATAAATTGATATTATTTCTAATAGCTATACTATTAGTATATTTGAATTTTTAAATATTAAAGCGTTGGTTACGACCATTTCGGCTTTTTCCAATACTTAACTTTTTTTCTCTGTTTTTGCCTTTAAGATCTAAAAGACGTGTATCCATATACTTCTAGATTTGCCCAATACACTCTGTTTCCACTTGAACATCATAGATTCGCGCTCATCAGAAATTTATGCAAAAGGAAACACAGGCGCTCCTAACAGAGCTCATTTGATGCGCGTCAAAAAGAGAGTAGCTTCATTTAAAAAATAAATAAAAATACTTCTAATTATCGCATTTCCTTATATCCTATATCATTTTAAACAGAAATATTTAAACTTTTAGTAAATATAAAAAAGTGAAAATCGATAATTTTTCTTAAATTGATTTGCGCCGGACCCCCTTAAGAATGTAGAATTTCTAAACTTTTTTTTTTTGGAATATATGATTTACATTTAATATTGCAATTTATTCAGCGAAAGTTTTCTTTTTGTTTACTTTAATAACACTTCTTCCCTATAGTAATTATTTAATAGCGCATTTGTAAGAAGTGTAGATCGCCTGTTTTAAAGCTAGCTTAGATGTGTGATTATTGTGTTGCAAGGTTCATCAAATAAGGAAGAATCCCTTGAGTTCATCAAGCTAATCAATATTTCTGAAAGAATTTCAAAAGGATTATTTTGAACTAACAATATATTTTCACAATCATTTAAAAGAAGGAAGGTACTATATTGTTAAATAAATGTAGAGGGCAGACTGATGTACCTGAGTGGGCCTTATATCAGAATTCTTTCTGGGCCCTTCACACATTCATAAAACTTATTTAAAAGTGTTCAAATAAATATACATAAACATACATACAAAAAAAAATCTTTTAAGAATTACCAAATTGTTTAATAAGTATTTTCAATTTTTCTATATACACTATTAAAATTCGAACGTAAACAAACGTATCTATCTATGTGACAAGGTGTATCTATCTTCTCAAGAACCGCACGACGCAGGAACTCGCCGAAGCTACCAAAAGATCGGGAATGATCCGAGGAATCCGTTTTGACCATTTATATTTCAAGATTGTTTTTTGTTAAAAAAAAAACATTAAAACGCGCGCGCACATAATTATTTTACCCCCGTGGACATTTTTTCCCGCCAAGGGGCGAAGTTCCAATTTTTCGACGTTTTTTTTATCCCAGACATTTTCAAAATACGATCTAATTTTTTAATGAGACTCAGACAAAAAATAATAACAGAATCGGAAAGATCATTTACTTCGCCACGATACGGTATAATTTATTTTACAAAATAATATTTTCTATTTTTTACGATTTTTTTTAAAGTGAGTCAAAATCGATACGTTTTTATGAGAATGATTTCTAAATCGTTCCAATTGCATTTTCTTTCGCGTTAATGAAATGATATTCAACACTAAAAAAGTCCCTGCTTTTCTCTTTTAGAATCAGTCATTTAAAAAATAAAATGTCAAAAACATTTTTTTTTACGATTTTTCAAAAAATACTTAATTTTATTTAAATGCTTAATAACTTCTTTATTTATAAAAATAATCTTACGATATTTTTTTCTGTTTGTAGGACGATATTATCCGCAATCTGTACAAAGATTGAAAAAATTACTTAAAAATTACGGTTTTTAAAAACGGTGTTTTTCATTTTTCCCCCTTTTACCGAGAAATATTAAGCATTATTTTTGTTGCATTTTTTGTTTAAAATTATCGTTGTTTTCAATCGATATATGAAGTTTGAAGGCATTAACTTAAAAATGAAGCCCGAAAAAAGAAAACTTTAACAAATAATGCATTTTTACAATAGCCAAGGATTTGGCGGTGGAAACCTGTTTGGCGTCAAACGACTCTTTTACTCTCTGCCCGTCACGTTTGATGAAAGGTTACACTAGAAAAGAAGATGCGCCTATATAAATATTGAAAATCAACAGATTTGGCGAACTTGAATATATATCTTCTTTTTATTTTAAAAGTCTTTTCACTTCTTTTTCCCGAAGATTTCGCGGCGTTATCGTTTAAAGCGTTTAATTACTAACGTTTGTACCCGGGTTCGAAACATTGTGGTCGCTTGATTTTTTAAAAAAATACTCAAAACTTTATTCGTGCATTTAATAACTTCGCTAGCAATTTTGTAATATTGGAAAAATAACTTATTTCTTCACAATACAGTATGTTCTGTTGTTTGTTTCTATTCAAAACGATACTTTACATATTGTATGATTTTTTCTAAAATGTATCAATATCAATGCGTTTAAAAACTCATAGTTTGATCTTTTAGAGTTAAGTGATTTAAAAAATGAAATCCCGAAAACATTTTTTTACGAGTTTTTAAAAAATACTCAAATTTTAAATATTCAATAACTATTTATCAAATTCAAAGTTTTTTATAACTTCTTCATTTATAAAAATAATTGTATGCAACCTTTTTTCTGTGTATCGAACATTTCAAAAAATGCTCATAATTTTAATTAAACATTTATAATACAGTTGTGAAATATTGTAATTATAAACATTTCTACTTTTTTCAACATACAACTATTTTTAAAAAGGTACATTTTCCTTTCCGGGGCGTAAAAAGTTGCAAAGGGAGTGAATGAACAGAAGTGAAGTCCCACTGTTCACTTACTCGAGAGCCATGATAGCGAGAGGGGAAGGAGAATTTCCATAATATATTATGCATTTAAAAATGTTCGCGCAACGCCGGAGGAAATAAACCTCTCTAACAAAGAAAAGCGAAAAAATTTCAAAACAGGGAATTTTAAGTTACACACTCGGTAAAAGCCCGAGCAACGCCGGGCTAAGCGGAGGAGGGGAGGGGGGCGGAGTCATTTTGAAAAAGAGTATTAGAAGTGCTGATTTTGTGAAGGAAAGGGGAAATTTATAAAAGTAGTCCGTGCAACGCCGGGCGTACAGCTAGTTTATAATAATATCCCTAGCAGTAGAGTATATCAAATTTAACTGTTTCTATTGCAGCAAAGTCCGACAACCGATCTTGTCCTTTGAAAGTTCTTCGATTATTTTCAGCTCAGAAAACAGGTATTACACCCAGGAACGTAACTACCGCCGTATCAATGATACGGGGCCCCAACATGTATAATTACAGTCCAACTAACAGGGTTCTCCTACCTAAAAAGGGCTTCCGAAGGAATTTTGATACAGGGCCCCCTCAGAACTAGCTGCGCCAGTGATTACACCCCATTCCTTTGCTAAATATCCGGACTCATTTAGTAAAAAGATGAATGTACTTTGATTTCTTATTACTACCAGTCTAGTAGAAATAAAAAATCAACGGTCTTTATATTGAGAATAGCGATTTTTACTTATCTCGACATTAACAAGTTACATAAGTTAGAAACAGGTAAAGATGAATAATTTTAATATTATTAATTTGTCTTTTGTGTAGCAAAATGTATGAGTCCCTCTTTTTGTTTTAACTTTTTACTGAAAGATATATAAATACATGCAATTTTTAACATATGTTCTTAATTTCATATTAGATAGCTTAAAAGAATGTAACTCCTGTTTTACTCTACAAACATTGTATCCAAATTGCATAATTTTATGGTGTTTCATGTATTCTATAAATGGGATGTATTATTGGAAAAAATCCTTACTGTTCCAATCCAAATGAGTCAAACTTGTGGACTGTAGGAAGAAAGGCAACTTCAGCGTCTTCTTTCATTATTTATTTTGTTTGTTTTCTTAATTTTGTTCATATTTTCAACTGTACAAAGAATCAACGTAATCAATGACACGCACAGATTGAAATGTGCGACTGAATGATCTAATTATCTACAGGTTGTTATCGAGAATATTTTTCAATTCTCCTTTTCAATGTTAAAATTAAAATGATAGGTTTAGTTCTTCAAAGGTTGAGAAAAAATTGGAATTTAAAATTCATAAATATAAAAAGCTTTTACCAGTAGGGAACAAAATAAAAGTAAAAAACAGATAAATAAAAATACATTTCTGAAAAAGAATATACAAGAGTACATTTTTTTCTCTCTTTAATCAAATATGAGACAGAAATATAATGACAAATATTACAGATACAATGGAATAACATAAAATTATTTTTATAGAAACCAATATATTCTGAAAAAACTTAAAATTTTTCACATCGACTGACAAAGGTAACAGAAACAAAAATAAAATTAAAAGACAATTCAAAATTTCCTTTTAGACTATACACATACTAGACACATAGAGAAAACACACAACACATAAATTAATTCTACACTAAGAAAGACTTCCATAAGAAAGAAAGAGATCATGACATTGTGTAAAAAAAGTTACTTCTACAAATCACCTTGACTAAAAAACAAAAATCAAATTATGCAGATGTAATGTGCAATATACAAAAAAAATTGTATTTAAAAAAAAATTCAAAAATTTTAAACTAATCCAAGACAATATAATATAAATGCAGAAAAAAACTAATTGGACAAAGGCGCACGTTTCATTCTACATACATGCATATTGCAGCTGAAACATCTCTCAAAATGGTGAACAAAGTGAGTTTTCTTGATTCCAAAGTTGGCTCATTTACAAAACAGTGACTTTTATGACTTTAAAGCAGTCATCTTCAAACGTTTCAGATTCACAGAACCCCAAGAACTAACTACAAGGAGATCTCCATTCCATATGCATGCTCTCTCTCAGAATATATCTTAAAAAATAAAAACTAAAGTAGATCAACATGTTATAGGTACTTTATGTAAAGACAGTTGAAAGTATTTCTTATATAATTTACTTATTTTTCACTTAAACAAGTTGTTCCAAACGACATTAAGATGTTAACAGATGCATCAGAAACTTGTGTATTTTGCATGAATTTGCATCGAAAAATTTATGAACTTTCTTAAATTTAGATTTGAATATCAAATTAGCTGACGTATTGAAAAGTTGTTCCCTGTCCCTCATTGGAAGCCTTTGGATTTATCATAGTACTTGAATGAACTTTTATTTATGCATACTTAGTTTTACCTTCTGAGAAATATACTCTCTTACAGGTATTTTTAAAAATATTCTTATTTTATTTTTCTTTCAGACTGGAAAAAAAGGTGCAATTTCCATTAGAAAACTATTTAGTTAAGCAAAATGTTGCTCTAAGGAGTATAAAATTATTTCCCGGGAATCTAGTGTCATAAATAATAGAATATTCACAATCTAGTCTATACATATAAATAAAAATGAAGTGTCTGTTTGTAATTTGAAATTAACAGCTTTTTACTAAATGCATTTAAAAGTATATATGGTACTTACATGGAAAAATCAATTTTTAAAATTTTTGTCTGTATCTGTTTTTCTGTCTATCTGTTTGTTCTGGCTAATCTCTGAAACGGCTGGACCAATTTTGACGAAACTTTCACAGGCAGATAGCTAATGTTATAAGGAATAACTTAGGCTACTTTTATTATAGAAAAAATAATTAGGATTCCGAGAAAATAAAATTAAAATCAATGAAATAGTGAGCAATATCCGATTCAAATAGGGATAATTTTTTCAATAGGGACTATTTTTATTCAATAGAGATTATTTTATTTTGCGAGCCTTCTGTCTCAACGATTGCTAGCAGTTACATCAAACTTTTTTCTTTGATTAGGTTGCTGCCATTCGCGTCATTTCCCGTTCATGTCTTGATTCTAATGATTTTACAGTCCTTAACTACATTGTCAAAGGTCATGCGTTTCATTCACCCTCTTCCTTGCGGCTTCGTTTGTGTTCGTGTTTCACCCTACTTGCTACTTAGACCTATTTTGATCCTAAAGATTTTAGTCCTCACCCCATTGACAGTGTCAAAGGTCATGCGTTTCTTTCACCCCTTGCTCAACAAAAAGCAAAGAAAAAAATAAAAGAAAAAAGAAACAGATTCACAAAGTAGAAGAAAAGTTTTTGTAAACTCTGCAAAGTGAATAAACACTTTTTTGTTAAATTCCACGTGGACGAAGTCGCGGGTAACAGCTATTTAACATAAAATAAATGCATTAGAAAGTAATATTAATGTATTACACATCCAGATAAAAATTATTTACATTTTTTTTAGTGTTTATAACACAAAATTTGTAACAATGTGTTACTTTTGCTGAGCAGGTAGGTGTTTTCAAAAATCAACCCACAAGAAAGTTCTGGGGTGTCATAAATAATAACAACAATAATAAAAAAATCAGCAATTATACCTAAAGACTTAAAATTTAGCAAACATGGTTTTTTCGTTCAGCTGAGTTATGTAAAAATCTTTTTTTTTTTTTGTTTAATTTATAGAATTCACGTAAAATTTACTCATTAAAAACTTTTTTATCCTTCAGTCTGCATTTTTTAATTTTTAAATTCACCCTTGTGAAGAACGGGTATACCAGCTAGTTATACATATAAAGAAAAACCACTTCAATATTATTTTATTATATTATGATAAAAGTTAACAAATATTTGAAAAGAAAGTAATTATGTATAAAAAAACATTTTTAATTTTAATGACTGATATGAGCTTATACTTTGTTAAGGACAAAAGTTTAAAGTTGGGTTCTATTGCCGTTATTTGCAAATGTATTTCATGCTACATTAAGTTTATTTGAAATTGTAAATATATAGTAAATATTGCCATATATAAACTAATGGTCATACAAACTCCTAAGAGAATATGAATCCATTTTGCATAAACATCTATAATATTCTTCTTTATTTTATTTTATTATTTTTTTATTATTATTTTTTTTTCCGGATACCCCAGGGTATCATGAAACACAGTTTGAAGACTACTGCTTTAAAGCAATGATGCATAAAAATCTCCTTAAAAAATATACATAAGATGCACACTGAAACAATTACAGAGAAATATTTTAAGATTAATACAGATATAAAGCACAGAAGAAGAGAAGGACAAATAGACAGCCAATTTCATAGTGTGATATTTCTTTAATAAAATGTGGACATTCATAATTTTCATGAGGATAAAATAGCATGAAAATCTTACATATTAAAAGGTCAATAACCCAAATGGAATACTAAAGAGAACTTTTGGAAAGTTCTTTTTTTCTACGTTTGTGGTGCTTTTGGTGATGGCTCTTTCTAATAGAATATGATTTGGAACTCACTTTCAGGTGGTTTTCTTTTTCTCTCTTTGAACTGCAAAAGAATGAAGATATATTACACAGTTGTCAAATATTCTTTGCTACTATTGTAATTTTTATTGCAATTGGACAAAATTAGAATCAATGTTCATGGTTAAGATATAATTAATGTTAATGGAAATTACAACATAGCTAACTCTCTTCTTATGAGAATGATATCCGATTTTTTTTTTACTAAATTAAGTAGAATGAGCAGGGGCGTACCTACCCCCATATCAATGATTCGGGGGTCCCGAACCTACAGGGGCCCCAACACCAGTAGCTATAGTCTTGCTAACAGGGCGCATATCAGAAGAAGGGCTCCAAAGGAATTTTGATACAGGGCCCCTTTAGAACCAGCTATGCAAGTGAGAATGATGCTGTAGTACAAGTACAAAACTAAACACTGAGCACATTTTCAAGCAGAAAAATGTCTCAATTTTCAGCATTATATAATTCGTACATCTGTTTATATAATCTAGCTTTTTTAATATTTAAAAATATTCCATAAATAATAAAAACTTCTCCAAATACGTAAAGGGATAGCTCATTTACCATTAACGTATAGTAAAAACAATGCAAAACATATTTTACATTAGAAAAAATGGTTTAACTCGGATAAAAATAAGTCCTACGGTAAAATATGCGTCTCTCTATAGAATAGCGAAGTTGGAATATAATATTAATGCTTTAGATCTTTTATATCAGAAGAAATATTCCAATTCCGGCTCCTATTTTTTAACCTTAAGCAAAGACAGCCTTAAATAGTTTATGCTAAAAATTTAATTTTAAAAATTAGTTCTAGAGATATTCAAGGAAGCCACTAGGAGGCCATGTACCAGATTACTTCTATACAAGGATTGCAAAATATTGTTCCCCTTTTTTGATGTTACTTAATTACAAAATACTGATATATGGCCCCAAAAGACTTGGCAGACAGTATAGTGGTTAGTGGCACTAGCTCTTCCCCTCAATGAAATTTGTAGGCCTCAATCTAATGAAATCATCAATCAGGTGGCATTAGCAACAACAAAAGACTCATTTCTTATTGCAAGGTTTGATACTGAATATTTCCTGGCCTTATTTTGAGAAATGTATGAAACTTTGAATTTATGGGATTCACAACTCAAGAAATCCAAACACACACATAAAAAACGGAATGCTACAATACAACATTTTTTTGTAACTAAATTTAACAGTTTATATTTTTAATAACTTTCAACTAGAATTCATTTCAGAAATATGAACATATAAGCAAGTTTGTAATTAATGGTTAACATACAAACATTCAAAAAGGATGTTGTTAGATATTCTCCCAAAATATTTGCAAAATGAACCCTAGATAATTATAATTAAACAGGTAATGCAAATACTTTTTGGAGATACCAAGTCATTTTCCCCCTATTAAGAATTTCATTTCATATAACTAGAATGCAAAAAAGGAAAAATCACACAAATATTTAAATTTTAAGTTTTTTAGGATGTGAAGACTTAAGAAAATTCAAAATTTATTATTTGGTTCAGATTTCTAAATTAAAATCATATAATGTAAAGTGTTTCTTTAAATAAAAAAATTAAACTACTTAAGAAATAATTGCAAAGTTGAGAGAATATCGCAGAAAATAAAAGGTATAGCTTAACAATCAACCTAGAAAAAAATGATTAATGAAAAATCCTTCCTATGATCTTGTTTATATTCTAAACTGCTGTTTGTAAAAAATGTAACACCATGAAGGAATCATTAGAATTACATGAAGTTTCATGCACAAACAACTTGTATTAGTACAAATAAATGACAAAATTTTAAAAGCAAAAAAAAACAATATTAAGTGTCCAAAATCAGTATTTAGTGTAGCCAACACGCGCTGCTGTACAACGTGGCATGGAGTCAAACAGATTTTGAATGTCTGCTTGGGGAAGAGAATTCCATATTGCTTGTGCACGCATCAAAAGTTCGTCTTTTGAAGCTGCAGAACGTGGATCACGAGCGAGATGCTGACCAACTAAATCCCACACAGGCTCAATAGGCGACATATCTGGCGATTAAGCAGGCCAAGGAAGAAGTTGCATGTGTTGGGATGAACAGAAGTCTCGAACAGTCTTTACAACATGTGGACATGCATTGTCCTGCAGAAAGATATCTCCAGGGAACGACTTTGGGCTGTAGCACTTGACGGATGTACCTGTTGCTATTGCGATTACCGTCAATTTGTAGCAATTTGGATCATCCATGATATGTAATCACACCCCAAACCATAACTCTGGGTGTTAGGCCACTATGTTGTTCGATAACACACTGGAAGGCAGCGTTCACCGGCATAGTGTCCAACACAAATGTAGCCATCATGGTCCCACAAATCGAAGCATGATTCATCTTAAAAGACAAATTGGTGCAAATCAGCTTGCTAGGCTCTGTGCTCATGAGCCCATTGCAGATGTAGCCGTTGATGGTTTGCCGTGAGGGGGGATCCTGTATAAAGGCACCTTTGCATGCAATCCACAGTGCAGTAGATATCGACAAAACCAACATCAGTACACCTGTCGCAGTAGACCACTGTGCTGCCAACTGCCTAGAGGAAGCTGTATGGCCATTCACCGCCATGCGGAGCAGGTGTTAATCATCGCACACTGACATCGTCTTCCATCGTCCACTGCCAGTTTTTACAGTTGTTCAGTGCTCATTGGCCCACTGCTTCCAAACTTGCATTGCTGTGGAACTGTTCCGCTGCACACGAGCTCCTATTGTGCAATAGGAAAATTCAATTCTCGAAGGCCGATAATCCTCCCCGTTCAAACTCCGTAAGTTGTTGGAATTTTTCCTTATTTCCTCGTGGGTGCATACTTAGGTCTAACTAAATGTTCGCCACTAACAAATAATCATTAATTTTTTTCAACAGGGGGGGGGATCCCGCTACAGCCCTCTATTTATACACTTTCAGCATCAGTTCAAAGTACGCTGTTCACACCACGCATGCGCAGTAGCTCTGAAACTTTACTATTTTACGTACCATCCTAGAATTGATATTTGCTGCAAAGTTCATTTAATTCTGACGATTCCTTCATGGTGTTGCATTTTTTACAAAGAACAGTGCACTGTAACTGATAGAAAAATAAACTCATATAATTAAATGATACAGTGTGTGTGTGGCAGTTTTATTCAATTTAATTAATTTTCAACAATTTAAATTTTATCAGTATTGTAGACAAGTATCATTATACTTCAAATTTAGGTTATATTAAAATATATTAAAACTGCCATTATTAATTTTTGAAATAGATATTAAATTTTTTTAAATTCATTTCATAATCAATTTTTTTTGTAAGTGTAGACACAGTTCTCTGACAGGCAAAAATGTAAACATATTTTGCTGTAGATGAAAAAAATTTTAAATACTTATATGGATCAGAAAGTTTCAACTTTTTCCTACCTTTTACTTTTACGAGGTATATTTTCAGAAGAGTTATCTTCTTCACTACTAGGACATGAATCTGGAGATGGATTTTCTAAAAATGATGGAGATGTTTCTGCACCATGCATTCTAAGGTGGAATTTCAGCAAAGATTCCACACGATAGCTTTTGTCACACATGGAACAATTGAAAAGCAACTCTTCTATTTCATTTTCTTTCTGTACTGGCTTCTCAACAACTTTTACATTACTTTCATACACTTTACCATCATCATCCTAGACATACATGGCAAAGGTAAAATGTATTAATATAATTAACCCCAATACATACTACTCTTATTTCCCACTAATCAGTACACACATTATAAATACAAATTTATTTTTAAAAGTTACATAAAAATAGTTCTAAACTGCTTAGAATTCCGAAAATTTAATAAAAAAAAGGACATTAGTTGTATTTATTGGATAATTCTGCAATGTTAAATATTATTCACAAATAGATACATGTTCTTAAAACTTAAAACCACCCCCCTCCCCAATTTTTTAACGAAGAGGAAACAAATTAAGTTTATTTTGTACTTACAAATTATATTATAACTAATTTTATCAAATTTTAAAAAATATCGTCAGCTCCATGGCCCAGCATTGCACAGGCTGTCTCAAATGCATAACATATTGCCCATGAAAATTCCCCTTCTCCTCTTGGAGTCAGCACTTCATGGTGTGCATGTGATTTCAAATTAATGTTATTACAATGCATGTCATCAGCCAAAAGTGGAAATTGATGCTTCACACATTTTAAGGCAACAAATCTCATTCATAAATGCTGGAAAATACCTTTTTTACAGGTTGTACCATTTCCACACATGTTGAAACACAATATTCTTGATTGAACATACTTGAAACTTATGGAACATTGTTTATAATTTGTAATATTCTTCTATTCTGTAGTGAAAAATTATTAAAATTTTGGATCTATTTTCTATGGAAGAGATACAGTGGAGTACTTCTAAAAAATGCAATCTAATATATAAGTACTTGAAAGACTTTGGTTTGGCAAAACAATAAACATCGGAGATCTGCATGACAACATTTAGGTTCGTACTTATGCAAATTTATGTAGCATAATCTACATGAAGATACCATTTGTCACAATTTTGTGCACAATTACAGTGTTTTGGCTGCTCGAATTATTTCATTGTTAGTATATCTTTCGTTTATTTTAAATGTATACATATTTTTTTAAATATTAATTCTTCACCAAATTATTTGTTGATATGCTAATACAGAATAAGCATGAGTGAGACTTTGTTTGCACACAAGTCAAAATGATAATATCATATGGCAATGTTTAGATTTGGTTGTGTAAAACTGGTCAATAGTATAATATGTAAGTCACGATTATTTTAATCCCACAAACTTTATGCAATTAAAACTGACTTACCCTGTAGAAATAAATATTTGTAAAAACAATGAGAATATAAGCAGTTAGCAAGGTTTGAATAATTACACTTTCTAAATAATAAATCACTGCTCATAAATAATAATATATTCAACTTTTTTTTTATTGAAGTCTGAATATAATAGATTATGGAAAAATATTCTGGCATGCTTCTCCAAAATAAAACCAAATATGCTCTAATGCAGGCATGCCCAACCCGCAGCCCATTTGGAGAATTTTTGCAGCCCAATTGAAGTTTCTGACATTTGCATTATCGAAAATTTTTTTGAAGTTCAGATTAGTAGTCTTTTTCTTGTTTTATTTGGCAATGAAAGAATCTGATGATGGATTTAATGAGTTGCCTCAGGACTGTCAGACCAGCTAGTAGAAATGTAAGATAATTACGGCAGCAGAATAAAAATGTTTAATATTTTAACCTTCTGAAATTATGTAACTTTTTCATTTTATGATATATATTTAATCACGGTGCAATAATTAATATCATACAATAAGAAACTAAACATTTGGCTATTGGGCAGAAAAAAAACTTTTTTTGACAAACAGTGTAATAATTACAAAGCTGTTCTTCTTTACTTAATTGCTTTTTTGCATTTGAAATAAAAATTTTGAAAATCTAAATCAATTTTATGCAAACATACTGTAACACACAAGCATAAAATGTGAAGATGTTATGCCCATAGTTGTTAGACTACGTAACCTCAGGTGGCAGCATAAATCTACTCTAGATAAAAACCTTGTAGGTTAAGAAATAATCTTCCACCAACAAGTGCAATCGGTCGACTTTCAATTTTATTGTGATTGTGATCCAGTAAAAGGTAAACATGGTGTTTTTTGATCATATCAATAATTGAATGTTGATCATATCATATTTTGAATGCTGTACGATAGTAAAATATTTTGAATAATTTTTTTTATTTTGATATGTGCGGCCCACCTCAGTTTAGTACATTTTTACATGGCCCACCAACCGATTTGGGTTGGGCACCCCTGCTCTAATGTATAACTACATTTATATATTTATTACAATATTACATCAATGACAAATAATGTTAAAAATAATATGCACTTAATTGCAAGATCAGAATAGGCCCTTTTTTAAAAAAACAATACCTATTTCTGCCCTCAATAAATATTAGAGCATATCAAATGACAAATTAAATAACTTAATTTCTCTGATTAAAAAATACCAAAACTTACCTCTTCCAATGTTATCTCTTGATAAGTTGGGCGTTTTACTCCCAAAACAATGACATCTTCATCAGATTCCTCGTGAGGAGGACTAGATGAGCTTACATCTGAATCTAATAATGAAGCCAAGTCGGGTAAAAATTCTGGAGCCTTCTCGGCATCCCCCAGCAAAAGCATACCACCTTCTGAATGCTCATCTGAATCAGGAGTTTCGCGCAAACTGTTGTAAACAAAACTGTCGAGACTCTGATCTGAAAACTCCATCTTTGGCAGTTCAAGAATGGTGTTATAATTTCTCTTTTCTCTCTTACTGTATTTGCATTTACTTGATCCCGATCCAGAAGAAGGAAACGTTGGAAGCTCTTTAATTTGGCTGTATTTATGACTAATTGAAGATGCAATATCACAAGACTGAATTTTGCTTGGGGTAGGACAGTTCAGTAGATGACTATTGTAGTCTTTGGTTAGTGATGTAGATAATTTCTTCTTGGCTGAGTTGGTAAAGTCTGGAAGCATGAGAGACAAATCATGCCATACTGTATCACTGAAAACTCCTTTGGATAAAATAAACTTCTGACATGTGCCATTTTGGTCAGCTGTTACTTTAGAATCAATAGCTTTATGTAAAGACTGCAGCTTGTGGGATACTTGGATTTGAAGTGGATTAATTCTAGCAGTTTCTATATGAGTTCTAGCAAATGATATTGTGCTTTTCAATAACCTAGATCTGCAAGAATTCTGAAAAAGTTAACATTGCTTCAGAGAAATTATACACATATATATAACTTTACTGATTCATACAATTGCATTAGAAATAAAGAAAATCAACTGCAAAGAATTATAAAAGTAAATATTCTTTTCCCGCTGTCCAAATGATTTTTGTATAATTTATCTCTCTTAATAATTATTATAAAATATTTTAGCATTGTGTGTGTGTACACATAACAGATATAAAACTGTATTAAGTTAAACCAAATCTGGTTGTGTGGTGCTGGTTATGAAATGCTTAATATATCAATAAAATGCAAATTGTGCTTAAAAAAGAATTTTTAGTCTTAAAAAAGTCTTTTTAAAGGTTTTGTTTTACGTTAACTTATTTGTAGAATCCTCCAAATTGGCCAAGTAACTGATTTTGCAAAGATTCTGGAGCAATGCAAAGAAAAATATAATAATTAATTATCATGAAAATCTTATTTATTCAGCAGAAACTTTGTGATTATGTCACCAGTCATGATCATTTCACTAAAAATGAATTTAATTTTCAAAAATAAAAATAATTTTGTCATTGTCATTATACATAAATTCTTATTGGGTTAAAGTAAAATCATAAAAAATAAAGGCTTTTTACCTATCAATTTGTGTGTGATCAGGAAAGTCCAGAAATAACTAAACACATACAACAATTTAAAAGCTACTCTATTCATCTGCAAGTTATTTTTGTTTAATTTCATCTTCTTGGCATGTTTGGAGTTACTTTGTATTCCTTTAATTATTCTTTCTGTTCCAAACAAAATCTGAGTATTATCTTGAGGAAAGTTTTTTCAGAGGATGCTTAATAGAATAACCTTGAAAGTGCATATGCATTTATTTTATTCAGAGGGTGGGAAGTACATTGTAAAAAACACACAGCCAAAAAAACTGAAGTGTAATATTGATGCTAAAAATTAAAAATTTTTAAGAGTGTATGGAAGGAGCCTGTCCCTCCTTGCATGTGCCACTGAGCCCTTGCATTGACTGCCAATCATATAAGATTGTGTTGGTAGTTAATGCCATGTTGCAGAAATAGATTGTTTCAAGAATTTGATTAATTTTTTTGACAAATATGATTCAAAAGTCAGAAATAAATTTATAAAAAGCAAAATTATTTCTCATATTATGTACTGGCAAACAAATACCAAAATGATCAAAATAAGAAAAATAAGTATCAATATGCATTATTTTTGTACCTAATAGTATCAGAAAAATTATTTATTGTAATCATATATTGTAAATTACGCATTCTAGAAATAAGATCTTTATACAATCTAAGCAATAACTGCAAGATTTTTTAAGCGACATTATCCATACCATTCATTAGCATGTGATTAGGTCTTCAGCGATAACATCACATCATGGGCTGGCACAAAATTGACAGTTAATGTAATAAAAAAAGTTGACAGTTAATGCACTGGTTAAGTAAAGTTTGTGGGTGTGTGCGTTCTTACTTTCTTCAAACTACCATTAAAACTATTATAAAATGCCATTTATTTTAAAATCTTTAATTTAGACAAAAATATTTTTTTTTCTCAAAACAATTCTTTCTAACACATTACAAGGTGTAGCTATTAAATAAAGAGTGACACTGTTACAGAAGAAGTAAGCATGGGCCAAACACCAGCAATCCACAGTTATTCAGCCTAAAGCCTTCACTTTCGAAAGAAGAACTTCTTGTTTCTATAAACAAATGTGTATAGCAGTAGTTTTCAGTCGTATTAGAGTTCCATTTTTATTTTGCTGGAAAAATGGTAAGTGTAACAATAGATCAATGAATTATTGTGAAATTTACCATGAAACATGGAAAAACCATTACTGAAACATAATTTATTGAAACAAGAGTAGGACAATGAAAGTTTACCATGTGTATGTGTTTCTGAGTGGTTTAAGCATTCTCAAAATAGCCAAGAAGACATACATGATTATTCGTGTCTAGAATCACCCATCCACGACAAAAACGGATGACAATATTGAAAAAAATCGGTAATCTGGTTTGATCAGATCATCAATTAAGTACACATGCAATTGCTGAGACTGCAGGAATTGACAAAGATTAGGTACAACAAATTTTATATAACAATTTTGCCATGCAAAAAGTGAGTGCCAAAATGGTGCCTAAAATTCTCACATTTGAACAAGTTTGCAAAAATGTCTGCACTGATACTTTGAACACCATTGAAAATACCCAGAATTATTGAAAAAAATAATAACATGTGACAAATCGTAGTTCTTTATTTATGATCCTGAATTGAAGCACCAATCCATCCAGTGAAAAAGCCTATTCACCAACAGCCAAAAAAAATATCTAAATCAAAATTCTAAGTAATGATGATTGTTTTTTCAATATTTATGGGACTGTTGAGATCTTCAATAGGTTCTTGGATGTCAAACTATTAATCAATATCATTACCTTCACGTTCTTCCTGAACTCTGTAAAAGAATAAGGAAGAAACAGCCAGAACTGTTAAGGGACAAGTCATGGTGGAAAACCCAAGACAATGTGACAACTCCTTCCATATCGTTTTTCAAGAGGTTCCAAGCCAAGTACAGCATCCCATTGTTAGAACATTTATTTTATTTACTGGATTTGTGGCAATGCGACTTCTGTTTCCTAAGGTGAAATCTGCATTAAAAGGAACATAATTTGAGTCGATTACAACTGGGAAAGAGAAAGCAGCAGGAGCTTACACAAAAAGACTTCCAGCACTATTTCGGACAATGGAAGATTCACATGCTGTAGAGATACAGCAGGGATGCAGGTGATAATAAGTAAATATGTATGAAATCAAAATAAAAAATTTTATACCATCAGTCTTGTTATTTAATAGCTACACCTTGTATTTATTCAGTATGCTAAAAAGAATTTTTTTTCAGAAATCTAATTTCAAATTTGATAACTTTCAGAGAGTTTAACAAGCTTCATCCAATGTTATACTTTAGTGAAAGTAATTTTCATAGTGTAAATATCCATGTAAGAAAAAAATACAGCTTTAGTGATTATGCATTAGAAATCGGGGGCCAGATCAGAACATTTTTGAGACCTTACACTTTGTTTTATTATTTGAGCCCCTTTCTCCCACAAAATATAAAATAAATAAAACTAAACTAAATAATGTGAAAAACTAAAACAAATTTCAGTTTGTTACATACAGTTGTCCAACAGAAAGGTGAACTATCACACTTACAAATCGTTTCAAAATATCAATTTGACCAGGGCCTAGACTTTTTTTTTATTTGATGATCTGGCCATGATGGAAATAAATATCATATAAATATGTAATAACATTAAGAGGAGAAAAAAATAAAATTATACTTATCACAAGACCTTATTCCATATAGAAATGTTTTATTCTTAAAAATTTTTTATGTTTCTCATCTTAAGTATATACTTAGATAAATAATTATACACAATCATGATTTAAATACTTGTAATTAAAAATATCTTCATAATTGTACTAACAATTCTGTCAAGAAACAAATTTATTTATTTTGAAATATAGTCCAAAAATTAATCAGTATTTTTAAGAACAGAATTTATTTTTTTAAAAAAGTATTACTTACCTCAGCTTCCTTTTCTTGGCTAAGTAATCCAGAAATTCTAAATCTTGCAAAATGTATGAAGCTTTGAAGAACTTGCAATGTTTTATCCTCACATGAACTAATCAAAGAGTTGGCAAGGGAAGAATCACTCTGCACATCAAGTCTTTTAGCCTTAGAAATTTTTCGTAGTTCAGATACAAAGCCATTAAAAAGGTTCTGCAACTTCGAATTTATCTTTGAACATAAAGTGTAGCAATATTGTGAACTCTGTAATTTCTTTATTGACTTGAAAAGAAAAAAAACACAAGCTTAAAAAATGAATATCAACCCCATTTCTGAGAAAAAATTTTACATAGCTGTACAAAAACATATTTTTGAACAATTTTCAATTAATGACATACAATTAAAAAATTCGGAAATAGTTAAGTCCAAAAGCTCAAATGTATGCAAAAGTATATAAAAGGGAACAAACCATTCACATATTTTACATAAATAAATTTTATAATAAATAATTCAAGTTTAATGCATGATTTTTCAAATGACTTTTTTCATTTTAAATTAATTTAACATAATAATTCGGAACACTTTCAGAATTTTAAAAAAAATAGATTTTCACAAATTCTATTCTTTTCTAAAATTATTTTTAAAAATTTCAATTTTTATAGTATAACATAATTTTAAACCAAGTTACCACTAGTAAACACTTATCATATAATTTTTTAAATTTTCAATTATTTTTTAATTTATATGAGAAAAAGGTATTTCCTCGACAATCAAACAAAGCAGAGATGTTCATTTAAGAAAAGCAGTCATCAAATTCTGAGATACAACTCTGAACAAAGATTTTTAATAATTTCATCAGTTTTTAATAAAAACAAACCATATTTTACAAAAATAGAGTATGAAGTAAGCAATATAAATCTAAATGTAATACATTATATACACAGATTTTAAAAATCAGTTAAAAAATAATCATATCATAGTTGTATATAAATATATATTTTTACCATATACAGTCAAACCTCTATACTGTGAATTTCTCTATATAGCGAACTTTTTCCAGGAACCTTGAACATTTTATACGATTTTCTTCATAAAGTAACCTCTCTATAGCGAAGTGCATTTTCTATATAATGGAACTTTTTCTAATGTGATTCAATTTTTGTTCTCCCTATTTTTAAAATATTTGTGAACATTTCAAGTTATTATCTCTAACATAAATTATGGTGGTCATAAATCTTGACTTGGTTTTATTAAATCCTAACTTGCCAAGAGCAATAGAGTTCTGGATGTTTCATCCAAGGAGTGCAACCTTTAACCCCCATTATCCAGTTCATTAGAAACATCTTTGATATCTCCTTTCCCACTCAGTGGAAATGTCCCTGTGTTCTAGTTATAAAATAATGTATGTTTAATATTACTTAATTAGAAATATTAATTAGAAATTACCTTTAATTAGTTTAATTACCTTTAAATTAGAAAATGTCCTTAAAATTCATTAATTTTAATATAAAATTATTTTCTTAATATTGAAAATACAGCGACACATTCGACATGCTTTTCTCTTGTTTTACTAGCAGTTTTCTTTCTTTCCTTTTTTTTAAAGGGTAAAATAAACATATATTAGTTTTAAAAAAGGTGTGTTTACGAATTTAAAATGTGTTTTATGTGGTTTATGAAGTATATTAAAAGATGGACCTCTATATGACGAATTTTCCATATAACGAACTTTTTTCTGGGATTTAGTGACTTCGTTATATAGAGGTCCAAAGGTATTTTTTAAATTCCTTCAGAAAAATTTATTTTGCTAAATGCTAAAAAATTAGATGATAAATAAATACAGAGGACTTTCCTACAACAGGATATTATAATGAGAGGACATCCACATGACAAGAAATTAAACCGAGATATGCATTACAAGATTTTGGAAAAATACACTTCCAGTATTAATTACATATGACAAATGAAATATGCAATACACAATGCTGGTTTATCCATTGGGTGCTTGAGGCGAGCACCCAGGGGCCCAAGGCCTAGATAAGAATCACTTAACCAGATTTTCAGGTTATAAATTTTGGTCCTCCAATGTCAAGAAGGAAGTATTGAACTTGTCTAGATAAGATAGACTTAACCAGATTTTCTGGTTATAAATTTTGGTCATCCAGTGCCAAGAAGGATGTATTGAACTTTTTAAATTAATTCCTGAGCATTCAGTTAAGTTTTTTATTTGATTAATTTTATGTGTAAGCCCAGTGGCTGAGTGGTTAGTGCATCGCACTTCCACACCACAGGTTCGAGGTTCAAACCTCGGGCTGGGCAATGTTGACTCAGCTTTTCAACCCTTCAGTGGGTTGACAAATGAGTACCAAGTTTGCTTGGAAACTTAACACTGGGGGTTTTGTGTCAGACTGACCACCTGACTAAAACATCTCATGCACCTCAGGGCCCAAGGTCGCAGATACTGGGTTGGGCACAGTAGGTCTTGGCCCTCGTGGGCTGTTGCGACACTGAGTTAATTTTATGTGCCTTTGAAAAATGAATCATAAATTAATGATGCAATAAAAAATAAGATTTTCATTTATGAAAAATTGCAATACAACAACACAACTATTAATAAATACACCCAAATCTTTTACAATTCTAAAACAATATGGTTCATCAATATACTTTTTAAAACAATTTTTTTTTGTTCTAGCATGAATTTTGAGAAACCAAAAAAATAGCCCCTAACAACAGACCGAGTAATAAAAAAAGAAAAACAGAGGCTTTTCATAACAAATAAAATTCTTCATTTGAATCAAAGCCTACAGTTGTGCTAGACATATCTGACAAATCTACAGATAGGAGCCTTTTTGATCCAGTCATAATGAACATGCATGGTTGTTTCAAGTAGAGATGAATGGCTGTAAATAAGTTGTGTTTTATTCCTAATTTCAATTTGAATTTTTGTATGTTGTATGTACTTATACACTGTATTTTCACTAAACCATTTTTTCTTTTTTTTTTTGTAATAAAAATTAATTGTTTTTGTTCCATCAATATGTATTCCCCTATTACTTTTTTTGCATGGTTATTTGGGAAAATATTTACAATTTTTTCATCTTGCACGATTTTTTAAAGTTGTAGGACATATCCCCAAATTTATCATATGCCACACACATTTTTTACAAGATTTTTTTTTCACGGTTTTCTAACAAATGTATCTATTGTGTCAAAAACGAGTTGGATGTATGTACCATTATTAATCATAAGGCAAAGATAACTTTAAATATTACATGCAATGCCATTTTCACAATACATACATCAGAATTAAATTTTACTTGGGATTATTACCAGATCATTTTAAGCATGTCTTTTCCGCTTCATGGAACATAAAAACTTTCAAATAGTAATTATTGTGCAAGCCAAAACTTAACTAACTGAAAGCATTGTTTCTTTAACTTATAAAATCTATAATGTACAAAAAAAAAAAAATTAGTATCATATTTATGTCATAAATGCTCATGTGTAATTCATAAAATTAAATTACAATTCAATAGCCTTATTGCATATCAATGTAAAAAACATTTGCAAACGATCTGTTAGTGATAAAAATAACATTTTAAAAAGAAGCTTTGCAACAAAACAAATAAAATGAAGTTTCCACAGCAAACAAAACAAGTACAAAAAAAAAAGTTACAATCAGTCTCAGTGGTGTTCACAGACTTCTCTCAAGTGGGGACATGTCTAAAAGACATGTAAACATAAGCACAGAGGGGTAATCGGTGTTAAAAATTAAAAATCTATTTGAAAATGGAACGGATGTTGACCCCCTTTCCATCTCCTTCCTGGTTAGTCCTTCCTTATTCAATGCTACTTTCTCCATCACAATAATTACAATTTTTTTAAAAAAAGTTTTGCATGAGTATAACAGGTGTTTGAATATAATTGGTAAACATTCAAAGTACTCAATTAATGTGATCCATCATCTTAAAATAAGATTATTTAGGATACTACAATATCTCTCAATATAAATGGGAGTTTGAAAAAATGGAATTTTTCCAAGTTATGGTATCACGCAATTAAAATTACTTTTTTTCAGACATAAATATAGAACATATATATATATACACACATTTCTATTATAAATAATATTCTATATAGTTTAACATTATAACTATCCAATGTCATTTTTGAAATTTTAATCTTGAAACTATATTTTTTAATAAGCTCTTGGTATACAATATAACAAAATATCCTTTCGTTAGAATCATATTATATCCTTCAAAAACAAGCATATTATATCATCAATATATACTTCAAATGCAATAAGATTCAATTTCATTTTAAAACATACTGAAATATTTCTATAGCTTGAAATATGAAAGAAAATTAGCTTTTCAACTACATATATGGTAGTATTTTTTATGTTTTTCTTACTTTTCATTAATAATACTATTTTATAAATGTTACTGCTTTAATCTTCTAATTTGTGAAATTACAAAAATTGTGATTGAATATAATTGTCGAATTTTCTTCGATGAAAATTGAATTTTAAGTCATTAAATTTTTCATGTATCCAAGAATTTTCAAAAGAATAAGAAAAACAAACTCAAATGAATCATCCATTTTATTAAGTTCAAAATAAAAATTCAACAAACTTTATTTTTTCCGATGTATTCTAGTTATAAGTGGTTAATCATTAAATAACTTGTATCTTCTTCACAAGAAACACTCTTATATTAAGAAAAATATTTTTGTTTCCAACTTATTCTATTTTATCAAAAAAGTAGAGTTCAACAACAGAATAATGACATCAAAGCAAATTGTATAGTTTAAAATCATTTATAAAATTTTCAATTAACTCCAGACAGAGTATCGAAATTAAATGCTATGTGTGTGATAGCAACTTTCATCAATAAGAAAAAAGAACCAAAACTACATCTTTCAATTTACACAACAAACAAAAGCAACGTTCATTTAAGCCATTGAAGCTTTGAATACAAAGAAAATAGTATTACCTGCAGTTTGCAAAAACATTAATTTTTAACTTCTAATCTGCTCATAATATTGAAACACAAAAATGAATTATAGATAATTAAAAATATTTATTTCTCATCAGACTTTTCTTCTTCAAAGCTAAGAACAGATAATAAGGAGTCGAAAACAGGAAGTCTTAAGTATATATAATTTAAGTGGCAACAAAATTCATGAGTGAGTAAATATTAACTTCGCTCTATTCAGCTACACGAGGGCTTTCAGCGACGGCCCTTGTAATTTTGAACCATGTTCAAGAGACGACGATAATACATAGTCTAACATGCATCAATGAGAGAAAATTTGAACCACGACAGATTTAACGTGCATCAGCCGCTCTAAGTGGTGGGACTTCAGCGGAACTAGACTCGAATTCATGACACGAAAGACCCCAACAAAATCCATGGCTATATAACTGTGTCTATTTGAGACATCTTCCATGATTTAATTGGTTGGATTAAAACGATAACTTTTCAGTGTTAAGAGGGGAAAAGATCGTTCTTCTCCAAATCTCAAAAACAAAACAATTATTTGAGCCTCTAGGCGATGTGTATCGCAACTTCTTGCAACACGCAACAGGAAAAACAAATAACGAGCATTATTTATGAATTTATAATTTGAGAAATGAAATATTTTTTTAGTTAAATAATACTGATAGAGGAATTCGTCTTCTTCTTCAACGGCTCAACATACCTGGACGGGCATTGGCCTTCTTCAGAAGTCTTCTATAGGCATCCATACTTTTGGCAACTATTTTCCAGTCCTAAACAATTAAAATATTAAGATCTTTTTCGGTACAATCAATCCATCTTAGTACGTTCTGCCCCAACGTTTATTTCCCTTGGGCTTTGCCCAAAAGATTTTCTTGCTGCAACGATCTTCATTCATTCTAGCCACATGACCAGCCCCTTTAAATCTCTGTTTTACAATATTTCTTTTTCCTAATGGGGCTGCATTTTGGTATTTTTTTAACCTTTTCCAGACCTAGTACATTCTCCAGGAGCTGGTATCACTTTTTAGCGCGTCACCATATGGGCGATACCAATCACCGCAAGTAATTTTGATGCCCAGCTTTCTCCCCAGAGGGAGACACCTAAGCTCTTGACGTTGCAAACCTGTAATAGGTTTTTTATTTTGCCGAGAGTACCTGTTCAGTGTTGAACAAATAATTCTTGTAACGCCCACAACAACAAGTAAATATTTGCCGTGAGAGGGCGCTAGTGTGTGTAGACCAGAGTGTATGTGTAAACAGAGTAAGAACAAGAGCGTATGGAGAACGCTCTAATAAAATTCCTTTCATCTTAGTCTCGCCATTTAATGTGTGGTGTAATCTTTTAGAGATTTTATAATAATGAAAAATGAATCAGTACAAATTAAATAGTACCCAAGCCGAACAGATACTCTAGGGATCTTTTTTACATGCCGTACAACCATAAGACATGGTTGCTGTCATTTTTCTGCATCATGAAAATCCACCGACTTGGACCGGGTTCGAACCCGCAACCTTGGGTGCAGAGGGTCTGCGTATTTCTCGTTTAACTAAATTCCAAAGCAAAGCCCCAAAGCCGCTGATTTACATTCAATTAATTAATGATCTAAATGCCGACTCAATCTACAATTACGTAGATATGCTCGGTACTCGTGTAGCTTTTGAGCCGTATGATGGATCCCGTAATAGACGGCCCAACCAGTGTTGGCGTTGTCAGGGATTCTTCCACAGTTCAGAAGTCTGTCACCTCCCAATGAAGTGTCTGAAATGTGCAGGACCCCATCAAGCAAAAGACTGTACTTTGCATTTTGAGGATCCCCTCAAATGCGCAAATTGCGGTGGAGAGCACGCAGCTAATTGGAGGCAATGTCCGCGTTTTCCAAAAAGCAAAAAGGCTCCAAACCATCAAAACAAAGGTGGGAATATTAAAAATAATAATACGAATCCCTCCAACAAAAACATTAATCAAAGGAATCAAAATGCTGCACCGGAGGTGATGCCGTCGTCACAAAATTTGAAACACAATAATCAACTTCGGTCTCCTCAAAGTTACCGTACCACAGACCCTAAACTACCTTACTCCAAAGTTGTCTCGGGACAAATTCCGGCAAACCAACCAAGGAAAAATATAAATAATAATAATGATCAAAATTTTTCGGCTCTATTCTGTTCTATTTTGGCCATTTCCAATGATGCAGGAGTAGACCAAAATTTACTAGCAAAAGCATTTCGGGAGAGCATCTAAATGATGCTAACGAGAAAGCCTGAGTAATTTTTGAAGTGTACGTAGCAATAGTACAAGGGCGCAATTACGCCCCAATGCTCACAGCCTAACATTCAATTTCAACGTGCAATCTTTGTCGATTTGCTTCTGGAATGCGACTTAAACTCATGACAAGCCTGCCATGACCTGATATTTTGATCACTGGGCTACCGCAGCCCCACTACAGCACCATACTAGACTGAAAAGCAAATACAAGGAACTTATTTCAACTCAAGTGATCCAAATTATATTAACTTTGGAAATTTGAATCTATATTCAATTTTTGAAACTTAAACGATATTGCTGTCAGATATTGCTGTAGTTTTTGATCAACATCTGTATGTGAACAAACATTTTCTATCATGAACCTAATAAAATCATAATATCGCTCAAAATCAACTGATGTATTCACCTAAAACAAACTAATTTTTGTTAGCATCTTTAAGAACTAATCCTAATATAGATTGACTTGGTAAAAAAAAATTCAACAGCCACATTAAGCATGTACTAAATGTTTAGTAATAAGTTAGAATTAAATGTTTTAAGTTACTCATTTTTATTTCATACCTAAAAAGTTTGTTAAAAATAAAGCAAAAAATTTATGAACAATAAAACCTAAGTATTTATTATATCATTTTTCAATTTTCAATATTTAGACTTGCATAAAAAAATATGCTATTTGCGTATAAATCTCATATGCCAACAAGTAACATTTTTTCACCTTTTATATATTTTTTGTTTGTTGGAAAAGTTGGAAGTGGCACACATTATATGATTTATTTTCAGATAGCGTGACACTCTCACTCACCAAAAATGTTGGCCACCCCTGTTCTACACCAATAATACATCTGAAGACCCACCAATTTGGGGCGATGCAATTAAAAATTTGTCAAAGCTCAAACGTCCTCCCTTTGGTGGGGCATGGAAATTTGGAGAGGTGGTGCCGGCTCAGGTGTTGTTCTCGTCACTTGACCATGGTTCAAAATTATAAGGTCTGTCGCCCAAAACCCTCATGTAGCTGAATAGAGTGACTTTAAAATACTTAATCACTCCTCCGACACCAAAGCTCTACCTCCTTTGAATACACTAATTAGTGTACATAAAAAAATCTTAAAAAATTATTGTTACGAATTTTGTGTCATGATGCTTAAAATAGTATAAATAATTTATATTTAAATGTGTAATACGTTAATATCACTCTCTATTGTATTTATTTTACGCTGAAGTCACAAGCAATGCCATTCTTTACATAATAATGGCGTTTCAAAGGGAACTTGGTGAAATGTTAGCGATAGAGTCAAGCTGGCCTCATTTTTAGTGACCATTTTGGAAACTTGTCGATGATATGGATGTTTCTGGAAATTATTGGAGAAATCAACTAATGTCACGATCTATGACGTAAGCAGATTTTTCTAGAAGAGTTCGTGCAGATTATAAATAGGGAGTCGCTCACCGAAACTGAATTACAGACCCTCCCCTTTATAAAGGGTCGTTTTTCTCACTGGCTTCTATCACACTTTCACCATCCATACTGAGTAGAAGCGCTTGGCTCACTGTCACTCGCCACCTATTTTATTTTCGTTTCGTTTCGAAACTGAGTTAGTATTGTTTTAATCATTGAAGAGTTGCTTCGATCCAGCGATTGCTTGCGAATACATTACGTATTTGTATTCCTAAATATTGATGGTTGTATCTGAGTGCTGTAGAAGGTGTGAAAACCTGGGATTTATTTTGCAAATTTTATTGTTGTATCCTTCATTTTCAAGGTTTGTTTTTCTACAATAAATTTTCATCACTCCTGAAGATCTGTCGTGTGCTTTGAGACTGATAGCATAAAATCCTCAAACCTTGATCTATGTAACATGATCTATAAAAAAAGGAAAAGAATCAACATAAATTCAAAAATTCACAGAACTTAAATAAAATACGAAAACGGTATAAAAAAATGTACCCTACTCTCCTCTTTTGAACATATCTTTATAGTCACGGCTGCAAATAAAAATTTCACTCCTTCAATAGAGTTTCATTCTTTCCTGAAAATGAAGATTAGTTCTATGTTTATGACACATTATTTTTCACTTTTGTTGAATTTGTCTCAGATCAAATATATTAAGCAATTTTAATCACAAATTCTTAACATATCTCATTCATGTAAACGGTAGAGATCGCAACCGTGGTTCTAAAAATTGGCTCCTTGCCAATGTACGTGTTATGTTTACAAGCAAACCGATACTTCAATTTCGTCGTTGTTTTAAAAATCAAGAAATGATGAAATATCGTGAAATTTTTAACAGTTGGGTCTATGAATATGAAGTGCAAGTATTCATTTCATATGATATCTAAGTGATTACTAATTGTCAAGCATAACCAAATTTTTATCTGTTTTCTACGATTTGTTTGAGTAAGTAATGCAAAGTACGTACGATTGTATAACACATAAATGTCACTTGTTTTTTTTACCCTTTGTAGATTCATTTAAAAAAATTTTGTTTATCAACATAGCTGAAATATTGTACAAATGAATTCTATGCTTTAAATTTTTTGGTTAAATTAATACATATGATATAATTTGATAGATGGTGTCAAAATTTATAATTTTGTGTTTATATATTAATTGTAAAATTGATTTCTTTATTTATTAAACCTAATAAAAATTCCATTTGAAAATCAATAAAACTTTTATTTTAACGGTTATAAATCACTTTTAGAAAACTTTTTAAATTCAAACTTTTACTGTAATTAAATGTGTGTTGTTTATAGTTAGGTACAAAAGCGTATTTGTTAAATAAAGTGCTTTCGGAATTTTTCAATTGGTTCTTGTAGGATTCTTTCATGTTATAAAATTGAGATTTATATATATGTAATTTTATTAATCACACAAGTGCAATTTTTATTAAGATAATTTTTAGAATTTTTTATTAAATGATTAAACAAAGTTTTTAAAAAATGGGTTTATTATTAGCTTAACTATTAAAACATGTGAATAAATTTTGATTCAGTACCAACACTGTTTTTAAAATGTTTATGAAAATAAATTATTGGTTTAATTTTTAGGTTTTTGAAATATTTTTTTACATTTCTATATATTTGCACATTTTTTTTTGTTATAGTTTTCTGTTGAAGTTTATATTTTTTCAATTTCAATAACTGATTCAGATCCAATCAAGAGTAAACCCATGTCTTTCAAGTACATTAATTAATTTTTAAACTTAATCCATAAAACCATTTTTTTTTTTTGTTAACTCTAAAATTGGCTATGCTGTATTATGCGCTCAGTAGCTGGACGGGTTTTTCGCCACCCAGTTGGCAACCCTGATTTCACTTGTGTCATATGCGCTGAATTGGCAACCATGTGTTTCATTTCATATAATGTTTCCAAAACAATGCAATAATGTGCAAGTACTGTACAATTATTTTCCCCTCTTTGTTTTGATTTTTATGAATGTGTAAAATAATTGGATAATATTAGTTTAAAGATATGTTTTTTCAGTATTTATGGAACATTTATTTTAAAAATAGGCACAAGTATAAGAGGTACTTTTTGGTTTTCTACAAATTATAACAATATTTTAATTTTGGGATATTTCTATTTAATTAAATTGAATGTTATTATCTGAAAGATTTCTTCAATAATTTTGAAGTTGATACTTGTATAGAGTTCAAATGAAACTGACTGACTAGGTTTGGCTTAAGTGACCCTTCATGGAATTGACAAATATTTTGGTAGCTCCTGAAATAGTGAAGGGTAGCTCCTGAAATAGTGAAGCTGTTGATATGTATGAATAGTGGTCGAAAATTAATTATATGTCAAGATAGAGCACTTTCAAACAATGTAACAAACGAAAGTTAAATGTTTTTAAAAAAATGATTCTTCGATTTTAACAAATTAAAGCATGGCTTTTAAGAGATGTGCTTTGTATCATACTCAAAAAGTGCATTTTTTTTTCAATTCCATTTTAGAAAGGAAATAAGCCTTTATAAGAGCATTGAAATAGTTACAAAACTAATAATTCATATTTTGGTTTCATACAACCTTTATCATGAATGAGAGATTAGAATGAACTTGATTATTACACTTATGTGTTTCCCATGGAGTTATTCAATTACCTTTTGGTTCAAGAAGGGTGTTATGGCCGCGGTAGCGTAGTGGTCAAGATATTGGATTGTAGCTGGCATGTCACGAGTCCAAGCCCAGTACTCCCTAAAGACCCATCCTGTAGGAGAGCGATGCTTGTTAAATCTGTCAAGAGCTCAAACGTCCTCCCATTGGTGTGGTGCGGTAGTTAGGAGAGGGGTTGCCAGCTCAGGTGTCATCCTCGTTACTTGACCATGGTTCAAAATTACGAGGTTCATTGCCAAAAGCCCTCGTGTAGCTGAACAGTGTGACGTAAATATTCACTCACTCATGGGGCTTTAGTTTAATAATTCCGATTTGAATTTCAGGTGGGTAACAATTAACGTCTTATAGAGAAATTAAAAAGATCAGCATTTTTTTTTATCTTGAAAATCATCCAACCTACCACTGAGTGAATCCTTCAGAATGAACATTAAATTTTTAAATCTAGCTGAACAGTCCAACATTAATATTTATTTACTCACTTGCTCAAGAAGGGTGTCCTTCATGATACTTCATTCTGAGAAATCAAATCCATATAATGGTCAGCATTAAAACATGGATCATATTATTTAATTTACTTTCTTTAAACCTCAAGGCCTTTCAAAACAAAATTTTCTTGTGGTATTTCCAAATAAATTCGACAATCAAATCACACTTTGAACCAAATGCTTGTTATTCTTGCAAATCAAACATTTAGCTATGTATGATAATATCATGTGAATTTTTTCCCTTTTGCTTTATATCATAAAAAAAGAACATTAGTTGTGTACATTTCAGAATAATTAACAGTAGGAATACTTCAACAAAATTTAATAATATAAATTCAAATTGCTCTGTTTTCTCTGTTTTGTAAACAAAAATTAAAAGTTTAGTTCTTAAACTTTTCATAGTAGGCTATGTTTTTCTTAAATATTGTCCTTTTAATAAAAATCTACTTTTTTAAACATCTGCAATCAAGAACGTAAAATACACTACTGAATTAGAATTGCTATGCATTTTGATTGTCTAGATATTGCTGTATTTCTGGAGTCTGTGTTGATAATTCTGAGGATCACATTCCTGAAACATCTGAGGCCAAACCCTATGTGATTATTTGAAATTCTGCCCTAATAAATCACGAATGAATGTGAATAAAATTGATTTATTGAACAAACAATTCTAGTTTATGGTCTGAAGATATAATGCAAATAAAGTATGAGAATCAAACATGTTAGTTATGTGGCAGAACTACAGGGATGTAGGCTACTGGAACTAAGATAATCTAAAAGCACAGCCTTTATAATTATTTAAGCAAAATAATTTATATTGACCTTTCATCTGAAGGAACATTGGTATCGATTAAGGTGCTAGTTTGATATCGGAGGCAATAGTGCCAAGTTGTTGTTTATGTTCGCCAAGATGGGCAATAACATTACAATATGGTTACTTTAATATTTTTATCATCTGTCAATGTGGTTGCCATGGGGATAACGTATATTAGAAATAACTTTTATTGTTCTTTTCCGCTGTAACCCTATTAATTTCAGACGATTTTAATAAAAATTTCTAATTTCTGTAAAAATTTAACCATTTTCAGTGTAATTTTTCTATTGTTTGCATCTTCTGTTTATTTCTGTGCATAACTCGAAGCAATCAATCCTTCCTTCATACACCATTCAATCAATTCTTTCTTACCTTTCGCATTCAACAAAGTAAAAAATTCTAAAGTATATTCCCTCACACACGCAGCCAGCCCGGAGTCCAACAACAGAATGAAATTCGAAATGCGCGCCCTCAAAATATGAAAATGCTAGAAATAGTCAGGGTTGCCATATGTAGTATTTAAAAGTAGGGTTACCAAGATGGCGCAATTATCGCCAACCAAAGTAATTCGCACCAAGGGTGTGGGCTCTCCTAGGAGTGAACCCCATATTGGATTCCATTCTAGCAACAAGAAGCGCTGCTTGACGCTATTACTCCCGATATCAAACCAGTTCCTCGATTAAAATGAACTCAGCAATGCTGGCTAACTGTCCAAGCCTCCTTTCCAGTGGAAGTAGTTAATTATTACTATTTATGTCACTAACAGTTATTCATTATTACTATTTTTATCTCTTAATTCTACTTCAATTCCCTATATATAATCATTCTCATTTTCATATCATTTTACCTCCATATTTCACACATATATACGTATATATACTGAAGAAAACAAAGGCAGAACCAGTTTTAAATAATAATTAACGCCTAAACGCAAATAAGGTATCATACGATAGCTGAGCTCTTCACGGACACCTCCGCCTGTAGTGACCTGTGATGTTGTAAGGCAGTGGTGCTGTGATCGACTTTGTGTAGAGGTATCTCACTTGTTTTCTGAAGCTTGTAGTGTAATGATATTTTGAAACATTGTAGCTTAGCCCAGTTATTGTTTTTTGAATTTCTTTGTTTACCCATCATTAGTATGGTCAATCATCATCATCATCTAGATCAGGGATGGCAAACCACTGGCATGCGACCACATGTCATGCATCTGAGCCTAGTACAGCTGAAGACCTGCTGATCTAGTTAAATCTGTTGAGGCTCAAATGTTCTCCCTTTAGTGTGGTGTGGAAGTTAGGAGAAGGAGGTGTCAGCTCAATTGTCATCCTCGTTGATTGACTATTATTCAAAATTACAAGGTCTTTCTCGAAAAGCCCTCAAGTAGGTGAATAGTGCGACAGCCAGTGCATCACTCCTTCCTGGGCCAATCGTCATATCTCATGCCACTGGCTCCGAACATTTTAAAGTTCAGTTTTTTTTTGGCATTACATGTTGTATGATTCGAGATACTTGTAGATCTGACCTCCTACTTGAAATAATGAGAGAAATTTTTTCTCACACACACATGTATTTTGATTTATAAACATTGAAGGAATAGAATGTTTCTTAATTGAATGCTTTATGACTGCTCTTGAAATAAACATGTGGTTTTTGTTTATAAGGAAAATGAGTTTTATTTTTGCTAGAGCATATTTGGTTTGGGTTTGCAGTCTAGTTTTTAATGGATAATTAGATCTGATAGACAAAATTTGTCTTTTTTTATTTTTACAAGGTCGAAGCATCAAAAATGTTTAGCTGAACTTGGAATAGCAGAATGATGCAAAACTGATTCTGAATTCTAGTCTTAGATATGGGTGACTACAGAGTGTTACAAGAATAAGGCTAGGAGGTTTTTCTAAGTGCTGCATTCTCAGATTTTCTTTTTATAGATGATTTTATGAAGCCACACAGAGCTTAATCATTGATGAATTTTTAGAGTAGGATATTTATTGTATGAATTGGCTCGTCTCCTGATCTCAATCCTGTAGACCATGTATAAGGTGGTATAGGAAAAGCAATTGCTTGCCTTATCACCCCTTCTCAGGATTCTCCAGGTGTTAAAACTCACTTTTGGAAGAATGAGATTTATTGTCACAAGCATTTCTCATCTCCTTTATTTATGGTATGACTTATTGTGAGGCTAGTATAGCATTAATTGTATTGCATGGCGGCACACTTTGTATTAGAGATATTATGCATCAATTTGACAATTTTTAATATAGCCTGTGTCTTAATTAACAATTCCTCTTTATCATGTTGCTATATGCTTTTTCTCATAATATATTTCTGTGCAATAAAAAGATCATATATGTTGTGACTTTTCACTCAGCACATATTTTTTTGGACACCAATATACTTCTCAATCACCAACACTGACATTGCAAGCTTTTTCTACTCATCTCTGCATGGAGTTTTTTAAAAATGAGTATTGATTATTTACATTGATAGGGTATTCAAATAAGTTGAGTGTTATTTGAATGAACATTTAAGGCTTGTCTTCAACAACAGCATTGTTTCCTCAAGACAAGGAAATTCTCTTTGCTTTTGAAATTTGTGCATATAATAACACAATATGAAGTAATATTTTGGAACCAGTACTCATCAGTAGAGCAACTTTTCTATTTGTTGAAGTGAAAAGGTAATCATCTAGAAATGTAGTTGGTATACCAAGATAGAATTTTATTATGTCTGTTGAGATTCTTTCAGTTAATTGAATAAAAGAATTTACTTCAGCGAAATGGCGTGGAAAACAAGAATCTTGTTTTTCATTCTGGATCTGCAAACAATTAAATATTCTTCATAAGGTATCAAATTGAGAGAGATGCATGAATATACTATTTTAAATCTCCAATAATGAAAATATTAAAGATATCTTGTGTATTCTAATTCTTGGCAAGCTTTTGAATTTGAAATGGATTTCAACATTTTAAATTAAATCATTAAAAAAAAAGTTTTGTTGAACCAGAAACAAGGTGTATTTGTAGAGTGAAATGGCTGCAAGGAAGTATGGTAAAACTAGAATTATTAAGGTGTAGCACATCCCTATTTTGAATCAGATCTGATTATGTTTGTATGACAACAAATAACAGATTTACTTAATTTAATAACTTTATTGATATCAGAAGTTTTGGGTTTCTTACTTAAAATGTGAAGACAGAAGCTTTTATAATATTTTTTATGCATATTTGCTATAAATGGTGCTTTATTTTTGCATGAAGTAATGATTCTTCATTTTTCAATAATTCTTTACTAATAATAAATTGTTTTTATAATGCTATTTTTCATTGAAGCAGTGGTTTATATTTAACATTTGAAATGAAATGAGTAAAATGGTTATTTTTGCTTCATTTCATTCATTTTTATTTTTTGAATTATCTCAATTATTGTAAAATCTGGTGTATGATGCACACTTTTAACACAAAAAATAAGATAGAAATTTATGGATGTGCATTATACCTGAGTATAAAAGTAAAAGCTTTAAAAAAAAAAGATAAACGTAGAAAAAAATTAGACTTCTACAAATATCGAAATGCTGTTTATTTAAAAGAAATGACAATCCTGTTGCATGCCCCCATTGACCAGCAGTGCTAGACCAGGTCCATGACTTCGTACATTTAAAAAAAATCCAACACCAGCAAGGGATCATCTACTAAATCATTCTTGGTGAGCCCTAGGTATTTGAGGATGTGAGCAGGTGAGGCCGACTAAGAAGAACAGTTTGTGCATATATCAAAGCTCTTGAATCCTTCGGGAAATTTCATTATTTTAAGATGACCAACGACAATCCTTATGAACTTAAATGGATGTAATTCTATAAGTATACTATTTTTTTCTATACCTTGGAATAATACCTTGAATAAATGACTTAAAACATAAGAGTGTTGCTTATGTACATTTCAGGTTTCTTCATAAAAAAGGGTGTGCATATTATACGGCAAACAAACCTAAAAATTAAAAAATGCAGCTCAAAAGTTTAGGTGCACGTTATATGCCGGATTTTATTGTAAGTGAAATTTGTGTAGTTACAAATCTGTTTTATTGTTATTGAAAAATTGAAA
Organism: Trichonephila clavipes; assembly: GCA_019973935.1. Taxonomy (NCBI): domain Eukaryota; kingdom Metazoa; phylum Arthropoda; class Arachnida; order Araneae; family Nephilidae; genus Trichonephila; species Trichonephila clavipes. The sequence goes on along the minus strand of BMAU01001088.1, from coordinate 1,105,504 downwards.
ACATTTGCATCTAAAAATATATAAGGAAGAGAATTTTATTCTTATTTATGCATTAGCTATTTAGTTATGGAATAATAATAAATTTAAAAAAATGTGAATTGTGTATAATTAAGTTTGCAGTAGAGCTGTAGTTCTTGAAAATGTTTTGGAACATTGAAGGTCAGTAATTCTTGATTTTAAAAACATTTTCTTTTTAAAGAATTAAGCATGATATACATTTTATTATGAAAATTTTTCTTTGTAGGCTCAACTTTTGGTTTGGCTCAAGATGGGAATGTTACAAAAACGATGAATCCCTGATTTCTCAGCTATGACAATCTGCTTTGTCCTATCTCTAGTCTTAGTTTGTTCAATTATTATGTGCCTTTCTGTGCAAGGTATTTTTTTTGTTTGTTTGCATGATTATTAAATTAAGTATAAATTATATATTTAATGACTGAATTTTTGTTTTTTAAATAAGCATATTGGAGAATTTCTCTCCTCAAATATGTAGTAACAATGTGATATTTGGCTTTTTTGTAAGTAGCATTTAAAAGGTAACTTTGCTGTGAATTATATAAATGAATGAATTATATGAAGCACAGTTTTAGAATTGTCAAGAAGAAATTTTTTTGGAGAGTGTTATATTTCTATGAGAAGTTAAAGGAAAAAAGTTCCTATGACTTAAAACATAGAATGGATTTAAAATAATGCTTTATTTAACTGTGGAGTGATCAGGACTTCTAAAAGAATATACCGAGAAATACCTTTAGTGTGAGAAAATGCTTGAGGTGAAATATTGGTTAACACAAAATAATACAACAGTCCTGACAAGCTACTATGTATTTTCATGCATTTTTTTTCTCTTAACACGAAATGAAAATTGCTTAACATAAAAGATTTCCCTTCTCAGAATGAACCAAATATGGAAAACATGTCACACAGGCATAGTTTAAGAAGGGTGTGAAACGAAATTGAGGGGGGTTCACATGTTTTGTAGAAAGGAGGCTAACTTGGCTTTGAAATACCCTCGAAATAGCCATTAACATGAATCAGTTTTGTTTATCTAAGCTATTTTCACCCTCCACCCCTACAAACACCCACAAAAACAACTCATCTCTAATCAGCTGACTTTGGAATTCAATAACAAGTACATCGCAGTGCGAGTAAAAATCAGTGAGTTTGGTTTGTATAGTTTTTCTATTTTAGAATATTTTTTTCATGAGCACAATGATTAAGAGTTAGGGGGAAAGCAATGAAAATTTGATTCTAAAAATGACATTGCGAAGAAAAATACCAGATTATTTGCAAAAAACTCAATACATGTTTTGTTCTGTTAAAAATTTCAAAATTCTATATGAAATTTTATTAAGTTCTTATGAATGTTTTGCTTTCATTGATTTTTATTCAGTACCTGCATATATACATATTGCAAATAAAATGTACTCTAGTAAACTTAACTTTGTTGAATATATGTTTTTTTTTTTTTTTTTTGCACTATCACTTAACACAAAAAAATACTTCAGCCCCTTAAGTTTCATGTTAAACGATTTTCACTGTATTCCAAATCTCTTAATTTTTAAAAATAATAATTTTGTACAGTTTTTTTTATATAGAATATGGAAAGTTTACTGCTGTAGTGTGAAATGAAGTTTTTGAATAGAAGCACATATATATAGATCATTACATCCAGCTAAAAGAAATTTAATATTTTTTTTGGACCTCATTAATAAAAATGATTAAATTAAATTATAAATATTATGTTGTACATCAAGCTGTACTGAAGTGTACTGTTTATTTTAAACAGATAATGCTGAAAAACTTCATGAAATCAATTGTAAAGTGGATGAGTTGTTCAGTTCTGCATATGTAACTCCTGTAGTTGACCAATTAACTGAAGTCACTGGATGTCAGTCGCGTGACACTGCATCAGGAGACCAAGTAAGAACTTAGTTGTTTTGGTATTTTATTTTTGTTCCTATAAGAGATTTTTTCTTTTTATGTTAATAAATTATTTTTATGTTACAAAAATTAATATTTTTCATTTATTAATTTGATTGTAATGTAATATTTTACTTTAAAATAAGTGTGCTGTATTTTAATGTACTAATTAACTCTTTTAAAGCTACAAAATTTTCCTTTCTTGTACTACATACTTTTTTTTTTTTGGAAAAATATAATTAATTTTTTTTTAAAAGAGCTTTTTTATGTGCTAAGATGAGAACAGATTGAGTTTTTTCTTCTAAGTTTAGAATAAACACTTGTATTTTTTTTCCAATAGTTAATTTAAACAAAATAATATGACTGTTGAAATCAATATTTGTATCAATGATTGTTTAAATATGTTATTTTAAATAAAACATGATATTAAAGATATTTTTTTGATTCTGTGCAAACATTTCCAACTCTTTAAAAGATTTATAACTAATCTGAACTTAAAATTTATTTTAATGACATCTTTTTTTCATTAAAATCTGCATTTAATATTTGATGACAGATAAAAACACACACACACACATGTGTAAGGTTAATGATGTTTACAAAATTAAAATTGTGAAGAATTTTTAAGCAATAATAATTTTAACTGTTAAGAAAAATTGAAAGAGAACTCACAATATTTTAAGCTCTGAAACTAAAAGTAATCATGGTAATCAATTAGTCATGATCTCGAGGGCAGCAATGGTTTCGATCAAGTCATGAATTTGAAGACGTGCTGTGTAGAAAGGATGATGCATATTAAATCTGTTAATGCTCAGAAGTTCTTATGTTGGTGTGGTGATGTGCCAGCTTAGTTTTTGTCCTTACCATTTGACCATTGGGCATAAATGAGATGTTCCCAATAGCCCTCATGTAGCTTTGAAATCTTATATTAATAATTTATCCATCAATCTGAGACCTAAGAGTTCTCGGATGTGTATAATGAGGTGTTTAGTGATTCTTTAATAAATATTATTTTAAGTACAATTTTTCACAATTAAAAGAAATTCTTTTCCTTTGGTTAATTTGATTTTGATGCAAACTATATTTCTTTTCTCCTCAGGAAATCCATGTCCTAAGCCTTTTGAGAGCTAGCATTCATTCCTTCGAAGCTAGGAATGAATATGTCCCAAGTGTTTCGTTGGATGTACGCCCCCGTTGGAAAGAAAAACATCCTACGTCGACTGTTGTTATTCTTCTCTCTGCCACACCTGTCATGTGGCAGATGAATTTGCATCACATGGGAAATAGTACAAGTTTTCATGTTATTGTAAGAATACTACTTTGGATCATTGAAATTTCTTATATAGTAGTTTGAAAAATGTACAAAGTATACTTACATTTTGATTTAGTCTTTTATTTGGCATTTATTTTTACTTTAAAAAAAGTTAATTATTCTTATGTAAATGTAAGAAGAATGGCATATTATTTTTAAAAAATACTGGCCATCTTAACGAGTTTATCAATTGTATTTAATAAAGAATTATTTTTCTCTTTCTTTCTATTATTTTATAAAGGATATTTTTTTTATTCTATCTAAAAAAATTTTAAAATTTTCTAGGTTAATAAAACATCACATGTAGTTCCTAGCATTCCCGTACCTGTTTCGCGTCGCAAACTTCCTCCCATGAAACGATTACCAACTTGGATTAAAAGTCATCATGGTGCTGTTACTTCTTTTTCATTGATACCTGTTGCTAATGAAATCACATTATTTGTTGGCATTGGTGAGAATTTTTATAAAAATTCAGTATGATTTTTATTTGTTGTAAAGAGTAAAATTTATAAAATTATATTTTTATTAAGCTACTTTTTCTTATAATTTGAAACCGTATGTTTGTTATTGAAACTTCAACATGTTAACATTCATCAGTTGACAAACCAGTCAATCCGAGATGAAAAAGTGCTGGTATAAATTGAATTTTTGTTGATATTTTAATTTTTATAATCACTTACAAAATAGTCTGTATTATCATTGTTCTGATTCTTCACACATTTTACCTATTCCTTTCTTCAAGAATTAGCTTTTTTTCTCTGTTAAACTTATTTTGGAAAAACTTTCATATTGTTGTTACTTGGGGAATAATTCTTTGTCATGGTTAATTATAAGCACAAACATAAATATGATGAAACATTATTTATTTTATTTTACAAATGCCAGGCCATTGACCATCAGGTCATTAGGCAACGGGCTCTCCAACACCTTTTTACAATGCAGTTAAGATCATTCAGTGCAGAGCACTCGTCCAAATGAGTGGCAGTCATGTCTTGTCCAGTGTCACACAAAACGCAGATAGGTGAAGTCACTAAATTAAAACGAAACAGATGAGCACAAAGGCAGTCATGTCCGGTTAAAAGTCTAAATTTAGCCACAGCAGCAGCATGAGGAGAACTTGGAATACCGTGGGATTTCTTACATAGTGTACTCCAAGGCTTATCATGAGCAACACGAGAAGCTGTAAGGCGAAATGATTCCCTAAAAATCCTTTTAATTTCCAGTTTGGCAGAATGAATTGTCAGGTTTCTGTGAAAGTTCTGAAGGATACCCGTTCCCTCTTTTGCCAAAAAGTCTGCCCTCTCATTTCCCCAAAGACCACAGTGGGATGGTACCTATTGAAAGACGATCTTTCCTTTTAACTTTCCCAGTAGTTCTCTACAGTTCTGCACACATAAACAATTATTCTCATTATAGTTGGACAAAGCCTGAAGGGCAGAAGTAGAATCTGAAAGAATTACAGCTCTTTCAATGGGGGGAAGACGAACAGCAAGTTGCTGAAGGGCTATATGTATAGCTTCAACCTCACCATCAAAGTGAGTTGTCAAAGGGCCGGTGTGTAAATAGAAGAAGAGGTGACTAAAAACACCAATGCCAGCGCCTTGGGCAAAGTCCAAGAGTGAGCCATCTGTGTAAATGTGAAGCCACTCCTCCGGTGGGAAGCGAGTATTGATAGTTTCCAAAGCTATAGCGTGAAGAGCAGTTGGACTTAGATCACGTTTTCTCACATTCAGAACAAGGTCCAATCTGATGTCGAGTATTGCGTAGTCGAGTGGGTTAGCAAAAGACAGTAATTCAAAGGGCATATCATTAATGACTTTATATTGAATGTTCTCACGAACACATTGAATAAAGCCCTTTTGAGTCTTAAGATTATGTCCTCCATCGGAATCATAGTCCCGCCAGAATGAATTATTTGGGAGTCTAATAAGTCTATTGAAGAGAATAGCAGCATTCTTCTCAATTATATTAGTGAATGGCTGAAGGTCTCAAAGTAACTGCATGGCAAGTACTGGAGTAGTTTTAACTCCGCCAGTGAGCATGCGAAGGGCTTGGTTATGGAAAGTGTCAAGAAGTTTTCTAACGTTCTCTGAGGCAGAGATCAGCACCTCATTGCAATAATTTAGAACTGGTTGAATATATGTCTTGTAAGTTGTAATTAAGGTATCCCTATTGCATCCCCATTCAACTCCGGTCAATCTTTTAAGAATGGAGAGTCGCTTTCTTGCCTTAGAAACAACAAGCTCTGCATGTTTAGTCCATTTCAATTTGTTATCAAGAGCGCAACCCAAATAAATTGAAACATCACTCTGTTGAACAGGCATACCATTATAAACCAATTGGGGACTGAATGGTTGTCTATTTAAAGTGAAGAACTGACAAGTAGTCTTCTTTAGGTTTACAGTCATACTAGTCATATTATTACAGTCATATTATTGATGAAACATATTATTAACAAGGAATACTCACAGCATATAAATATCAATCATCACTTCTAGCAAACTAATGGGGCATAGTCTTACTGAAAAAGTTATCTCTAATACATCATACTCTTTCTGTAATAAATACATTTTTAAAAATAATTAAAAAGAAAAAGGCTTTTATATGCACACAAATTATGTTACTGAACACATTGACGCAAAATTAAGAGATAAATAAAATACTTTACATAGAATATTTTAACTTGCTTTTATTCTTAAAAATATTTTCTATTTGATTGCATTCTTTCGTCTGCTATGGGCTATTCCATTTGAATGTATTATAGTTAAGTTACATCATCTTCTAACAAATTGTTCACTAATGGATATGCCTTGATTTATTCGAAGAATGGTTGCTCTTAACTGCTGCTTGAAGTTACAATATCAATTTTCATTTCAATTCAAATAAAAAAATTTCAGTCTAAATATCTTTACAAATTTCAGAAATAAAAAAATAACTCTGCTTCACATATTAATGGACTAAATAGCATTTCCATACCTGCTAACTTTTATGCTTTTTGCATGAAATGTACAATTTTTAGTCTTTGATTATGCTTTTACCCATAGATCCTTCATTTTGAAGCATTTTCGCAAAATTTCCATTATCTAATTGCTATTTTTTTTTCTCTACAGTTCTTATTTATCATTTCATATTCAAACACATATTTGTAATCTTAATGCTTCCTATGGCTGAATGACTTGTTTTCATGAATTGTTCTCTTTGCCTTGTCACCTAATGTGAGTAAAATATACTTTCGAATATATAAAGGATTCAGGTTCTCAAAGCCTTACATCGTCAACCAATTTCACGAAAAATGTAGCAGCCAATTGTAGAAAACTGTTCCTATGCGTGTTTGAACACAATGATCTTGTTAGCATTATCAAAAATAATAACATAGTTTATAATTTGTAATATTCTTTATGTTTTTGTTGCAAAATTAAAATGAGTTAAAATTTGTGATCTATTTTCTATGTAAGCGAATGAAGTGGTATATTTCCAAAAATAGGGTTTAATATCTAGGCACACAAAGAATATACGGTTTGCCACTTTGGTGAAATGAGACTGCACAGAAGTGCATGACAGCATTTAAGTTTGTACTTTTGCTAGCAAATTCATGTGGCAGCATGTAATTGTTATATATTTTGTATACTTCAAGTGCGCATGTTTTTAGTACAGTATTACCTTCTTCTAAATCTTTGCCATTTTATTTGTGGATGGACCGTGTGCAGAATTATGCATATGTGTGAAAACAATGACAGTATCTCATGATATTTCTTGATTTGAAGATATCTTTTGATTATAAGAAATCAATAGATGGTGTGATACATAAATACCAAAGAAAGTAATGAAAAGAAATTCGATTGTGTTACAGCATCATGTAAAGTGAAAAATTTGCATTTTGTGACATGTAGTATTGACATATGCATTTTTTGCTGTGAGCAATGTGATATTGCTCTTTGTGTGAAAACTTCAAAGCATGGCTAAGAAATGATAAGAAGATAAGAAATAAAATAGCAGTTGAAAATTGGATTGTTTTTTCAAAAATGGTGCTCCATAAAATTTAATACGGAGTGAAGTACTGTTTATATCTTCATGTCGAACATAGTGTACCTTAGACTGCAGTTGATCACACCAGTCCTCTTTTAAGAAATTCTTTCCAATGTCTGATATTGCTAAGCAGTATGGATATATAAAGACAAAAAGCATATAGTGGTTAAAAAAATGAGAATTTATTGTATCTCCGCATCCCGAATGGAGAGGGGATTATATATTGTAGTGTGTGTCATGCATTTTCTTCTCTCATGTTGACCGATACAATATTGCCCATTCTATGAAAAATAAAGTGCATCACAAGTTAGAAATTGAGTAGCAGTTGCTCGAAATTAAATTTTATTTTTTCTCCAAGGATGATGTACAGTTGGATGTAATAAGGGCTGAAGTATTGCTTATATATTTTCTTATGAAACATAATGTACCTTTGTCTACAGTCAATCATGGCAGTCCTCTTTTCGGAAAATATTTCAAGATATTTTTTAGGAAATTCTGTTATTGCTGAACAAATGTAAAAGGATGAAAAGAAATAACTAAAGGGCTGTGATCATTGAACTAGATCTAGTTGGAAAGAGCATATGATTCATTTCATGAAATTTAAGTCTTTTTGCAACAACATTGATGGCATTAATAGTACACACTATCTGTAAAGCTTTCAGAATTTACAAAATAAAAAAGTGTCAAAGATTTGAAAGCATTCATATACTTCATGTTTATCATTTAGTCATTGTCAATGCCAACTTCATCTAGCTTGATCATTAGCTTCTGTATGTGTAATAATTTTTTTTATAAAAGTTGAGTTATTTCACTTTTTTAAAAAATCGAAAGATTTTTTTTATTCTTTAAATGTTAAGTTATTTTACTATATTTTTTAAATAAAAGTATCTTTATAATAAAGTCATTACTTTCAGTAATCTTGTATGTAACTTTAACTTTACCTTAGTTTAAGAGTTCTTATAAATCAGGTGTTGTGTGTTGAAGAGTAAAATTTACTCTTGATTAATTTTCTTATCACAAAATATCTTGGTTCTGAATTTTCTTTGCATTATTTGAAAAAAATGTTTATGCATTATATTTAAAGAATTTGCTTAAAATGTCACTAACACATCATTTTAAAAACTTCCTTGAAATTTTAATCACATGTTATTTTAAGCTTTGTCGTTTTCAGTAGCTGGTAGGTATACATTTTCATAAAATTAATGATTTACTTTATAAAACTACACCAGAAGACAGTTTTCCATTTCCCTAACTAACTTTTACAGTGCTAAATTTCTTGTTGAAACATTTTTTTATCTTTTGCACTTATCAAATATCTTAATATCCTTTTTAGCCAAATTATTATTTTCTCTGGTTTATGATTAAATTATGACAAAAGAGATGTTACAAATGATATATCAGGGTTAAGTTCTATTAACCAAATATAAAGGTTCTTCCATTAATTGCTGATATGTAATAATCTGGGTCAATTCATTTGTAGGAAAATATTCTTCTTGTTTTGCATTTGAAGTTTTAAGACTTTTACAATTTTTAAATTATATTTGGTCAATAATTATTCAGTATATTCAGAGTGTGATAAACCTAATAAACATTTTAATGTTTAAAAACTTAAGTCTTGTTTTCATACACCTCAAACTCATTTTTAATATTAGTTACAGTATCTTGATACATTTTATTATTACAAAAATTAGTTAAGTCATCTATGTCTATAATATAAGAATATTTGATATTATCAGTTTTAATAAAGTCTCACAGTTCGAATTAGTTGTTTTAATCCAAATTTTTCTAATTCACACTTTATTTTCATATACCATTTACTACCTGACAGTGACAAGAATTTGTAATCTTTTTCAAAGTTTACAAATTTTATCATCTCGAATTAATTTCTGATAAGCAGGTTGAGGCAACATATACAGTTTCCTCTAAAACATTGTATAAATATGTAGTTTGTATATCAAAGAAAGCAATCACAATTTTAATCTAGCTGTAAGGGCAATTAATAATCAAAAAGTTTCTACATTTACAACTAATAAATATGACTTTGAATAATCTCTCTCTATATATAAACCAGCTACTACAAGCCTTGCTTTGTATTTTGTTTTTTTCCTAACAGTATCAAGAAACCCATTGAGTTTTTATTAATCTTATGTACTATTTTCCAAACATATGTTTATCTAAGGAATTCAGTTAATTCTCCATTATTAATTTCCAAGTCTTCTTGTTTGCATTATTTTTTGCATCAAAATAATACTTCATGTATTATCAGTTAAATGTTAGTTTCATTTTGCATCCATTGGCATCAAAATCCTGTTTGATTTTAATGCAGAAATTATCATTAGTGAATTAGCAAGACAAGAAATCTTGAATGTTGTTTTATGCTGTAAAACAGATTGTAGCAGTTGATACCATTACCTTGAAAATTCTGTTAAATTTTACTTTTGAATTAAAATTAGAAGAATAACATGGCAATACATTGGATGAACAAATGCATTTTTTTTTATTGCTCAAAAGTTGATTGCATAATTTACACAAGGAGCACTTCCAGCAACTTTTAATTTGCTTCATTTAATAGATACATTGGATTCTGCTCAAGGTTGCAACTTCAGCAGTCAGGCACAATCAGTTCACGTGAAAGCCAGTTTTGTACAATTGCAACCTGCCACTGGCTGTTCTGTAAAAATACCAAATGATAGTAGAAAGTAAGTGATATTAAGTTTTTGCTGAGTCAAACCATATAAAAATTTTTTGTTATTTCTTATAAAATGTCTTTTAATGTAAAAGAAAAATTAAAATAAAACTTTAAAAAAATATGAGAGTAAAAAAGTTGAGTATTTTTTGACATTTATTGTATTTACTCAAATCTAAGTCACACTTTTTTCCAATGTTAAAGCTACTGAAAATTGATTGAAACTTGGAATTGAATAAAAAAAATTGTGTTGGATGTAGCAATTAGTGTAAAATAGTTAAGAACCTCTGTTATTGCTCTATTTTTCATTTTCCACAAAGGCTTGTTGAGAATTTGGGATGTGGCTTAGATTCGAGTAAATGTGTATATTTTATCAAGAATTGTGTAGGTTATCAAATTATGTAGATTTTTCTAAGCAATTACTTCTGCTTAAGAAGAAAATGTATAAAATAGCTCTTATATTTATCTAAAGTAGCCTTAATTTGCATTAAATCCTTAATTATATTACATTTTCAGAATGTCCAACACATTAAAAGTTTTGATCAAAATATAAGAGACTTCTGTTTTATTATAATGTAATTTAAATTCCATTCAAATTTGATAAACTAATAATCATCCTCCATCTTTTTTATGAATCAATGCTGAATACTTATATATATATATATATTATTTTGAAGTTCAATATCTTATAACTTTTATACTTACAAATTTTTTATTATGCCTTGCAAAATTTTTTTAAATGGTTTATTCATTATTTAAATAATAAATGTAATTTATAAAACATTTATGAACCATTAGTATTTTGTAATTTCTGATTAGCTATTAACCACTTGTGCTGGCAAAAAAAATTACTGCCAAGTACTATAACGGTCCGGTATGACTCGCTGGGAGGCGTCATGCAGAGTGGGATGCCTCAGAGAAATCGGAAAAAGATTTATACTTTCTAAACTAATTTATTGTTAACCTAGAACTTTTTAAAGTTGATTTCAGAGTTGAAAAATTATTTCATCAAAATCACTATCACTACCATCGTGTTTTCTTTTTCTATTTGTTGAAATGATGTCGTTAACGTCACTTTTGCTTTCCATTTTAGAACATGGGTTAAATATTTATAACTGTACGCTATGCAGTGCACTGATGATCTGTACTCTGACAACAATTCCACCTGACATGCCATGCACGTCGTTTTCGTTTCTGTAACAATTCCATGACGACGTACATGCCATGTCATCAGCGATTCTGAGAAAAAAGAATTATGATGTGCATGCCACGTCTTTCCAACGCAAGTGGTTAATATAACAACTTATGTAGTATAAAATAGTTATTTTAAGTAGATAAATTATTTTATATCATTTTCAGTTCTATTTCATGCATTTTCTTTTATTTACTTTTATATTCATGTTCAAGAATATGTTGATTTTATCTATAAAATTTATTTTTTGTGGAAAAATTATAGAATGAAGAAAGAAACAAAATCAATGTAAATTAATAAAATCTTCACTTTCAGGAAACACAATATTTTGTATGTTATCGAGTTGAATTCTAATGCACTCAACAGTGATGTTTTAGTCCATTTGAAGCATCCAAATTCTGATTTTATGCATAAAAATGCAGCTGAGCTAAATGTGACTCTGGTATTGAAGTGCCATGTACCTGTTGAGTGGATTGTACAGTCCAGTGGCATTCAAGGTTTATTACGCATTGTAGTAAGTACATTAAAGTGGAAATAAACTTTCTTTTTGTAATCAATATCATCTAACCATTATCATCCCCATAGTAAGGAAGTGGTCATGGTCATAAATTCATAGCTATGAACGAGAGATAGCTCAGATGTTGTCATCATTTGACTATAATTCAAACTTACAAGGTCTGTTGCCAACAGCCCTAATTTTGTGTAAAAGTGCTACGTTACTTACTGTGTAAAGCTTAATTACTTGTATTTATTTCATTATTACAAAATAGCTGTTTAATGAAAATGATGAACATGACCGTATTAAGTTATTATATACACATATTTTTAAATTTTTTTTAAAAATATTATTTTTCTAAATGCCTGTTTTGCTTCATTTTTCACATTAAAAGGATATAGCCCTATGTTTTGACAGATTTATTTGTGATTTCTAGAAAAAAGATATCTTAATAGTTTACATGTGGCTTTTTACTTAACAACTGTTTGGAATCGAGCTTTTCTCTAAACAGTTTCCAAAAATAACTCTTTTCCTTCATTTTATAATGTGATTATACTATCCATATTATTCACTTAATTATAATTCCCTGCTGAGAAAATATTAAAATTCTTGTTTTTTTTCAAATGGCATACATCATAATATTAAGAATATTTTTATAATTTTTCTCTGCATGTATGTGTTTTCTCTTATATGTATTTTGTGTTATTACTTTAAGCTATAATATTGTCATCTATGGTTTGATAAAAGGTTTTAAACTTTAATTTTCACATAACTTTGAATATTTATATTATGTCTGTTAACAATAATAACACACTATTTATTTAGAAAGGATAATTTAACTGATACAGTTTAGAATTTAGTTATAAAATAACTTTTTATAAAAATAATTAGGTATTTTAGTTCTCAACAGCTGTTGATGAAATTATTATAGTTTATTTTTTCTTTTTCATGTGAAATTCTGAATCTGTTATGCTGAATGTAGTTCATATTAATGTTTCTGTAAATATGTATTACTATCCCAATGTATAGTAAAATGATATTGAAATTACAATTGTGTCATAAATATTAGTGAATATTTAATGCATGGTTTTAATTGTATTTGAATATTTGGGAAATTGACTTGATCAAAGTTAATGTTTTTCTAAATTATATAAATTAAGATAGTCTGAATAAAAAATTATGCTTGGCTTGAAATCCTTTTTCCTTTTTTCCCCCAAAAGAACACTATCATCATTGTATCAAAAATAATATGAAATATTGTCTGTACAACTGTTTTGAAGCCCGTGGTAGCTAAGTGTTCATAGGCATGAGCTCATGTATAGTGTTGTTGAGCCACAGGTCCAAAACCTAGTGCCATTGAAGACATGCCGTGTTGAAAAACTGATGCACATGAAATCTGTCATAGCTCAAAGCCTTCCTGTTAGTGTGGTCTAGAGGTTAGGAGTTGGAGGTTCCACCTCAGGTGGTATCCTCGTCATTTGTCCATGGCTCAAAATTAAAAAGTTCGTTATCAATAGCCCTCATTGTGTTACTTCACCATGTGATGTAAATTAAAGTCAAGACAACTATTTTTTTAAAAAAAATGTAAATGTATGTTAGTAAGACAATTAGGTATTTGTGACCTTGTGGTACATCTAGTTTGTTAATAACTACCATTATATTGGATGGACTTATTTCTTGTTGTACTAATCTAATAAGTGAATTAAAAGTGTCATACTTAATAACTTTTTAAAATACATTTTTATAAAATTATAAAGGTTCTTTAACCATCAGTACCATAATATATGGTATAACTCGAAAATGTATTTATTGTTATTGAGTGAATATTTTTATTTATAAGTATTTTTCTCTTTTTAATGTTTTGTATTTCAGGCTGAACATCCAGTTCATGTCCAAACAAATCCATTAATCCTAACCACAATAGTACAAGAAAAATCTCTATCATTTGTTACATCGACGCTGCTTGCTTCAGTACATAACACTTTTGGCCCCATTGATACTTATATGAAGTCCTCCAAAGCCAACCGCATTAATATTGTTGTCAGAGAAAAAACAAGTAAGAAAACTGTAATACATATAATCATTATAATAATGTTAACAAGATCTTAATGAATTTGGGAGAACAAGTTTCTTTATTAAAATTGTTTTTAAGTTTAATCAATAGTAATATGCTAGTAAGATGAGTAATTCATCCACATTTCTCATTTTGTTTTTAATTGATAAAGAATATTAAAATATTTCTTTAAATATGACTTCACATTAGTTATTACAACAATGTGGAAGAAACAGATGATAGTTTTTTTTAAACTTTTGTAGCTGAATACTGTAAAGCAGTCAGTAATTTTTTTAATAATTGAACAACATGTTATACTTGTGTGTGCATGATCTATTATTGATATGTCATGTTGGAGTAAATTGATTCTGTTTTGAAAATATTTTGTCTCTTCAAACTTGCCACAGTTATATTCAATTAATTCATTAGAATCTTGATGTTCTTTTTGTAATATTGAATATATTTATGGGTACAGTGTACTAAAACCAAAACTGCATAAAAATCCCTATTTCTACATTTTTTTTTTGTACACTGTTTAATATTTATTTATATAGCCATAAGCTGTATTTCTCTTTTTTTTATGAATTAACTTTCTTTCATATAAATAAGGAATAAAAAATTATTCAGAGTTTAATTAGCTTTTCTAGACCTCTTATGTATTGATTTGAAAATTTTTTTACTAATTTCAGTTGTAATTAAATACTATCGAACAGAACAAGTCAAGAATAGAACAGATAATTATGAATAAAACAATAATAAAATTTTCTTCTATGATGTTTCTATCTTGTTAATAAATATTTTGTGCTCATATCTCCCTGTCTGGAAAAAATTTACATACCTTCAGAAAATAAATTAATAAACCATACAAATTAAAAATTAAGTGTACTTTCATTATAAGCTTTGTAAAAAATGTTTCCAATTGCTGCATTTAATTTTAGGATTTTTTTTATAGACTATCTTTGATTTCTTAATTTTCTTTTAATAAACAATTGTTCTCCAAAATATGAAAAAGTTTAAATGTGTTTCCTTAAAATTTTATGTTATCACTTGTATTTATGTAAGCAAATTATATTTAATGTTTTAAAAATTAAATTTTTCTTATACTGTGTGTGTCTTTGCTTAGTATAAATACAAACTTGTAACATTTTTTCAATAAAAAGATTTCATAAATGTAGTATAAATTTGTGTGTATATTGTGTATGCATGTCAATTGCATTTGATATGTGTAGTCACATTTATGTATACACTCATGGTGTAATATTTATTCGACACTATTATACGTAAAATTTTTTAGTATTCAGTTATCTCATGTTGTAGTACATAATTGCTTGATCCATTTGAATTAAAGCAATTTATTCCTTATTTAAAGAAAATATTTATTTTTCCTTCATTATTTAACTTAAGTATTTTCATATATTACAGCAGTGTTTCTCAAACTGTGGGGCACGCCCCCCTGGGGGGCAGTAACTCTGCGAGGGGGGCGCGATCATATTGAAAATAAAAGGTTTAAAACATTTTTTGGAATGAAGTAAAACAAAATGCTTTCTGACATAATAAAAAATACACATTTAATACACTGATATAATTTATTTTTATCATCTGGTGATCATCAAAAATAAAAGATTCCCCTTCAAACGCTCATTAGCCATCTTTGATCCTATAATCAAATTAAAAAAATATTTTGTTTTCTTTGCTGTAATCCCACAATGAGAGATTTTTTATTATGTTTCTTTTAACCTAAAATATTACTTTAGCTGACCTTCGAACTTACTGGTATGGTTATCTCAGTCCTTTTTTTTAAAGGGGAGTTGTAAATAATATATTTCTGTTTCGCCTTTTTCCATGTGAAAGAGTTTTATAATATATGGATAAGCATATTGAGCACTTTGAAGAATTATATGGCCAAGATGTATTTTTATTATTCTGAAACATATAATGCATAATGGAAAACGTTTTATACAATTATTTTTAGAACATGCTACACTTTCCCCGTGAACAATTTTGTGGTTTTGATTGATGTGTGGTATGACTTATGGTTTATAAATGAAAATGAGCAGAATATTTAAAAAATGGGATCTGTGATCCCTATTGAAGGAAGTTGAAACTGACCAAGCAATTGTAGAACCTACTGAAATAATGCATATTAATCAAGACAGCGAAAGTTAATATAAGAAAAGCGTTAGACATGAAACATTTGAGTTGATTTGAAATTTTCATGAAACATTTGAAGTTGTAGTTTGAAAAGTTTAGCTGCAAAATTACAAAAACGAAAACAGTTTTGCTGGAAAATAACGTTCCTGTGTTGTTAGCGAAAAATGTGTGTGATTTATGTCTCCATTAAGGACACGCACATTTGGAACATTTTCTTTAGTTTTATTGGATTTTTTCTCAAATTTTCAAAGAAAAATTGAAAAGTCCTTGAACGTAGGTAAGTATATTTTCTCTTAATTAAATTATTCACTGGAATTGTGATTTTTATCGTGTATAGTAAAAATAATTATAAAATAAATTATAGTTTTAAAACAAACTAAAAAACACGCTTTCATAGTGAATTAAACTAAGAAGTAAAAAAAAGTAAAAATATATATTAGTTAAAAGTAACATATATAAAATTTAATACTTATCTTGTTAATTTGTACAGTTTATAATTATGATCGTATTGTAGCTTTAGTGCCCCCAAAGTGCATTATTATTGTATTCAATACATTATTATTTTGGGGGGGGGGCACGATAAAAATTATGATTGAAAATTGGGTCGCCAGTAGTGAAAGTTTAAGAACCACTGTATTACAGGAAAAATTTATGTATTCATGTATATATCTTAATGAAATTAGAATGTAGTATATATATATATATATATATATATATATATATATATATATATATATATATATATTTATTATTTAGCATTTTTCAGTTTTAGATTTGGCTCCTTTGTTTTACTATAAAATAAGAATTAGTCAAGTCTTTATTTCCTTCTTTTAAAATAACACTTTTTAAATTAACTGTTGTGCCCTGTTTTTGTTTTGCAGAGTATATTGTGGAGGATGCATCTAATGAAGATAATCCAACACAAGAAAAGGAAGAAAAATCTTTGGCTGGTTCAGAAGTTAATTTTGTTCTTGGTAAAGACAAGCCTTTTCCTGAGAATGCATCAACCAAAAGTGAGATATGTTCCATTTCACCCCTGCCCACCCCTTGTAATGAAATTAAATAGGTTAAGGGCATCAATAGTCTGGTATTTTACATGAGGTGACATGTAGACCTTGAGTTTAAGTCTGATTCCATCCAAGACTATTTTATTGAATAATTCGGCCTACTGCAGGGATTGAGGAGTGTTTCAAAGAAAGAAAAGACATCCGAGTGATTCAAAATTGCTTTCACTGGAGCTATAAAAGATTTTAATTTTTTTAAAAGTAACTAAGTATTGACAAAATAAAACCTGTGCCTTTTGTAAAATATCTATATGTTTCAAAGGTTAATACTGTTTTGATGTCATAAAGTGTCACAAATGTTTTTTTTTTTTTTTAAATGTTGTGATAGATTATTATGAATCATTATAATCTAGAGAATTCCCCTACCCTGATAATTCAAATTCTATTGGCTAAATTAAAGTTGTTCAATTAAAAAAATTAGGTTTAGCTTATGGAAATATAAAATTTAAGTATAACATATAAATATCATTATTATTTAACATCTGAATTATTGAATGTTTTATTTACTAACTTTTTAAGTTCCTTTATTTTATAATAATTTTTGTCTAAATAATTTTATTTGACTAAGGTGTAAATATAACTGTATTTGTGTTTTGCTTTTTTCCCCAATGTCTTTTATGAGGCTGCTTTTTATTTAAAACCTGATTCTGCTAACTAAAACTTCATGTCTTAACATTTATGTTTTTGAGAAGATTTTTCTACTCTGTAAGTATATTACTAGAAAAATAAGTATATTACTTATTTGAAAATAATACGGACCTTTTAAATGTTATTATTTCATTAAACTGTTTAATTTTATGAAAAGAAATATTAACTGCATTAAAAAATTTGTTATTTTATATTCTTATATTTTGAAGATATTTAGTTTTAGCTTATTTTAAAAGAAATTCAAAATACTCGAATAAAGTTATATATATATATATGTGTGTGTGTGTGTGTGAGAGATGAATCCCCAACCCTTCAAGTGTCAATTGGGGTAAAATCTACCAGAACAACTCAACCCGCCTCCCACATAAGGATTTTGACTTAGACTCCGGCAAACTTACGAAGAACCACATGAACGAACGATGCGCTGGCTC
This sequence comes from Trichonephila clavipes, assembly GCA_019973935.1. Taxonomy (NCBI): domain Eukaryota; kingdom Metazoa; phylum Arthropoda; class Arachnida; order Araneae; family Nephilidae; genus Trichonephila; species Trichonephila clavipes. The sequence goes on along the minus strand of BMAU01001088.1, from coordinate 1,087,525 downwards.
CTGATCGATGCCGAAATAAGACTTGTTTTGTCATGGCTTGGAATACAGACTGCTTTTCTGAAAATTAAGGATAATATGATAAATACCTGCACATTGCATTTCTCCGGTCATTCCAAGAGTTACTCCAATACGTAATATATATAATGTTGGGAGATTTTATGTAACGATGTTATCTCTAAAAATTTAAAAAATTTTGTGATGAGCATTGCATTATCTTTGAGGTATAATTATGTTTATTATTAAGTGATTTAAAAGAAGAAATTTATGAAATTCCTTTTAGTCTGCCTCATTCAACATTTATCTTGTCTGTTTTATGTGTGTATTTTTTGTTTGTTCTTTTTAGGTTCTAGTTAGGTTAATAACCTTCAATCAGTTTGAATTTCTGGTCTGAAATTCAGCAGATTCTGACTTACCATCAAATAAAGTTCTGGGCACAATACATTAAATCTGTTGCAATTAATTGAAATTTTATGGAACAATTCTAGCTCAATTATTGTCTTTTTCATTTCATTATGTTTTGATTTGTCATTTGTAGGCTTCATGTAATTTAAAAGAAACATAAACTGAAAAAAAAATTAAACGTTCATGAGGACATAGTAAACAAAATGAACAATTTGTAAGACACTTTTGCCGTAAGCCAAAAGCTCTGTGTATGGAGTATTACATATTTATTAAGTAAATTAAATTCATTTATATCTTGGCTAAAAATATTAAATTGTGTTAACTTTTCTATTGGTTGTGTCTATATTTAATAAGTAAAACAGTTTTGTGTCTGTGAGAAAGCTAGATACTGTTATTTTAGAAATAATAAAGTAATAATAATGAACTTCTAAAATTTTTTTTAATATGTTTATATTCATGATTTTATTTATTTAATCAAACATTTTTACCAATTATTTATTTTAATTTTTATTTTTTAGTGTTCTCCGAACAATCCTTGAACCAGTTATTAATGAAACAGATGACCTTAAAATGCTCTTCCGATAAGATTAGCGTTACTTTTCCACTTCAAGAAACCATGAACATTTTCTCCGTAGCCATTGAATCTGACCGAAAATTGATATTCATCACACTCTCGGATGTAAATTGCAAAGCTAAGCAAAACGAATCTCACATCATACTTCAAACTAATTGGCATGGCTGTGGTACAAAACGTGTGGTGAATGGAGGAATACAATATTACAATCAGGTAATTAGGGTGTCTGAAATCAAATTTTGTTATTTCTCAATTATTATTGCACGTAGCACGTTTAAAGTGATATGTTCTGAGCAGCTTATATTTCTATCCTTGTCTGTTTGCGTATGTACTTATGGAAGTTTTTTTAATTCAAATAATTTATTTCAGGTGCAGTTTATAACTGCAAAATATGGAGGGGATAAAGACTCTGTTGGTGAACAGAAACATTTACCTACTGATGATGATGACTATATATCTGAAGATGGTTCTGGTTCGGATGATTTATCCTCCACACATTTAAAATGTTGTGGGGAAGAGAGATTTGTTTATCCATTTCCTTTCCATTGCACTCGATCTGTTAACAGTGAAACACTCAATGTAAGTAATCCCACATTTTTTGAGACTTGTTAATAGTTAATTGCTAACAAATAGCTTAGTTTGCTATGTTTGTCACATAAAAATAAATAATTGATTTTGAATAAATAAAAGTATTGTTTGAGCAATATATTTACAACTTTAAATTCATGTAAAATTCAGGGTAGTTAATTTGATTTTTAAAGATAGAAATTCTGTTGTATATATTTCTTTTTAGATCAATTAGAAGTTTTAATTTATTTCTCTTTGTGTGAAATAGCTCTTGTGTAGCTGCTAAGTATAATGTTAATGTACACACACATGTCATAACTTAAAAACTCTGAATTACACAATTTTCATGAACAGTTGTTGCAATGTTTTTCAGGCATCGTCTGAGAAATTTGAACTCAATTTATTTACCAAAAAAGACTTCTTACAGCCATTGCCACGCAAAAAATTCCCATTGAATGTTGTTGTGCATGATCATTTATTTGCTGAAGCTAGTCTCAAGGCGGGTAAGTTGAATGGTCTTTTGATGCTTGTATTATAAATAAATAACATGGATAAATCATTAACATTTTTTGTACTTCCAGATTTTAGATTGTGCATTGTTATAGATGAATGCTGGCTTTCGGAGGAAGCTAAACCAACCCTTGCTCTTGGTAGAAAAAGCATTTTAATAAAACAAGGGTATGCATACGGAAAACTCATATGTGCTTTAAAATTAAATTATTATACATTATTTTAAATAATAGGATAATTCTATATCTTGCTATATATAACTAGAATTTATTTAAGAAATGATAATCACTCTATAATATTAGACATTGTTGTTAACTACCCTGTATCATTTGTAAATTATCCGTTAATTGTGATAATATTTTCTCGTAAAATATTTATGAAATTAATTGTAGAAAAAATTATTTATGTATTCTTGATTTTTTTTCATTATAACTTAATTGTTAACAATTTTTTTTAATTATTTTGTTTCTAGTAATCATTTTCTCAATTAAAATGCATAATTATTATACTCTATTCAATTGTTTATGAAAATTGTATGTTTTGTGGTGTGGTTGTTTCTCTTTTTTAAAATTGTATTAAGAATAAAGGTTTTTATTTTTTATTATAACTCTTTTTTATGAAACAAGTGTATAGTGACTTTAATGTGTAATTTTAGCTATTAGTTTTAAAATTCCATTATGTTGATTATGACATACCAGTTAAAAGTTGTATGTATTCCTTTTTTTTCTTGTATTAGTCAGATGAGGTTATAATAAATGTTATATTGGGTAACACAACAAAATTGGATTATTGATCCATGTTCTTCATATTTTCCCTTAGGTGTCCAACTGATTTAAGTGTTGATATTCTTTCAAAAAGTCATTGTGGAAATCTTAATCCTGATGTTGATCATTATAAGATGAGGTTCTCATTCCAGCTCAGTGAAGAGTTCATCAACCAGCAATTATATTTGCATTGTCGTCTTGCATCTTGTGCCATGCGAGATAGCAAGCAACTGAATGCCAAACAGGTACTGATTTTTGAAGCCTTTTCTTTGTTTTGATGGTTTCTATAAAAAAAATTAAAATATGGAATTATAAATTAACAGAGCCAGAGTGACTTTATGTTCAGTTATTGGTTATGTGATATAGAATCTTGAAATATTTTCTTTGAAATAAATAAAATACGAGCCAACATTTTTTCGAATTGAAGATGGCAGTACCTTAAATTAAATGCAGTTAACTGTATTCCTAGAGTGATGTCATTTAAAAAAAATTCCTAATTCCTTTGTTAAGATATCATGTATACAAATTACTGATTTAAAGGTGTAATTTTCTTAAATGTTGATTCTAATCTTTTTTAAAATCTAGTATAATTCGATTTTCCTTTGCTGAAAAACTTTCCCTTTATACAAGTCTTTAGTTTTATTCTAATATTTATTCTCAACTTTGTACCCCCTTTTTTTTCAGTGCATTATTTCAGAAAATTTCTGTCTGAAACAAAGTCTTCGTCCATATTTGGACTCTTTACGAGGTAAAAAATTCAGTCTGTTGGTTCAAGGGCCAATTCATGTTATTTCGAAATCCCGCCTGGGAAAAGAAAAAGGTGAGCTTTTGTTTTTGTTTACTTTTTTATTTACATATTAATTGCTACATTCCTTTTTGTATGATTTTAGAATTCTTTATTAATCATATACTGAATAGAAATTTTAAGTAGTAATTATTAATCAAAACTTTTAAGAAACTTTAAAAAAAAAGTTGATTTTGTTCTGTAGTTTAAATTTATGTGAGATTATTAAATGAGTATTTTAATAAACATAAGTTACATGCATATAAAAATGATACTAATTTCTTTAATTTCTCAAATTGGCATTGCTTTTTTTTTAAATATATAAAATAAATTTCATGAAAATAACTTTTTTTTAAATATTATATAATTATTGAACATTTTGAAATATCCTCTAGAAATTTATTTTCTATTAAATAATGATTAAACTTTTCCTAAAAACAAGGTAATACTTAATTATTCCATTAATTAGATTTTTATTCATGTCGCACTCTAAAGCAATAAGACGTCCTCATGACTAGATCAAGGGTAGACACCCAAGCCAGAACCCACTCTCCAAACTTCCATGCATTTGCAGTGGGAGTATTTTGAGCTTTAACAAATTCAACATTCATCATCCTCTCAGCAGGATGGATCTTCATTGACTCCAGGACTTGAACTCTCAATTCATCAATGCTGAGCTTGAGTTCCTGATCGTAACCACTTGGCTATTGAGCTACAATCTTTGAATCACAAAGATTAATCAAGGACAGTTTAATTTTTGGAGACAAATATAATTAATTTCATAAAATTATCAAATGTAAGTTATGTTCTGAGATATACTTGGATAAAAGACTATCATGCACATTAAAAAAAAAATTCCTTATGTGCATATGAATCTTGCCTTTCTCAATCATTAATTTTATCTAATTGTTTCTTTTGCATCTATGATAAGTAATATGATTTGACTAGTAAACCAACTTTCAATGTCTTGTTTTCCTGTTTTTATTTTTTAGCATAGATTATTTTCCCATGAAATACACACTATAGAAAGAATCAGTACTAGTGCATTTTGGATTCTGTCGATGTCAAGTTTTATTGAAATAAAATGTTTACAGAAAAAAGTAAATCAAAGGAGAAAATTATTTTTCTGATTAAGTTGGGGCTGGAAAGGACATACATTTCTGTCGTACACAGGAAATAAAAAATAATTTAATTCAATGTATATATGTGTGTCTTTACTTTTCTCCGTATTTTTAGCCGACTACTGTTCATGATAAATATGCGTAAATGTTTGTAATAGAAAGTAACGAATATATGTAATAGGTTGTCTAATATGTTGCATTAAAAGTTCCTAAATTTTTATGTTTTGTCACTCTCTTTTTATAGATATTCAGTCACTTTCTAGTCCTGAGTCATCCAGCACACCAGATAGTTTTGCAGTAGATTACTCTTTTGACAAGTTGACTGAAAATGCAAAAAAGAATCCCATCTCTCAAGAGCTTGTTTTTGTTGGACTCTCTACAGAAGCTGTTGTAGGAATAGCTTTTGCTTCCTTTATCATAGGAGCTGGCTTGATGGCTACTTTGTGGCTCATTCACATGCATACAGGTGACAATTTTTCAAAAAATTTAGAGAATTTTATCTTAATTTATTGTAATCAACTGATGCGAAAGTATGGATTTTTTTTTAATTGTAAAAACCTCTCTTTCACATCCAAGCAGTATTTTAAAATTAAGAATTCTTTATGGGAATCATTTTGCTGTTTGATATTTGATTGTTTTTGCAGTTGTCAGAAAATAAGATGTTCAACTGAAGTATTATTTAACATAATCTATTTGGAAATTGTCAGTTCTCTGCAGTACTTATTGCATTTAATTCTTCTATGGAACACTGTTAATTTAATATCTAAGTTTAGCTTCATAAAAAACCATTGCTACAAAAATTTTATGTATAATCTTATGCAGGCACCAAATCTTCATTTATCAAGATATATTTCCTTTAAAGCATTTTCTTAAACTCCAAGCTTTCTTTAGGAAATGCTCCTAGTCCATCATTTATGATGCAATGCTAATTCATTGTTTGAATTGCATTTTATATTAACATCTCTTTATATTAAAGTAACGTCAATGATGCTAATAAGTTGTTACTAAGATTTGGGTTGTAGAAGAAGTTGAAATTACATTAGCTTGTATTGCTTTAAATATTGTTACAATTCTTCAATTTGAAAAATATCTCTTAATTTTATATACATTTCATTATTGGTACTTTCTTAGCTTATAATGAATTTTATTGTGTGATTAAAACTATAAGTAACATCACAGATTAATGACTTTCAATAAAATTTTTAGTAAATTTTGCATATTAATGTTTTTTAAGATTAGTTTGGTAGCATAGACAAATGGGTGCTAATTTTGGTAAAATATTTTTATTATTTTTAAAGAAATGTTTTTTCACAGATTGGTTTCATCTTGAAAATATCTTACATCAATAATTTTTAGATATTGGGCATATTGTTCCAAAAATGAATTGCAAGATACGTTTCTCTAGTATTTTATTAATAAGGATTGATGCTTAATGATCATAAATTTAAGTTTCAGTCCAATCACATGTTTGTCTTTTAAAATAGTTGAACGAAATTGCTTATTAGATTTTAATATCTTGAGATATTGGGAAGAAAAGTACCTACTCAAGTATCTTTTTAGTAGTATTATAAAATCTGTGGCTTAATCATAGTGCATTTAAATTTAAGCAAAAAAATCATTCTAGTCTTGAAGTTTCTTTATTAAGAATAATAAAATAATTTTGAGTTAAATATGATGTAAAAATTTGATTTAAAAAGTGCAAAAATCATCATAAGAATGGTCTCATGGTTTCCACAGGATCGCATTAAGTGTTCTAAAATTAAATAAGAAAGTAGAAGTGTAAGATTCTTAATTTCAATTGGATATGTAGCTGTAATAAATAATTTGAGTTAAAACATATTTGTTTAAAAGATAAAAATTTTTTGTTTGTTTTGGTGTCATATACCCCCTTTTCTTTTATTTAGAACCTTCACGAAACTCAAAGGAATCAAGGAAGCAATCAAACAACCAATTCCAATCCAATAATCAATCAAATTTTGAGAATGCAGAATGTGCCGATCGTTCGGTTCCTGTCTCTCTAAAGCCAATGTCTGTACAGGTTTGTTCGTAAAATCACCAGAAGTTGCAGCCTTTGCTCGATAACTAATCTGAGTAAAAAGGTTTGAAGTTCTATCACCTTAAGTACAAGAATTCTCATTGTTGTGCATATCATGTTTTGTTTTCTGTAAGTTCTGTAAGAAGTTATTGTCATGATACTATTCCTATTTTGTATACCTCATTATTTGCATACCATAATTCTTTCATCATTTTTTTATTCATCTTGAGCCCATTTCGCCAATGAGTACAATTTTACACATTTTAATATCACTGTTTTAAAATTGTGTTTTATAGAGGGAAAAAATGTCATTAACAATTGTTTTCATGTTTCTGTAGCCGTTTTTGTCATTTCATGTCTGTGCATCACTGAATTCGCCAATTCATGTACAATATTCATAGGTTAGGTACTTAAGTGTTCATTTTTTCGTGTGGAATTTTTTTAAAAAAAGCAGTAGTGTGTTTGTATATATTGTGTTAGTTATAAAAAAAAAGAGAGAACTATTTTATTTTTGGTAATTGACTTTTTTTTCTTTCAAACTATGTAAAGTATAATTTCCCCATCTAGTTTACAGCAATAACCTGTTTGGAGAAATGATTGTAGCCTCCATTTTCAAATGAAGCAGATTTCATGGCATTGCTTTTAAATATTTTAATATGATACAAATGCATTTTTTTCCCAAATTATTTTAGAGGCATTTAAAACATAGTAATATTGGAAAGGGGAGAGAAAGAGTTGGAATGCTATTTATAACTTCAGATAGTCCTCATTTGACAAATTAATAAAACAATATTTTAAATTATATTTCAAATCTGTGTGTGGTTTTAATGTAATCATTTCATTCTATTTATTTAATATGAATATGAAATAGATAAATTTTTTTATTATTTTTAGTTACGTTATAATTTTGACCTTGTAAATAAATTATTAAAAATATGACTGCTAAGCTAGTTGAATTAAGAGTTACGGTTTGATAGGTGTATACATTGCACTGTAAAGAGAAAAAAATGGATAGTTAATTGAAATATCTCATTAAAAATATGGTTCTTTTCAATATGTTTAACTTATATCAAATACAATTCACCCAGTTTTGTTTTTTTAAAAAATAATTACTTTTATTTATACTTTAGTTTTTTGCAAACTATCATTTGATTATGCGTGTTATGCACACAAAATGTGATTGAATGGATCTTTTCTCTTTGCAAATATCTAAATCAAAATTTTATATTTAATTTAATTATTAAGTTTTGAAAATATTTTGTTCAAATTACAACAGATATTATAATAGTAATATATGTGATTAACATTTGGTTTAATTATTAAATTTATGTATATGGTATTGTGATCTGGATACAAATAATTCTTAAAAATTGGATAGGCTGAACACTGAATAAAACAAGCATTGTCAATATTGCTGATTACTAAACTGACAAATTTAACTTTTCTAAATTATTTATAATCCAATATTTAAATGAGGGCTGTCTGTTTTTCTCATCTTCAGTAGGCTTTAGCTTAGAATAAAAAAAAGTTCTTTACCTTAAGTACAATAAATGACAACTGTGCAAAAAAAGTACAAATATTCCATTATATTTGCACAAGATCATTTTATACTTGGTTGTTGCTTTGATATGCAGAAACTGTAAATAATATTAATACTTGTAAAAGAAGGATACTTCTGTAAACTTTTTCATTTTTTAAGAGCTCAAACCATAAATCCATTTTTAGTTTTTTCATCAAAGTAATTTTTTGTGTGTTTTTTGAAATATATATATCATCATGCCCAAAAAATATAGAAAAAATGTATTGTAAGTTATTTTAAAAAATTGCTGGCATGGTTTGAAATAAAGTCAAGCTTTAATTTGTGCAATTTTTATTGTGTATATAAAATAAATGAGTTTTAAGTATATATATTTATTTGATTTATTAATTTCCCCAAACAGTGTGTTACTAACATCATTTGCATACATCTATACATCTTTATATATTTTTTTAAGTTATTGTACATGTATTTTATGCAAGGCAATATAGATATATATACAAATAGAGTTATTTTATTTTTCACTTATTTTTAGTTGGTGTTGCTAGTTTGCAATCTGTGCAGCTTTTTTTCTGTAATAAATCTTTTGTTAAATGTGAAGTTTATTGGTTATTGTATGTAAAGCATTATTTATTTGCAAAACACTGATTTTATGCTTCATTATGGAAATTTTATAGTTTCACAATGATTTGAAAAAAAAAAATTTATGCATTTTCTGACTAGAGATAAGCAGTTACATATATAGATTTGTTAACATATATATACATATGCTGTTGAAAAGTCTGTTTTTTACTGTGATTTTATGTATTCTCTTTTTGTTTATGTCTTCAGTCTAAATTATGGGTTTAAAATCTGCACAATAAGTGGGAGTATTTTGATACAAAGCTGAGGAATTTAAAAGTTGTCTTCAATTTGTTGTGTTTGAAAGAACATGTTATTTTTTAAATGCTTTTATAAAGTTAGTGTATCTCTTTTGGTGTATGTAAAAGAAAATGGTAGCATTTTTTTGTAAATTAGATGCTCTGCATTCATCCATAAAGTAATGAAAAATTCATTGGTTGAAGTTGAATGGTCCTTGTTGTGCATTTTAAATGCAAAAGAAATTTTGTGCATGTCTGATTGAAATTTATTAGAGTAAAAGCTAATAAAAATTACAGTAAATTCAATACTAATAATTTAAGTTTTCTTTCAATTCCCTCCTCCCCCAATGAGATCAGTGAATGATTGAATATGGAAAGAAATGAGGTTCTTAAGATAGTTTTTTTCAGGGAAAGGTATCCCAGTTTAGAATCCATCAACTTAGTTTTATTTAATATTGGTAACTATTGAAATGAATGATTGCTTGGTAGCTAAATTCAAATACTTTTTTTTATTACTAAAACTAAAACATTGGCTATTGGTGATCTCTCTGGTTGCAACAACTACAAAAGAATAAGTGCAAACACCTTAAATAAAAATGATTGCATTTAAAATGCTGATATGTGCATGTTCTATTGTGGGTTGAAATAATTTTTTTTTATCTTGTGCGACTGCTAAGTAAAGTTGTTTAAGTTCACTTGCCTTTTGTTTCTGAATAATTGAGTTTATTAAAAACTGCAAACAAAGTATTTTTCTATTGAGAATTACTTAATAGACAGCAGTAATTAGCAATGGAAATGCGATAGAATTTTATTCTGATAGGTTGGTACTCATTATAAACATTTCTTTGCTTTCATCACTTTCTGACATGGGCACTATGGTATACCTTTTTTTATGATAAGTTTATCTTTGGGGTTGTGCCAAAGTATAAAACTGGTTTCCATCTCCAATCTGGGGTTTTCTTTTAAAATTTCATAAAATTTTTATTTGTGATTGCAAAGTTGGTTTTCTTTGAAACCAGCTTTACAATCACAAATTCAAACTTATCCTTGCATTTATAATATTAGAAGGGGAAAAAAGATAACTGTGTGCACATGTAGGAAATTACACATAGAAAAAAGAAAGATTGGACTCCCCCCCCCCCCCACCCTTCTATCAAGAATATAATTTAAGTATAAAGATTGTAAAAGTTGAAAATTGGAATCACATAAAATTTGGATTTTTTTATATGTTTACACTGATTGAAATAGGTGTATGGAATTTACACATTAATTTAATGGATTTATATATATGTTGTTTTCTAGAATGTGTATTTCTTTCAAAACATAACTATTAACAAATGTGTGCAATCTTCATTTTTATATTCAAAATTTTTTCTTAAGTTTTTCGAAAATTTGCAATAATTTAAGAATGATATCTTGATAAAAATGATAAGTTTTAAAACAAATTATTTCACTCTTTGATATATTTTCAGTTACTAATTTTTTTATAGTTCATTTTGTTTCACATAAAAGATTGATTATTTGTTTAATATTCATAAGTGCAGTTAAAGTTTAAAGATTATATACTTACTAAAAAATAATTGTTTATCTCTTTACTTTATTATTTGTTTTTGTATTATGTTGTTAATTATTCATTTTATTGCTTTTTATTGTATTGAAACAATCTACTTGATAAGTTGACATGAAGCCATATTTAAGTTCCTCGTCATAGTTAGTATCATGCATAGTACTTAGAAAACAGAAGATAACCAAGAAAGTTCTGTCATTTTTTAATCAAAATGAAAATTTGCATATTTTGACATTAAATAATTTTATTCATTAAATAACCACTCTTGCATTGAACAACTCTTTTTTTTAATTTTCATTTTAATAAAACTTTTTATTCCTATTTTCAAAAGTTATTGACACCATCCCTCTTTTCAATTCTTTATTGTTAAATTATTATAATACTTTATACAGTTATCCAAAGATGAAAATAGGTGATAGTCTATTGGGGGTGTTTGAGAAATAGGAAGGATGGAGGAGAATCTTCCACCTTGAGTGGTAGCCAATGTTGTTAAGTCATGGTTAGTACCATTGAAGACCTGCTATATAAAGGGGCTGATGCATGTTAAATCTGTTGAGGTTCAAAGTTCTCTCATTGGTATGGTGTGGAAGTTTAGAGAAGGGTTGTCAGCTGAGGTGCCATATTTGTCACTTGACTATGGCTCAAAATTATGAGATATGTCACCAGTAGCCCTTGTTTAGCTTAAGAATGCAATGTAAAGCCAAATCAACCCACTTAAAATGCCTAATTTTTGGCCTGGTCTCTTCTGCAACCTGTGGTACCTATTTACTTAATTTCCATCTCTTTACTATTTTATATAAAGGCTTCCACATTAGTTCTTACCTTGGCTACTTTTGCAAGACAGATAAAACTGAAGTTTCATTATCTCCAATTTATTGATATTAAGGTTTAATGAGCTGTCTCTCATCTTTTAGATATTCAGTTCCTGCAGAAAATTTTTCGTCTCTGGATTGTTCTTGAAGTAACTCTCTTTTCACCAAATGGAAATCGGGGTTTTTTTGTATGTAACATTAGTCTGATGTTTAAATTCTTAAAGCAAACATGTATGTATTCTGCACTTTAAACATTAATATTATATTTTAAATTAAAATGAACAGTTCAAAATTCAATCAATGCCTAAAGTAAAATATATGTTAATGTATCATAAAAACAGTCCACTTAATTTTGTTAACAAGTCAAAACAAGCCTTGTAGTTATTCCATGTTATAAACATAACACTTTCTTGGTTATCTAATATTAGTTTTCAATAAATGACATTCATTTTATGTTACTGGTCATTTTTTCTCATTTTCTCTGAAAACTTCCAGTGACTCTTGTATTAAGGATTACTTATTTAAAAGCACTGTATTTTTTTAGTATTTTTCAAGACTCATTTTCACAATATTTTGCCAATATTAAAATAGTTGAGAAAGAAAAAGGCTACTTCTCTTTCTTGGTCACAAGTAACTTAATTTTTAGTTCTTAACTGTTTGTTTTTTAAATTTTTTTATGTTTACAATAATTTCTGATTTTTCTTTTGAATTAATGCTAGTCAGTTTCATTATGCCAATACAAAGTTATTATATTTATTCCCTTTGATACTTTTGTGTTTATTTATCAGTGGATTGTGTTAGCAAACTATTTTGTAAGCTCAGTTTGAAGTTTGTTTGGAATGAACTAGTCATATATTAACCCAATTAATGTACAGAGTCTAAATTTGAAAAAGAGAAAATACAAAATAATAAAGGTTGATTCATTCTTTTTTATATAAATAGATGGAATAATTAAAGAGTTTGTGTTGAAAAATAATTTATTTCATATGAAAGAAACCCATCTATAAAATTTTTATGTTGCTTTAAATGAAATAGCAGTTTTTAGGCAACAGTGGTGTTTGCGAATTGTTTTCACTATGTAATTAAACATCCAAGAAAAAGTACGTGTTGAATTAACTTAAGTGTGAAATTTTAAATGAGCAAAAAGGACAAATTACAAAAGAACTGATTTAAATATATTTGAAGTCTTTTTATTTCAAAATTCACGAAAAATATATACTGTAATGTATAATAATATCCTTAATTTATCTATCTTCAAGATAGAAAGTTAATTGTGTGTTCATTTTATTCATTAATTAAATTGCATAATTTTTGTACAATTTGTCCAATAATTTTAGTGCTTTGCAAAATATTTGAATATTATAGAAATCATCTAATCAGGCTTTTAAAATTATTTTATTTCCTACAATATTAAATGTGTCAAGAAATGTTTTAAAAAGTTTCTGAATGTGTTTATTAAAATATGAAATGTCGGTCTAATGTGTCTGCTGATACATATAATTATTTTTCTTAATTTGGTCATTGCTCAATTTTGATTCCTCCCCTCCTATGAATTGTAATTATAGGAAAATTGTAGGCATTTTTCTTTTGTTCTTTAATATGCTGAATGAGTTCATCCTGAATGAATGCATTTTCATTTCTCAGTTGATACTAGAGTCTATATTCTTAACCTCTTATTTACAAAATGGTATGCATGCAATTTATATTTTTTTTATCTCAGATAATTTACAAAAATGATAAGAATTTATAAGGGAATTATCTTTTTATTTTAAATATTATGTTGCAGAAAGCTCTAAGTATGCCAATTGCTTCTTAGCATACTATAAACTCAGCAATGTTAAAACCTAGTCTTTGAACCTTATTTTAGAATTTTTTAGAACATTTTTTGAGAAAATTCTATTTAAACCTAAAGTGGTTAATATATGTATATAGAAATATGCACCTACTTATTTTATTCATTTATTGTTTTATAGAAATTTTACCTTACATAATTTATATTATTAAATTGCTGGACTTAATGAAAAAACAGCTAAAAAAATTTTATGCGTTAAAAAAAAATTGTTTCTGATATTTTTTTTTTGTATTGAGTTGTGCTTTTAGTTTTATAAAGGAAGCATTTGAGAAAGAAGTGGAGATATTTTAAAAATATTGCATACATATTACTTGAAATTGAATCTAAATATTTACCATTTTTCAGTAACCTAGTTATATTTTGTTGCCAAAGAATTTTAATGTATAAAAGTAATAAATGTTTTGATATAATATTTTAGATACAAGTATGTTTTATGTAGAGCATGTTGGATGACATTTGTGTTCTATTTTATTTATTTAGTCTTATAACTAATGCTTGTGTAGTTAAATAAAATAAGCAGCTTTTTCATAGTAATAATTATTAATACATTTTTAATGCTACTTCAATATTTTAATTTAATTTTTTTTCTGTGGATTTTGTTAATGTTTCTAAATTACTATTCTGTAGAAACAATTTTTAAAAAATTATTTCTAGGTATTAATAAAACAAATTATATAAATGCATTTTGTAGAGTAGATTTAAGTCCAGTTATTATCATTTGAATGGTTGAGACATAGACTTTTTTTTCCCAATTCAGGTGATAATTTTTTTAAACAATAGACTATTGCTTTTTTTGAAAAAAAAATTAAACCTTTTAATTGTATCTCTGATAATTATACATAAGAATTATGCATTATCCGTATACTTAGAAAGCATGATAAGTTTTATCATCTTTAATTTTTGGATCTAAAAATAAGATTAGTGTTCTTCAAATATAAATTTTTATGAATTCTGCTTACAAAAATATTTAAATTCTGAAAAACGTTGGTTGTTTCTTTCTAAGACTCTCTTCACATTTTAAATTTTTACTTTATTTATTTGTGTATTTTTATGTTTTGTAATCGTTAATAATATCGCTGTTTTGCTTTTAAAAAAACCTATATTTGTCTATTGTTCAAAAAATAAACAAATGCATCTAAAAATGTTGTATGTACTAATTTTCTCATTATAAAGGATGTTTTTGTTATTGTGAAATATTCTGTTTATGATAAAAAGGTATATTGTCATATCCCATAAACTTCATAGAAAAAATACATGCACCAAAGAGATTTTTTTGTAATATTAATATTTTATGTTTAAAAGTTACATTTTTTTTTCTACATTTAGTTTTTTAGACCTTTGAAGGATGTTTTAATGATTATGTGGAAATATTTGTTGCAATAAAATAATGTGAATAATTTATGTCTGGGGCATATTTTTCTCATTTTAAAAAACGAAAATAATGAATGTATATGTCCAAGAATATGTCAAATGTGCTATGTTGATGTCTGTAGTAGATTCTAAAAAACAATTGTATATTTATTTCAACTGTTGTAAGCCACAATTTTATGTTTTTGTGGTGAACTTCATTTTATTTTAAGTTCTCAGGGTTTTATTATTATGCTTTTTAAGATGTTATATAGACCAATGCTATGTCATAATTGTTTAACATTAAAATGTGCTGTACAAAAAAAAATGTCTTTTGAATTGTATTATCTTTATAAAAAAAACCTGTAATGTTTTGAGTAATTATAGTGAAACTTGTGTTGTCTCACTCCATGTTTTAATATACAGCGTATTACCTCTTAATGTATTTTTAATGCAGAAAAATCAAAACCTTTCTGCAGAAAAAAATGGATTGTATTACACTAGTCCTTTCATGAAACTTTTTTTAAAATTTCAACTGCTAATTTTGATTTTTTCAAAAAAAGTTGCAGCTTCTCTATGTTTAGAATTAAAAATTTCTGTTTACTATTGTTTTCAATTATATATTATGTTTATATTTGTATTTAGCTTTAAATTTGTTGAAATCAGTCAGTGGTAATAAATAATTTATTAATTTTGATAAATAATTCTGTGCTATGTATGTTGCAAAATTTTTATCAACATGTATTATAAGTAGGACTTATCATCAAAATGTTTCATTTGGTTTACACAAATATAGCTAATTATATTAGCTTGCACATAAATTTAGAGACAGTTTTTTAATTTAAACTTTTGGAAATTTAATAGAATATATTTCTCTCCCCTTTAACTTGCACTTTGTTTCTAAAATGCAAATTCCTATTCTTGGTTTTTTTATTTTTATACTCACTAAAAAGTTCTACATTTTTTTTTATTGAATAATCAACTTTGCTTGGAGAAATTGCAACTTATAATCTCTAAAAGCTTTGAACTGAGTTCCAACTAATTGCAATGCTAATTATTTTCTATGATGTTTATTCTTTACAGCAACCTATATATTAATCTGAAAAGACAATGTGTAGTCCATTTTAATTATGTTTGTTATATTAGTTTTTAAATCCATTTATTTACATTACAAGTTCTACCTCATTGTAACTTTCACAAGTTTTATATCCTTTGCTTTTACAAAGGGTTGTATATGAATGAAAAGTGCAAAGCCAATTATTTGTGTTTTTCTTTTTTGTATATTCAATAAATTGTTTCTCAAATACCTTAAAGTTTTCTTTTTCATATATATATTTATTGAATATAACCATAATTTATTGTATTTCACCCAAGTGGCATAAGTAACAAAGCCAATTTCAAAATATAGTTCTATACTTTTTTATAATTAATTCATTGTTTATATTCAATGGGGTAAAAAAATGCTGTTTAATAGTTCATTTATCTGAAAACCAGCAAATTGACATTTTAGTGCAACTGATTAAAAATATTCCAGAATGAATTGGATAGATTAAATTAAAATTGATTATCCGTGTGTACATCGGTGATGTATATTTGAATTGCATTTGTGAAATATTTTGCTAGAAGTTTTCTTTTGAACTAACTCGAAACGTTTTGATTGTCAAAAAGAATTATTGCAAGTTTTACTGAACAGCCACTTTATTGCAAACGAATATTTTCATTGAAGAGACACTTGTGAATGTTGGTGAAATCTTATGCTGCTTGGGTAGCAGAAAACTATAAACTGTTGTGTGATGTGAAAAACTATTTTTATAACTCTCCTTTTGGTGCTTAGATGTTAAGCAAAACAAAAGATTTTAGGTTTCCATCTGAAGGTGTTTGGTTGTTCCTTCCACTCCATAGATGCTCTTCTCTTTGTTCAATAAACAACATGTAGCTTCTTTTGTTACTTGTTTTCTTCATTCATTCCATCAGGCCTGGCCATATTTGTTTATGTCATTTGAAAGTAAATAACTTGGGCTCCTCTACACACTTTGATGAAGGGGGATCGAAACGTAGAAGGGATTGTTGCGCTTTAGGGAAGGGATTAAACCTCCCAACCCCACTCTTGTGTTTTTCTCACTCTATTTTGCTTATAATAAAATTTTTAAGGGGAAAAATGTATGCACATTTGGAGACAATGCAGTAAATATCTTAGGATTATTCTGTTCTCTTTTCGCGCCTTTGGGTTGAGTTTTAAAGACAGATCAATTATGTCAACAAACAAATGTTGAACGGTTATCTTTATTGTCAGGTATCAGACATGGCAAAATCGCTATAAATGTTCAAAATGATATCCGTTTTCTGGACACACAGTCCAACTCTTTTTACCTGATTAATTGACACTTTTCGAAGAGTGTGAGATTTAATGTCTGATATTGCATGAAGGATGTTGCTCTTAAAATCATCAAGAGTTGGGGGATTATTCCTGAAGTTGACAGACCGTGGCTTGCCTTGTCACGAGTTCGAGCCCAGTACCACTAAAGACCCGCCGTGTAGGGCAGCGATGCACGTTAAATCTGTCGAGAGCTGAAACGTCCTCCCGTTGGTGTGGTGTGGTAGTTAGGAGAGGGGGGTGCCAGCTCAGGTGTCGTCCACGTCACTTGACCATGGTTCCAAATTACGTGGTCCGTCGCCAAAAGCCCTCGTGTAGCTAAAAAGTGCGACGTTAATCATAAATCAAATCCTGAAGTTGACAATTTTCAGATATCCCCAATGGGAAAAAAATCCGGAATTGACAAGTCCTGGGAACATGGTGGCCAAAGTCCTTTGGAAATGACACAATCATCGAAAAATTCAGTTAAAACTTTCATACTGTCTCGTGATGTGTGACACGTTGCACCGTCTTGCTGCAACCAAGATACCATTCAGCAAGGATATGAATTCCGTTATTATGTTTATGTAGACGGGCTGTTTTTTCATTGGGCTTTTTTGTAAAGCGGTCTCCGCATCTGCCACTTTTGTTTTCACTATGGACGCTTCCCCCGATTGCTTCCTGTCTGCAACCGATCATGTGTCTTGGAACCGTTGCACTAAACGTGTTATCGTTGATGCATTTGGTTCTGTATCACCTGAATATTTCTGCTGAAATGCATTTATCACAGGCAATGAGTTTTATAGCGAAATAAGGTTCCACGATGGTTGTTTTATAGCGAAATAAGGTTCCACGATGGTTATTTGCTCTTGGAAAAAATTGCTGCACCTGTGCCGATGCGCTGAACTGACAAATATTTTGGAACTGATGGCTGCTCCGTTCAAAACTTCTTATGATGGGGCCCTTGCTGCCATCTAGTGACAGAAATCTCAGCCAACACTTTTGGTTTTTAAGTAACAAGGATTACCATGTGGATGTGCGTGGCTTTTGCAACACCCAGTGCCTAGGTAGAGCAACGTTGACCACGGAATGGCGTAGGATCGTGTTCTCAGATGAGTCTCGTTTCTATTGGTCCTTGATGGTAGGATTGCGGCGCCGACAGGATGAAACGAAAGCATCTGTGAAACATCCCACAGTTTCGGGCGGTCGATCCCCAAAGGACCCTGAGTAGCTGAATGGCTGCGACGTTAAGGTATCCGACTACCCTAAAATCATGTTTTATTAAAAAAATTGACATTTTTAAATTCTATTTTATATGCCGTCTTATTAGCTTTATAAAAATACCAAGTTTTTTTTTTATTTTCCATTCACTAGAACAAAAACTACCAAGAGTTTTAGTAAAAGCATATCATGACATAAAACTTTAAAATGCATTTTACTCCATATGTATTTTTCTCGTAAATCTCAAAAAGTTTTAAAAATAATTTGCTGAAATTTTGTGCGTGTGTTCTGTATAACACAGAAGTGTTTTAACCTTAAGATTTATCAATCACTGTTTTATTACAAAATTTACATTTCTTTACGTGAATATAATCACTGTTTTTTTAAGCAGTTTTATGTAACTAAGATAAATTGCTCTAGTTTTTGTAAAAATTAATCTCTTATCCTGAAGGTCATTTCATTAGGGAATGGCAAAGTAATACATCAAAATTGAAAATGTGCTCATTTACTATTTCTAAAGAGCGGGTCCCGTTTATGTAATTTTTTGTCAATTTTTATCCCCCTCCCCCCCATTTTAGTGATAATTATTTCTTTTTCTCTTCTTAATTTTAGCCTTTTTTTCATTAAAATGTACTTAATAAATTTAAAATTTTCCATATCTCATTTTTTTAAAAAAAATAAAAAGTGTGTGTGCTTATGACCCCACGATAGAAGTGATAACTTCAAATTTTGTAATGTTATTTCAGGGATTAGTTAGGTGAATAAAAAAAAAACCAAGAGGATATTAGTATTGTCCTATAAAATTATTTATTGATATGTCTGTACTCATAAAGTAATATTTTTGTGCGAAGTATACAATCATATTTGGGAATTAATTGTACTCTAAGCAGGAAACAATAGGTTTGTGGTAGCTGAAATAAGTTATAAATCCTTTAGAGATTCAAAATTTTATTTAAATATCTATAAAAAAAACTCCGTCAAGCGTTGTTCCTTACTTCCTCGTGCTTCATTTGGATCATTTGACATAATTAAATTGAATTTTGATTTTAAATCAACTAAAGGTTTTGATTTGTCCTTTGAAAAATCTGCTTTAAAATTCCTACTTTAAATCATAACAATTTGTTCAGAAGAGCCGATCTGGCTTTGTGAATTTTGATTGTAATTTAATAATATTCAATTCTATCCATCAATGAATTTAAGTAAATGGATTGCAAGACAGGTAGTTGATTGGGAATCTAGGTCAGAACCTTTAAAAAGGGATTTAATCGAAAGATTTATATCATATAATCCCTGGCCTATTCTAGGTCTTTTGTCATTGTATGGCAGTTTTATACAAATATATCCGGTGCTGCTGCAAGGAAAGTCTTCTTAATTATATTTTGTTTTCTTGTATTTAAATTATTTAATGTAACTTTTTCTGAATACCTGTATACTTAATTTTGTTATTTTAATTTTCTTTTTAGAATCAAAATATATTTAAGTAAATGTGATTAATAGAACTATATTTGTTAATCGTTATTCCGATTCGCTTAAAAAAAATATTTTTATTCTTACGATCACTGCAATATTGCTAATGATAATTATACTATTTACTTGATTCTAAACTCTATAAAATTTGTCCTTTTTCTACATTTTATGTGAAACTCTAGTGTAACATTTTTCTTTCTCTCTAAGCCTATTTTTTAAAAAAATTACGTTTCATTTTCATGTTTCAACTAGGATTAGAATTCCACATTCATTTTCGTAGAAAAGGCGCGGGAGGGGGGCACTTAGATCGAAGCTAGGAACTTTATTTTTACTGCCTATTGGTAGGGAGACTAACAAAGCGCGTTTTAGAGTGCCTGGGGGAAGTGTCCCTCCTTTCCTTTTTAAGGGTGTGTATTGTCCGACTGAAGGCGAAAAAAGCCGAATGAGCGTTACACTCCCGAGCGTGGCGTTCAGTCAAGTTCACTCTCTAGCAAAACGCGCCAATAGAAGTTATCACTTCAAAAAGTTGTCGCAAGTATTCGGATACCTTAATATTCAATCACTCGGGTGGTGGGACGTACTTTCATTGTAGCAATAGCACTAACACTAAGGTTTGGAGTGCCATCGCTATCATGGAAAGTTATCTTTGGTTCATATTGAGGTCATTGTGACGTCACAACGGTATGTGAAGATATACTGCAGCCTATATAGCCCTTTTCCCTTTCTTCTAGGAACTACTCAATGATTGGTCGAGTTTCTCACCCAAACTTAAATTGCAAAAATAGCTTGTAATGGCCTCCCCCCTCCCTAGGGAAGCTTCCTCCTCATCTAATCGACCTAAATCTGTTGGAAGGTAAAGATTGATGACCCAGACTAACCATGGTAAATCCAATTTATTATGGCCAAAAATAATATTCCAAGACAAGAGAGCAAACTGTAAAAGGAAACCTTAAACGAGATCTCAAACCCTGTGTGAATAAGCGCACGAAATCCGAATAGCTTAATATTATCTCAGGAATCTTAACTTCCTTTTAATTTTTCCGTCCTTTAATCCCGCGGCGATCCTTACCGTATCAGCACTGCTTTCAGCTCCTTCTAATCTACGATTATTAAACTTCAACTATATATATACTAGCTCATCTGCATAGCATGGTTTCTTCTTGAGAGGGATGGTTGTGAATTAACGCGATTGCTGGTCCAAAGATTCCCCAAGAGGATTAGTAGAAATTCTTGCGAAGCCCCTTCACAAGCTGACCTCTATGGTCAACCAATCTCAGTAGCGCCACTCGATACCAACTCATTTTAACTTTTTACATATAAAAATCTTCTCTCTAACTCGGACTTCTTTGCTGCAACAGGATTGGCTAGGCTTCACCCCACCCACTCCCATCACGAAATTTTTTCTTAGTCATGATTATTTAATCGATTTTTAAATTTAAATTATAACTGTAATTGTATTGGTATCAAAGTAGTTCTTTTTTATTATTAATACACAAGAGCTAAATTTTAAACATTTTATTAAAAAGGGTAGTTTGAAAGCGTTTTAGAGCCATGAAAGGAGATGGAGGAACTAAGTGCTCCCGCCCCACCAACTTTCTTCGAGGGGTGCTGAATGACCCGATTGCACACTGCACGCATCAGCCAACGTACTGTGCAAGATGAGCAGATAATACCCTGGCCACTAATCCTAACGTTTGTAGGACGTAATTATACGCCCCTTGCCACCGCCGCGGTCAAAATACGAACTGCAGGAAATCGTTGACAGGGAAAGGAGAGCCCCATCTCTCAGAATGCCGTTCGAACTCATTAGAAGATAAGACTCGTGTATCGTGGTCCGCGAAGCTCCTACAACCTATTGAGCCGACGTTATTCTCATTCTGTTAAGAGAATCATTTCAAAATGAAATAATTTTTACCGTATCTCTGTGTGCTGAATTTTTCCATTTTCTAGTCACTCCTTGTCACGTAATGTACTACTATGACAATTAAGTAATTGGACTAGTCTTAAAAATTAGCTTTATTGAAAACAATGTACAAATGCCTTTTAATCTTTTTCAACATACTCATCTTCCCTACCAGTACAGAGCTGCATACGAGTTTTCCACCTTTCACAGCAGTGCTGCGACTCATTAGGTGTCACCACTATCAGTAAGAAAGAACTGAAAATGTGTTCCCATCAATGCATTTTTCACTTTAAGAAATAGGTCGTTTGGTGTGAGATCTGGTGAGTACGGTGGATGCTTGAGTACATTAATGCGTTTATCCGCTGAGAATTGTTTTACAAAGAGCACAATGTGCACCGAGGCGTTGTCTTGGTGTAAAATCCACGTGCTGTTACTCTACTGATCTTGCCTTTTCTTCCTCACTCTTTCTCTAAACTGTCTCAGGACCTCAATGCAGTACTGTTGTTTTACCGTTTGGCCTCGAGGTACCCATTCAATTATGGTGATCCCTTTAATATCGAATAAAAAATGAACCTCACCTGTCACAGATCGACTAAAATGTTCATCTTCAGCAACCTCCCGATCTTCCGAAAACCATTTGTGCTATCCAAAAATTTGACTGCGTGGTGTACAATAATCTCCAAACACTCCTCTAACAATTTAAATCCTTCAGTTGGAATTTTTTTTTCTTTCCAATTTCGCGAGGAATTTTAAATGTTTGCGCAGCTCGATTTTTACGTTTATCCTGATCTCGGCCCTTCGACACAACGACGTCTTCCTCAAACAAGAATAAAAAAACAAACTGAACTACACTACTGGCCATTAAAATTGCTACACCAGGAACAAAATGATATTTATTGGACAAGTATGTTATACTAGAAATAACAAGTCATTAAATTTTCAAGAAATTTGCGCGCATAGATCCTGAGAAATCAGTACCAAAAACAATCACATCTGGCAGTAATAACACCACTTATTGAGGGGCATTGAGTCAGAGATTGGATGGCACGCACAGGTACAGATGACCATGCAGCTTCAACACGATACCACAGCTTATCAACTGTAGTGACTGGCGTATGGTGACGAGCCAGTCGCTCGGCAACCATAGACCAAACGTTTTCTATTTGCAGGCCAGGGCAACAGTCGAACATTTCCCGTACCAAAGTAGGTCCGTACAATACCGGCAACATGTGGCTGTGCATTATCTTCCTTAATCCTTTATCTATCGACGGTACTTATAAGTACCTCACTTTAAAAGTGCATAAAATAATCATTTTTACGAATATTCTGATCATACTTAGCAGGAATACTCTTTCATTTCCCTTCCAGAATAGACATCAGCACGGGTTATAAAGAGTGTTTTTTTCCAGGTATAGAAGTTTAAGTTGGCATTACTTTCCAAGATGGCGACCGATTTAACAGCTGTCAAGGGATTTATTCTCAGTTTGGTTTGGCAATTCATCAAAACGATCATCAAGCAAGGCGTAGATTCGTCGAATGGGCCCAAAACGAGATTGCCGTTGTTCCCGATTTTCATAAGCGAATTTTGTTTAGCGATGAAGCGCACTTCTGGTTAAATGGCTACGTCAACAAACAAAACTACCGCATTTGGAGTGAAGCTAATCCACAAGTGTATGTCGAAACACCGTTACATCCAGAAAAACTGACTGTTTGGTGCGCTTTATGGGCTAGTGGAATCATTGGTCTGTACTTCTTCAAAAACGATGAAGGCCACAACGTTACAGTCAATGGTGATCGGTATAGAGCCATGATTACTAACTTTTTCATTCCTGAATTGAACAATCATGATGTCCAGGAGCTGTGGTTCCAACAAGACGGCGCAACATGTCACACAGCTCGTGCCACAATCGATTTATTGAAAGACACGTTTGGTGACCACCTAATTTCACGTTTTGGACCTGTGAATTGGCCTAAAGATCTTGTGATTTAACACCGCTAGACTATTTTCTGTAGGGCTATGTAAAGTCATTGGTCTATGCGGATAAGCCACAAACGCTTGACCATTTGGAAAACAACATTCGCCGTGTTATTGCCGATATACGGCCACAAATGTTGGAAAAAGTCATCGAAAATTGGACGTACAGATTGGACTACATCCGAGCCAGCCGTGGCAGTCCTATGCCAGGAATCATATTTAAAATGTAATGCCACAAGATTATCTTTCGAATAAAAAAAATTCATGTCAATCGAATAATACATCGTTGTTTTATAGCAATTTAAAGTTCTATACCTCTAAAAAAAACACCCTTTATAAGTATTTTAGCAAGGAAGGCGGATAGTTTTAAATCCAAAATTGCGTTTTCAGCTGACATTTTGATAGGATTGTGGAGGTTGTTATTTTTGTTCCCAAAGAGGCGTTAATGTCGAAAGGTAAGGGTCTTATTTTTTTATATGTTAAGGAAGACCTTAGTGATCGATTTGACTATTTATTTTAAGTAAACAGTGTATATAATTAATTTTACAGTTGAATAGTTTTGTGGTTTTTATCAGTACCGACATCACACTGGGTGTTGGATCAAGAACTTGGTTTTTTTTCCGTCCGTGTGGTTTATTGTTTTTTGTTGCGTTGTAGCCTCATTACTATTTATTTTGCTTTATTATTGTTTTATTTCAAAGTTCTAAAAAAAATTTGAACTTTGATTCTGAGTTGTTTTTTTGACACACTATTAAATGAAATATTTATTCTTTATAAAAAATTAACATTTTAATTTCGTTGTGTGTAAGTAATATTTAAAAATAATAGAATGTTTTCAAGGTGCCCTTTCTTAGAATGTCAGGGAAAAAGAAGCTCAGTCTTCAAGAGGCTTTGGAGTTATTAGAAAACCTACAATCTAAAAGCAGGGATTCACCAACAGATGATTTTCAAGATGAAGAAGTTCCAGCAAATAATCTGCTGGAATTTTCGTCATATTCTGAAGAAGACGATGAAAAAATTGAACAAGACCCAGGTTGCTGCAGTTTGTATTCAGAAAATACTGCATTTCCTACTTCAAGGAATTAAGGCAATGGAAAAAAAGAGATGTCCAAACCGAAGTTCCAATTTTTTCCATAACATCTGGGTTTTGTGGATACCGTATTTGAGCATTTGGTTACACCAAAAGATTTCTTCTTACAATTCATTGATGAAGATATCATCGAAAATATTGTTTTTCAAACGAACATCTAGATCCCTCAAAAGCAGAATTCAGTTAGGCCAGGAACTGTTAATGAGATATATGGATTTTTTTTTTATTGGCTTACAGTTTTTATTCGGCTATTACAAACTGCCTATGAATCATCTATAATGGTCTTCTAATGTAGATACTTCAGTGGATGTCGTTCAACAAACTATGACACGTAATCAATACCATAAAATATTATCAAATATTCATCTGAACGACAATTTATCTATTCCATCAAATAAAAAAGATAAAATGTGTACAAATTGAGACCATTCATGTCTCGGTTGAATGAAAATTTTAAGAAATGCAGATTGACCACTCAAGTTCAATCAATTGATGAAAGTATGGTTCTTTTCAAAGGCAGGTCATCTCTGAAACAATTCAACCCAAAGAAACCTATAAAACGTGGGTTCAAACTATAGTGTAGAGCAGGCATGTCCGGATATATATATCAGTTTGACGTTTATTAAGGAAAACGAACTGACATTGATAAATTAAAGAAAGAGTTTGGACTGGGTGGTAACGTTGTTGATGAAATGACTAAAAGTCTATCCGGTAAAAATCACATAATATTTATGGACAATTATTTCTCTTCGATACCATTACTTGAATATTTAAAAACACATACGCTTCGTAAAGATAGATCTGGGTTACCAAAACTCATTGATGATAAGAAGATGAAAAGAGTAGACTTCGACTATCAAATATCGAATCAAGGGATATACTTCAAATGGAAAGATAATCCCCCTGTATATATATATATATATATATATATATATATATATATATATATATACTTTCTCTGTTACTGTCATGGGAATGACACATGTGTTGTAGAAAGGAAACTCAAAGATTGATGTCACAACGTTGTAAAAGCTTACAATGGGGGTATTGATAAGGCTGACACGTTACGTGCACTATACGATAAGAACAAAAAATAGTGGCACAGACTCTTCTTTTCTGTGCTGAAAATGGCATGCGTCAATTCATATAGAGCTTATAAAGAGTTACGAGAAAACATATCTTCGGAATATAGGCGTTGTGTAAACCAAAGGATTATTCTCTTCACAAAGTCAAACGCACAACCGAAACGAAAAGAGACCCAAATCTAATAATAATGATCAAGTATTTTGTGCAAACAAAAGGATGAAAGGGAACTTGTCTGTTTCGGACGATATTCGCTTAGAAAATCATGGATGCCATTGGCCAACTTTTGTTTCGAATCGGGGTCGTTGTGAATTTTGTGCATTAAGAAACATCCAATCGAAACCCCACTCAAAATGCACAACGTGCAATGTATTTTTATGTATTAATGAAAAGAAAAACTGTTTTTTTTAGTCTTATCAAATTTAAGTTTATGTGTAAAACCTGTTATTACCGTAAAAAAAGTAACTTAAAAATTTTATAATTTTCAAAAATAAGTTTTCGTGCCACAAATTGTAGGTGGTCTATGTTTATTTAGCATTTTTAAGAGTTAAGACGTTATAAAAATACATTTGGTCTTTTTGTATTATGGAAATATTTTAGACCGTTGTGTGCTGACGGTACTTTAAAGTAAGAATTTCATTAATTGGCTCTAACGAATTAAATTTTCCGAAGTTAAGTATTTTTTTATGTATATCCCTTAATTTTCAATGCAGTAGGGTCAGGTGGGGTATATCGAAAAACACCTGTTTTCTCTTTTTAAATAAAGATATTTAGTTATTTCTTTTTTAGAGACATATATTGAGATTATAGTAAATATTTTTTCATTTTAGTTTCTGAAGTTGGCGACAAGTTTTATGTTTATTAAGTTTCACGATATGCTGATTGCAAATGGTATATTAGTTTAGGTTGCTGATGAACTTTCTTCTAAAATCAATATTAACTGGCAAAAATTATTAATTTTAGTTCAGACTTGTAGAGCAATATCTAAGGAACTGATCTACATAAAAAGGTAAGAATAAATTTTATCATTCTATTTATCATGAGTTGTTTTTTAAGGTGGGGTAATTTGGGGGTATGGTTAGGCTTAACTAAGTGTTCTATGATAGAGATATTTTTTTACCTCTATGTTAACGTTAGCAAATGTCTAACGCTCTACATTCTATAATAAAATGACTAAAACAGTTCATTTACTTTGTATGTATTCACTAGGTAGTAATTTTAATACTGAAATATATATATATATATGTATTAAATTTTTATTTCCTAAATTAGTTTAGGAAGAGAGGAATGACAGAGAAGAAACTGAATATTATAAGTAAGTTCCAATAAGACTTTAAATCACTATTAATATTAATTTTTACATTGTCTTTTATATTTCAAATATGCCAAGAAATTATATTTAGAAAACCAGTAGCCAAGGTCCACAAAAGATTATCCGAAGAAAGCTGGTTTGGAGATATAAAAAAATGCAATAATTTTGTGACAGATCTATACGGAACTTTATCACTAACCTTCTGAGTCGACCTTTTTTAGGGAAATTTAATTCCCTACCTATATTTCCAATCAACTCCAAAAAGCGGACAGGATTCCTTGTTATGCAGATTAGATAAAGTATTTAAGTCAAACGAAATAGTAAAGTTAGAGCAGTAGGAGATAGATATTGAAGCATAAAATTATAGTGAATTTGAATTGAAGATTTCTTGTTGGAGATAAATTTAATCTCAAGAAGAGTTGAGATTCCGTTGGTAATTATAGATTTATAATTAAAGTCTCATTAAAGTTTTAGGAGTGAGATTAAAGTTAAATGTTCAATGAGAACATTATTAAATATAATTCTGGGATCTCTTATCGTGGTAATCTCTGCGTGATCGTTATTTAATAAATTAATTAATTGGATCATTAATTAAGTTAATTTAAAGGATATTACCTTTAAAACCTCATAATACTAGTGAGATAAATTTGTCAATAAGTCTTTGATTCTATTTGGATAAGATAACCAAATAAAGAAAGTTGTTTATAAAAATGGCTACTGGTTCTTACATGACTCCTATTTATTCTCGTTCTCAAAGTGAGGTCCTAGGAGACCTTCACAATTTATGCTGTATCAAAGAAATGTAGTGTTCCTGAAGAAACTTTTAGAAGTTCAAAGTCCCTCTCACCAAGGACCTCATATCTAATAAATGAAGAAGAAATGTGTATTGTGGTAGCTTTGCAATTTTTAGGACAATGTGGATTTTCTTTTTGATAGAAGAGATGTTATAACCTTCTTGAACCCAAAGAATGCGAATTGAAAGAGAACGCGAAAAAGAACAAGACTGGTGAGATTTTAACCAAAGAAAGTGTTTTGGAAAGGTTGGCTGTTAAAGAAAGTGACCGTAAAACAAATTCAATCAAGAAGGATGTAAAAAAACACAGAAAGTTTTAAGGAAATAAAGCAAAGAGAGAGAGAGAGATCACATGGATAGAGGTGGAGTACCGGTCAAGAAGTCAATCATCTAAATTCATTGGCTAAGTGATAGATATTAATGAGTTCTATCACATAAATTATCTGACCAAGTCACCATTGAGGGGGGCTATTACACTTTTCCTACTATTGATGATGAAGATCGTGTAGAGTTCAGTGATGTATGCCGCATACTACTTGAACCTAATTTTGATAGCCCGGTGGACATTATTTCTTTAATTAAATAATATGTAAAAAAAATTTTTTGCCCATTTGTACCATTAAATATAATCAAGACACATTTATTTCAGCGTATTCTTATTTCAAAAAGAATATATCTGCATATTTTTATTTAAATATACTCCAATTTTTTAGAACTACCCCCCTTCTCCCACCATGAGGTAAATTGGGAGATCAAAACATGCTCTTTCAAATGTTTCACTGAGAGAAAACAATTTAACAAAATTGTATAGCTATGCTTTATTTATAATCTATATGAATCCCCCCAATGTATACATAAAATGCCTCAAAAGTTTCACTAAAATAAATTTAATAGTTTGATTTTAGGACCTTCGCTATAAAAAGCTTGATTTTACCCTCACCTGATCCTAACTCAAAAAAAAAAAAAAACTGAATGAATGAAAAAATTTGCTGTAAATCATAATCCTGTAGATAAAGGGTTCAAAACGTAGGGTTTCGAAGGACTCGAATAAAGGGTAGAGCACACCAGAAATGTCCCACCCTGTTCAAAGTGCCGTCAATGAGAACAAGAGGTGACAGAGACATGTATCCAATACCATCATGCCAGGTGATAGGCCAGTATGACGATGACGAATGCACGCTGCCAATGCGCGTTCACCGTACATAGATGCGAACCTGGATTCATCTGAAAAAATAACGTCTCGCCATTCGTGCACCAGTTGATCACACCCTTGAAGCAGCCCCAAGTATATCCGCAGCCATGGTCTCCGAGCTGAGAGTCCATGCTGCAGGAAACGTCATCGAACTGTTCGTGTAGACACTTGTTGTCTCACAAACGAGCCCGATTCTTGACATGATGTGGCTGCAGGATCCAATGCGGGTCACATGCCTGTCTTCTGAGCTGCTAGTGATAGCGGCCGCTGAGATCCACTACGGCGTTCCGTATTACCGTCCTGATTCCATGTTCTGCTAACAGTCATTGGTTCTCGACTGACGCGAGCAGCAATACTGTGATACAATGAACCCCAATTCCGGCACGCTACAATTCGACCTTTATCAAAGTCAGAAACGTGCTGGTACGCATTTCTGCTTCTTACACGAGACATCACAACAACTTTTCACCAGGTAACAACATTCAAATACAATTCGTGTATGAGAAACCGGCTGAACAATTTCCTCATTTAAACACACTATAGGTGTCATTACCGGCGCTTGCTTTGTCTGAAAAGCTAATCTTTTGCATATCACAGCACCTTCTTCTAGTCGTTTAAATTTCACGTCTATAGCACGTCACCTTCTTGGTGTAGCAATTTTAATGACCGGTACTGTAGACAGAGGGATAATAACCAGAACGGGAAAGCTTAAGGTCAACTCAATTCCATTTCCACTCCTTCACACCAACGGCTAAGCCATGCATGGTCCGGGAATTTAATTGTCACATCTTGTTTGGTATATGATTTCATGGGGCGCGATTATCCGCTTCATTTGCATCATCGTCACTTAATCTGTACTCCAATTTATGTATTATTTTACTTTACAAGAATTTTAAAAAATGAGCTGCAATAAGAGAAGAGGTATGAAAACCATAAAAAATCGCTGTAAATCTCAAAGGGGGAAAAAAGCTAAACAGTTTTTATATTGTGAAATAACTGCAATCTTAGTTTTACGAAAGTAAATATAAGGGAACGTTCTGAAAATAGGTTCCGTCATATTTTTTCACAGGGGAAGCTGAATTCGAAGCAGAATAAATAATATCAAAGCAGTGGGGGATAGGGCGGGAGTGATTTTTCCTGCCAGGGCCGATTTCTTTGGCCAATCCTACACTGTATCATGGTAAAAAAAACCCAATACTTTGGGTATCTTTCAACGTAGTCGCAATCTACTTAATTCATTTGTCCTTCATGCTTCCTTTAGTCTTCCTGCGATAAATTTCAAGAAATCCGCTTGGTAAAAATCGCTGCCCCGTTATTTCAGGAGTCTGTTGCACATCGTCATAACTTCTGAAATGAAGTCACGTGAAGATGAAGACCACCAAATAATTTCTGGCAACGTTTATTTCTTTGCACATGTGAGTTCGGGACCACTTGAACCTCCAACAGAAGTAACAAAAATGCGCTTCATAATTTATGGCATGTTTATAAACTAAACTTAATGGCGTAACAGCCCATGAGGGCCAGGGTTTACTGTGCCAATCTCGGTTTTCGAGGTGTTTAAGATATTCCGGTCAGTCCGACGTGAAACCCCAAGTGTTTAGTTCTCAAGCAAACTTGGTACTCATTTATCGACCCACTGAAGGGATGAAAGACAGAGTCTACTGTGCCGAGCCTGGGGTTTGAACCTCGAACCTGCGGAGGGAAAGCGCGATACATTACCACTTGGCCACTGAGCTTCATGGCATGCGTATGGGTTAGGAAAAAAAAGTGTTGAAATATATATATTATATTTAAGGACAATCACACACAAAGTGAGTTAGTTTTAACCATTATTGCAAACATGAAATTTCTGAGTGAGGGAGTAAATGTTAACATTGCACTACTCAGCTACCCAAGGGCTTGTGGCAACGGACCTTGTAATTTTGAATCATGGTCAAGTGACAAGGATGACACCTGAGCTGGCACCCCCCTTTCCTAACTTCCACGACACACCAACGGGAGGACATTTGAGCCTCGACAGATTTAATGTGCATGCCCTCCCTACATGGTGGGTCTTCAGCGGTGACACAACGGCCATTAGTCCGTTTCCTAGATCACTAGGCTACCGCGGCCATATGAAATTCATGAATATAAAGCACTTATAGTATTTTGAAAAGAAAATTTTTCACGTAGCTTGAAAATTCTCAACGCTGTAATATAACCATAAGTGGTTCTTGGATTGAGCTACAGAAGTAAAAATATCCTCGACAGCTTAAAATTTTTTTGAAGAAATGGGAAATAATCAAAATATTCTTGAGTGCAGTTTTTAAATGCGCTCGAAAAATTCACACCAAATAAATTTGTGAATAAAATTTTTATGTAATGAGAAATGTAATCAAATTTTGTTTTCCTTTGTCTTCTCCTCTTGAAGCCCTTTGATTTTTATACCTTACTGGAGCATAATTTAACGCAATTATGGTATGCTAACATTAAAAATGGGACAGAATGTAACTTTGCATTATAGTTCTTAAAACTGATAAATGCATCGTAATATCCATATAAGTGTACGGGAAAAGTAAATAAAAAAAATTATACAAAAATGGGATTCTTAGATTTAGAACTTTACTGAGAAATAAGCTGGGAGAATTATATAGAAGACCAAAGGTACAAGTAACTGGTAAGGGGAATCCAGCCTTTAGCACGGGAAATGATCACTGCTGACTGTTATGCACGATGGAATGATACGCCCATGCTGAGCATCAGCTTCTCAAGGAGCTGTTGAGGAATTTTTGCCAATCACAGCAGTGAAGTCGTTGCTGACCCTCTGGGAACGGCTGCCAAACGTCTTCCCAGAGTATTCCGTAGGCATTTTTGATTGGATTTAGATCCGAAAACCTCTCCGGTCAATTGATGTGGGTAATATTCTCACTTTCTAATAACTCTGCACTATACGATGAGGGTGTAGTTTCAGGTGTTCATGAAGAACCTCTAAAAAGACGCACGGGAGGATGGATAGCCTCGATACAATAGCAGAAACTAGTAACTGGACCACTTAGGAAGATATGACTGTTAAGCAAGAGAATGGTCCAAACAAAAATTTCGCCATCTCCAAAATTCAGTCCCTTTCGATGATGTGGAAAGCTTTAATCCTCTGGAGATAAAAAATATGTCTTGATCCATAAAAAGTTCTCAATCCTATTGCTCATTTTTCCAGTAGTTGTGGTGCCTGAAAAACATCAAACGGCTTCTCTAATAGGTAGGTTGTGATGGTGCTCATCGCACTGATCGTCGTTTAAACAGGCCACGACTGTGCAGTCCCCTGGCCATGGTAAAACGTGACATTGGGCATTCATGCATGTGTCTACCAATTTCTTCCGCTGTTTTCCTATTCACCTACAGAACTATGTACTGGTGGTTACGTGTGGATGTGACACGACTAAATCATCGTACAGCTTTTCCTGTTCTTTGAAATGCTGTGAAAGTTCGTGAAACGATGCTGTGAGCCCTCCTGAATTCCTCACTGGTTATACTTGAACTTCCGAATGATTCGATCTGGAATGAAATCATCCAGATGTCATGTAATGTATTGTGCTGTCTCCTGGGCATATCACACCATAGTAACAGTTTTTCGTCATTTCAAGTGATGCACACTGTACAATACAGTTTTCTATCTTTGGAAACATACTTCAATATGTCAGGACGAATCCATACACAGTTCCTAACCCTCCTGACTGTATTCGATCATCTGAAAGGTCTTTCGCTCTATTGTGATCCTTCGTTCTCCACTTGGCTGTTCATTTTTGCGCAGCAATGTATAATACCTGTTACGTACTATAAACTAAATATATGTAATTAATCTGAGAAGATTAATTACATATATACTATTACTATTATATGTACTATTACTTAAATATATGTAATTAATCTGAGAAGACAATTGAGATCTAAGTTAATCAACCGCGAAACTAAATTAAGAACTTACAAAACAATAATATTATCCATCTTGCTTTATATAAGTGAAACAAGGACCTTAAACAAAGATATAACGGGCTCACTGGACATATTTGAGGGAAAAGTTCTCAGAGTTACTTTGACCCAGTGCAGGAAGGAGGATGGCGGAGAGAGAGAACCAGATATAACTTTGAACTGTACATGCT
The DNA here is from genome assembly GCA_019973935.1 of Trichonephila clavipes. NCBI lineage: Eukaryota > Metazoa > Arthropoda > Arachnida > Araneae > Nephilidae > Trichonephila > Trichonephila clavipes. The sequence goes on along the minus strand of BMAU01001088.1, from coordinate 1,054,268 downwards.
TTATCGGCAACCAATCCTTAATAATAGATTAAGATGGCTTGGTCATATTTGGAGAAGCTCGGAAGATAACCCTATTAAGATCTTGACAGTTAGAAAACCTGATGGAGCCCGAACTAAAGGAAGACCACCCACTAGATGGTTGGATGACATCGAGAAAGACCTAATTACTTTGAAAATTAAAAATTGGAGAGCAGTCGCTAAAAATAGAAAACCTTGGAAAGAACATGTTGTTCAAGCAATCAAGGCTTGTAAGGAGCTGTTGTTCTGTTGAAGAAGATATGTAATTAATTTGTGTACTTATATAATAATTAATTATTATTTTGCATATGCGTTGCTTAAATTTTCTTCTGGCATTGTCTCTTGATTGATTAATTGTTCATTAGCACTTTATGAAACAATACGAGAATCATGAGCCTCGATAGGTCAATGTCCTCTCTATCAAACTTTGTAGAGAAGTTATCAGCCTCTCTGCATGGTGGGCACTAGAATTCGGATCCATGTGATTCGAATTCGCGCTCACTAACCCCTCAGCCAAAGGGACGCAAAATAAAAGTTAAATAGTTGATATAAATACTAGAACAAGTGATTCACCATCTTGTACGATCTATTCATGATGTGCATAATTTTTGTGATCAAAGTCTGATAGGTTTTGAGCCTTTTTAAAATTTGTTTGAAGCAGAAATTGTGCATTCCAATAAATTGAAGTATGATAATACTCAGATGAAAAACTTTTTTCAAAAGAGGGGTTTTACTTTCTAAGATACAAAGAAGATTAAAGATAAGCTCGGCAAAAATTACAACTGATGCTGTATTGGAAAGTCTGGGAGTTTGTGCAACCGTTTTCAAATGGTAAAGCAATTAACTGTTGTTAGAGATTTGTAATACATAAAAACAAAATCTAAGAAAGTATGAAGCTAAATTAGTTGCGAAAAGAGAGAAATTAATGCACAATCACGCACTATTGATTGTTCAAAGGATAAATTGTGTTTCATTCTGTCAGGGGCGACAAACTTTTATGGTGCCACTTTTTCTCAAGAAATATTTGTTGACGTGCCATCAAATAATTTTGATCTGTGATTATTAGAAAAACAATAAAACGAAATACTAACAACTCAAAACTCCATTTACTACGTAAAAATACCCTTTGCACACACCACTGTACAGTTGAAAGTGTGTTTTAGTTATACGCGTGATTCAAATTAAAGTAAGATTAGTGTGACTTCTGTTGTTGAAGATTGTGTGTGTATAGATGACGAATAACTTGATATTAGGAGTGTAAGATGTTTTTATTACAATGCATGCTGAATTGGAGTCAGCTGCCAAATTGGTTTTAAGCAATTAATTATTTTGGCTGCGGTTCCCTTTTTTTGACAAGAAGATTCACTTCAAAATGCCGTTTTAGTGACGATGTTCTGCATACTACTGTTCCAAAACATAAAACGTGCATCGCTTTTTGTCGCCTTTACTAATAATGCCACATTTCTAGATTCACCAAGTTAGAAATTCTGTGTTACATTTACTATCTTGCCCTTTTTGTCCTGAACCAGCCTTGTTGAATAACAGTTAAAAATCGTAAATACAACACAAATAAACTTTAAAATACAATTGTGTAAACGAACTATGGGTAGACAAATTTTGTATTTTAAGCCACGGCGTAACTAAGGCAAGAGACAAAATAACAAACGTGGTGCCCTCCCGCGACCGATCCCTCGCGTTTGTTCCTCATAGTGAATTGTGTTATTTTGAAATAAAATGCAAGCCATTTTTTTGGCCTTGTTCGCGTGCCACTGGTTCGCTATCTCTGGTATATGTATTCAAGTGCTCAAATAGAATGGTAATTTGTAAGGTAAATTATATAGATTATTCAGTGCATACGGTAGTAGTCGTAAAGAGCTTTTTTTTAAAAAATAAACTAGTGTTTTAATGTATTAATTAGAAAGCAAGTGATTCAGGAGGTATCCCCTAATAAAAGATAGCTTTACGGATCCGAGAGAATGATGCTGTTGGCGAACTAAAGGCGGACCTTGTTGCTGTCGACTCCTTTCGTGCAGATGGACTGATGCACGTTGAATCTTTCGAAACTCTAAGACGTGGCCCACCGACTCTTTTTAAAAAAATTTTAAATATCACGTTTTTAAAGTTTTTTCATTCTGAAATTTATTTGAGGGGAAATTTATATGCATATCTATAATGTATTTGCCTGTTACCTGTTCTTGTTTTAAAATAAGTCCTTTTTGATAATAGAAAAGTCCTTTAGATTAAAATAGATTTATATTTTATCAAACAGATACGTATTTGATTTTACTATAGTAAATTACTTTTTTAATAAATTTCGAATAGCATTATGCATATCCTTTACTATGGATGGTACATGATTCTCTGTGTGTGCGACTTTCGTTTCTCCTCCTCCTTTTCTGTTTGGAGTACCCAAAAAGCAAGAGGCTGTCAGAGATGTTTTTTAAAGTTTAAAAAAATATTCAGGACGGTAAAGATAAAGGACAATGTATACTTAATGGTTTGCGAATGACATTACTATCAAATTTCAACAATGAGTAACGAAAGATCAATTCAAATAGAACACCGTAATTTTCAAGAAAATGGCAACACACGCACTGTAATATTTTAAACATTATTTGATCATTGCATTATTATATTATAAAAACATTATCTTATCTATATCTGTATACATGAAAAATAAGGAAAACAATAAAAAATAATAATTCATTCTGTTTTAAATTTTCACTTCAATAAATGTTTTTTTTTGTTTCCAAATCTGATATAAAGGTACATATTTTTATGTGCGGCCCACGAGATTATAACGTTTTTCCGAAGTGTCCCGCAAGGGTTTTGGTTGGACACCCTTGCTCTAAGACCTCGTGCTGGCGTTATGTGGAAGTTCGGAGAGGGGGGAGTTGGCATTTCATACACCTTGTAACCGAAAAATATCATTATATAGATGTTATGTATAAAATAAATAAATTGAAGGTATTATGCACCCAGAAGAACTCGCTACAATCACGAAACTTTATAGTCTGAAAGAGATATGCAAATTCAAAATTTCAGCACAAGGCTTGATGCGATATTAGTTGCATTTTAAAAGCAGTATAATCGAAACGTTAGAAAAATATTGAGAGGATGCCTAAGACGTAACCGGCGGCAGTACGAGCAGCTGACGGACTTTGATAGGGGCTATTGAAGAAAGGTTGGTCGAATTTGGGCCACCTCGGTCGGAGCGATAAGTATCGGTGTTGGCAACAGTGGATCACAGAAGGTGAGTGTACAGGGTCAGATTTTCGCGAGGATCGTGCAATCAGAAGAGTGGTCCACAACGTCGAAGAAACTCCACTCCTGCTTCCAACATCCAGTGCCATCAAGAGAAACCATAAGTTTCATCACTGACCATCCGTAAGACGCTTCACCACTGACCCCACATCATAGGCAGTGTCGACTGGAACATTGTAGAGCATCTTCACAACTCATAAATTATAATTTTTTATTGTCGAGCGGCATACAGCAATTTTTTTGTTTGGGACACACGATCATCTTTAGTGGTCCTTCAAGACTTTGATCTGTGGACGATATTTTAACGCCGATTGTACTACCCATGCTGTCGCCCATGCCATTTATCCAGGATAATGCTCGTCCACATACTGCGCGACAACAATGTATATGACGTCCTACCATGAGGTCACCAGATCTTTCGCCAATAGAGCAGTCTGACGCGCTGGGAGGCAACTGATCCCGTACAGTTAACTGCGCAGATGTCCTTGGCAGGATCAAAGCTATTACTGTCAGTGATGGCCAGTTTATTGATTTTTAACCTTTTGCAAGCTGTAACAATAAAATGATATTTTGTTCTCATTTGTTTATTTTCATTTACACTACATGCATAAAATTTCGTGAATGTAGCCTTCTGGGTGCATGTATTTTTTTGCGACAGAGTGTATTTATAGTTGAATTTGCTTCAATTTCAGCACTTTGATGGAATTACATTCAGTATAATAGAGTTAGAAAAAGGAGGATTTACTTCCCTTTGTATCCATCACGATTTTATTAACGGAAGAAAACTGTCCTTTCACTGACCATCGTATTCACCATATCATTGGGGAACATTGTAGAGCATCTACAACATAAATTATAATTTTTGGGGTTTTTTTTTTGTTTGCTTTCTGACATCTGCGACTTCAGTGATGTCCCGCTATACATTATTGGAGAGCGTAGCGTAGTAGCGATGTGTTGTGTCCTTCGATCAAAAGCTAATGGCAGAATGGCAATTCTTTCCGACCAATTCAAGAAGAGGACGTGTATATGTAAATTAGGAATCATATATATATATATTGGGAGTTTAGCATTCGCGAGGCCGCAAAGTGATATGAGATAACGTCTAGAAGAAGAATCTTAATTCTGGGAATTAACCTACCCGTGCCGGTGCAGACGAATCAAAAGTGGGTTCGAGACCAACGGAGTATAGCCTAAACAAGAGCCAGCCAGATTAAGGCTGGGTGGATTGATTGATTGAATATTAACGTCACACTGTTCAGCTACACGAGGGCTTTTGACGATGGACCACGTCATTTTGAACCATGGTCAAGTGACGTGGACGACACCTGAGCTGGCACCCCTTCTCCTAACTACCGCACCACACCAACGGGAGGACGTTTCAACTCTCGAGAGATTTAACGTGAATCACTGCCCTACACGGCAGATTAAGGCTGGAACGGAAGTTTTAAGGACCATAGCTGTTTACCCAGGATATAGCGGTAAGCTAGATCAATTAAACTTTAAGTATAAGGTGTTTACTATTGAGATAGGATTTAATCTATAAAGATAGATTCAGTGGTTAATTGCGCTATTTATTAGTAATACGTGTTGTGTCTTCTCATTCTTGATCCTCTTCCTCTTAGATTCGTATTGTGTTTAAACTAATAAACGGATTTTAGTATGAATGAATTTAGTAGTTCTTCTTTCCTTCCCACAAACATAGGTCGCGTGAATAGTGGACTTTCTGTGGCTGAAATCTAGAGTCATGGTCTGGTGCGAGCAATTTTCTCTGATTGCACTCTCGAGGACTACGTTAGTCTGGTAATTCAAACGGTTTCACTGCCCTTTATATGCATCCTTCACACGCACAAGGGGTGTTTTCCAATAGGATAATGTGTGCCCTCATCTCCTGTTGTAACCCAACATGCTCTACAGCAGGGGTGGCCACCTTGCAGGTCATTTCGTAAAAAAATCATAATCCCGCAGGCCGCATATAAAAATATAGTACATCTGTTATGCTTTTTTCATGAAAAATAGTATTGCGATACTTGAAAACGCACAGAGAGAATTTTAAATGATTACATGGTCTAGATTTATGATTTAGAAACCCATATGCCCACAGAAATTTCCGTAGATTTATGAGTATTCAATCAAATAAAGCATTTGTACAAAAAAACGCATGCGAAAATTTTGTACAGATTGCAACAAAATAGATGTACAGAAAAAAGATCACTAGGGGTGCTACACGACTCAAACCGTGGAAATCATTGAGGTTGTGACATCAGTTCAAGATCTTTTGGTTGCACGATGGATTTGTAACTGGAATCCATCAAACTTGGGGCCTCTGCTCACAGTGTATCCAATGAGTATGTAATCAGCTTAAATCTGAAAATTATGTGTGTAGAATACTTGTTCCTTGTCAACCACAACACCCGAGTGCGGAAAGTCACTATCTATCTCATTTTACTCGAAGGAGGAGCTCGTTGATGATTATTTTGTCGTATCAGAAACAAGAATTTCTTTTTAATGAGGTGCGATGACGCCTTCACATTTATGTAAGACGGTCAGTTTTGATAAATGACCCCTGATCCGACAGCAGAGATTTGCCCTGTTCCTAGAAGACAGATAGCAATGGGTTTCTCTACTCTTCACAGACGAATTCAGGTTCACTCTGGAGAATGTGTCTACGGATCTAGAAGAAATAAAGAGCTACCACATGATGAAAGACACAATTACCAAGGAGACGGTTTGAGCAGGGACCTCTCTTTCGGTGGTCTCTGTATGTATTCCAAGGAGGAACTTTGACAGGTTAGAGCGAGATATTGGGGGCAAGAAGGTTGTGATACATCCGCCTCTATGATATTGCTACTGATAGAGTAAACTCATTCTAATGGATGACAATGCGCAGTCTCACCAACTTGTTTTTGTTCAAACAGTTCAACCTCCAGACAGAGTACATTTGGGTCTACTTAGACAGACACGTCACTGTTTGGAGTTCTTCTTCAAGGTCGTCACGTGAGCTGGATCAAAGGTCCATTACTTCCCTTTTTGATGTTCGATAACTTCATTGGCAGCATGGACAGTTGATGCCGCCAATTCTTTGCAGTTAGGGGTGGACACATTCCTTATTAGAACCCGCTTTTGTAATGTTTCCGAATAAAACTATGATGTACTGCTATCTCACTTTTTTTTTTTTTGTCAAGAGCGCATTTTCTGTTGTAAAGTATGTTTAATTTAAACCTGTGAAAATCTTAGTCACATTCAATAAAAAATTGTTTTGTGTACATTTCCATTATAAATTTCTTGTTTTATGTTCATTAATTTTCAAATTAAACACAAAGAACTATCTGCACTAAAATTTGGAGGTTAGTAATAGGTCCAGAACTCTCTTTTTTTTGAATAGTGATGAACAAACTACGGTCTGCAAAGATATATGATCCGGCAGGTACAGATTTAAATATAGCAGCACAGAATTTTCTCATTTTAATGGTTTTTAGTTGAGTTCATTGAAGTTTCATTTTTTTGCAGATGAGAAAGTTTCCATAGAAATTGATTGAATGGCTTTTTTTGCACATTTAAAAAAAGGAATCTTGCTAATACATATACATACAGTATATGCCCATATTAATCAAATATAGCAACCAAACAAGACTAAAAAACACGCTGATTATGTACTAACAAAAGTAAACTTTAATACTGGTTACCTTATGTTGATATTTTATGTATTTAAATCATAACTATTACTTGTAAGAAAATTCACATATTTCGGTAGTTCGGGAAGTGGATGAAAAACTTAAAGACACAACATTACATTCAGACCTACATCAAATTGAATGATAATAGTAAATTTTAATTTTTGTAGTCTTTGTCTGCGGGCAGTAAGAAAAATGTTTCGTCCACTGCATTTCATTACGTATATTATCCCAGAAATGTAATTAAATGCGTTAACCAGGAATTAATGTGTGATTCTTTAAGGGCCAAATAAGTGAAATTAATTATTTTGAAAGTAATAGTTTATTATACATTACTTCGTATCATCAAAAAACTCCTGCCTCTTTTTATAACAGGTAAGGTAAAACTTTTATTCCTCTCTTTTAAATAAATTCAGTAGCGTTTCAATTCCAACACAACATTTTTAATTCTCTTATATTCGTTATTAAAATGGGCAAGTAATTAAGTTATTCTCAAGTTTCTAAATCACCAGACAGGAGATCAAAGCCCTGACGGGCTAAGTGCTCTATTACCCAAACCCAGCTACATACAACACAGTATCCAATCTACAACTAAAATATGTAATATTACATATTTAAATATATTTGGGGCAATAGCTATTTCAGATTCTCAAATAAAAAAGGGGGGCTTTGGAAAAAAAATATTCTATTAGTAATAGAATATTTTTAAAAATATAATTCTTGTTTTCACCATGTATTATGTACACTTTTATTTCTTTAAAGTGGGAAGGGGCGGCACTGAAATAAAAAGGGGGCACCAATTCAAAAGAAGTTAGAGCAGCGGTACTCAACGTTGGGCCGCAACGTGAGGATTAACGGGGGGGGGCATTTAAAATGTAGAAATTGATCAAAATATTGATAGTTTAGGATTTCATTTTAAAATTATATCAAACTCTGTCAAACTCAACTCATAGAAAAAAGAAAGGGTCGAATGCATTTTTGTACCCTGTTAGGGGATAATTTTCATTTCCTTTTATCAATGCCCCTCCCCCAAATATTGTGCTGCTGAAAAAAAAGGAGGCATTGAAAGATTTGGGCTTAGTGATATAGTGACGAGCAAAATTATATTTTTTAAATATAGCATTTCCATGACAAATTTAACAAGTTGTTGATTCATGTTTGATTATTCTACGAAACAGTTAAGATCCCAATCATCTTGAAATAACAAATATTCTTTAGATATTTTTCGCTTGGAAGGCATGAGATTTAATTAAAAATTAGTTTCATCCATAAAATAGTCGCTATTCTGCTGTTATTTGTTAACACTAACCGTTACACAATTACAAAAGAAAGAAATTATCCCGCAATTCTTACCAGCACCACATCGATAGCAAAATCGATATATGTGATTTCTTGATGGATAGAATTTCTTGCTTAATTTTTAATACATTGTTCTTAAATAATTTAATCTTTTAGTGAAACGGGACATTACCGGGCCACTCAGAAATGTCCGTCGTGCCACAGGTTTAGTATCGCTGGGTTAGAGCATCGGACTCCAGACAGGAAGGCCTGGGTTCGATGCCCGATGCCAACAAATACCCTCCGAGTACACACGGTGTACGTGTTCGTTAAATCAGTGGGTCTGAAAATCTTGTGGGTGGTCGCAGCAGAAATCACGGGTGCAAGGGGCTGGAGAATATTTCCCTTCCCTCCAGTTCTAGGCCTAAATTGTGGAAGTGGAGGTAGTTGTGTCGCTATCTATATCGTCTAGAAGTCCAACCTGTCTCAGACACTGACAACTTTCAATCCTTCACTTCGGAAAGGACGCGACAACAACAACCACCGTTTTGTGCTTTGCATTAATGTCCATAAGGTGTCCTTTCGTTCAAAATCGATGATACTCTGCAACTTTGTGAATAGCTTCTTCCCCAAACTCGTTACGTTTTCCAGATACGAATGCTAACTCCGCAGTTTACCATCAGGCGGCGCCGTACGTGGTTTGATTCAGTAGTGCATCGCTCTTTTGCTATAGAAATAGCAATGCTGTAATAGCTACAGCATTTACTACAGTTTACTTTATTAAATATTCTCAACAGCCGTTCCGAAGCTAAGGACTTTAATGGCCATACTATATATTAGTTAACAATATTTGTTATATATGTATATATATATTATATTTTAATTTGAAAAAAGAAGAAATGCTGCGTCAAAGCGTCATTCATCCCATTAATGATGAAATTCCTTTTCAAAATCTGATGAATAACGCTCACTTTTAACAAACAAATTGAAGGGGGCGCGTTATACGCCGGGTTTAAAAGGGACGGCTTTAAAATAAAATAAAAGATGAGCATAGAAAAAAAATTAGACTTTTACATACATCGAAAAACTGTTTCTTTAATAAAAATGACAATTTGTATGAACTTAAAGAGTTGTAGAAATTTACTTTTTTTTTCTGTTCTTAAGCTCGGAATAATACCTCGACTAAATGACTGCAAAACATAAGACGCACGCACATTTCATGTTTCTTCGTCAAATACGGCCAATGGACCGACAAACTAAAATTTGCATCTGAAGGTGCGCGATCTACGCCGGATTGGTCGCTCACTAGTTTTGCAATGGCCTGCCAAACGTCTCTTATTTTTTTCATTGAGTGAGTGGATATTAACGTCGCACTGTTCAGCTACACAAGAGCTTTTGGCGACGGACCTCGTCATTTTCAACCATGGTCGAGGACAACACCTGAGCTGGCACCCTCCTTCTCCTAACTACCACACCACACCAACGGGATCCTTTTTTCCACTCCTAAAAGAATTCGTGCATTACTGCTTTAGACCTTCACGGAGATAATTCTGATCTACGGTCAAGAGATACATATTCAGGTGTCTCGTTCTCCCGATCTCCACATCACGAAGACTTTTGAATCCAATGTGTAGCGTTTGATAGTTGAAGAAGCTGCAGTTTTAGCCAAAAAGATTTGAAGGCCAATTTTTTTTTAATCGGTGCGATGCGTGGTGAGTGTTCGCACTGGGCCAAACCGATCACGACAGACCGAAGGATTTGTTTGTTTGTTTGAAACTTGGCGAGCGAAGATGGCGAGAAAAGCGCCGACCTTGCGTCGGGAGGTGAGCAATGAAGTCCGGCAACTTGTTATTAGCGAGAGGCAGCAGTCGGTTTGCAGCCGACAGAAATACAGGTTTCGTAAAAAACACTTGCCGGGGTCAGAGGCCTGTGCAACGGCGCGCTTTCTCTTTTCTATCGTCTGCATGAAACCCCGCTGGATAACACCTTCGCGGTAAGTAATCTTTGGTTCATGGAATTCCTTCTCTTGGCTCACTTTTAGGTGGACCCAACGATAATAATAGCTTTAAAAAAGTTTTCGAAATTATTCCAATTTTCTCTCTCTCCTCCGAGCACATTCACTTTGATTACTCACACCTCATCTGGCTTAATTCCTCGTGGAACATTTTTTTAATTTAAAAACCCTCTTCGCTCGCATTGAGATGAAACGACAGTCAAAGGGCGATTGAAAATTGTCCGGAATTCTGATCCCCTTTTTCCACTCACCCCACTAATGTGCTTTCTGACCACTTTTTCGGATGCCCACGCACGGTGTGCTCCTCTGTTGCAGTTTACCGAACTTGACCTCGAACCATTTAAAAAGGACGCTTTTGGTTCTTGTTTTCTTTTTGCTCGTTTGGGGGGAGAGAATTTTATCTTAAAAAGTCGTCTGATGTTTATCGAAGCACATTTATTTGTTCTCGGGTTTTTCCTATTTCATGCATCTGCGAACCGAGTGAGAAAAAGCGTGTGTTCAAAAAAGAGCCAAACGGATGGGAGTGCTGGAGAAATTTAATATTCGAATGCCAAAATGAACTCACATTCAAGTTCACTAGAAAATTTTCTGAGTTCGAGTAATTTTATTGAAATAGGATTTTCAACTTTAAGGCTTTTTCGCCATATGTAAAAGAGCGTGACCTTAGAGCGGAGCACATTTTTGGACAGAAAAAATGCTTCAATTTTTATAAAAGTTTGTGACATTGTAACTCACGCATTTGTTTATAGTAGAGTGTTTTTAAAATTTCAGAATATTTCATAAATAATTAGTTTTTCCATTTAACATGCAAAGGGTTAGCTCATTTAGCATTGTAGTAAAGGAAAAAAGTGCGGGACACATTTTATAAAAGAAAAAATGGGTCAACTCGTATGAAAATGAGTAGTATGATAAAATAAGTGATTCTCTACAGGATAGTGAAGCCAGAATATAATATTAATGTTTGAGTACTTTTATATATGAAAAAATATTCATCATTTGAGACCTATTCTTTAACTTTAGTAGAAAACAGCCTTAAATGATCGCCGATAAAATTGTTTCGTTTGCGTAATGAATTGAATGGATAAAAATTCAAAAGAAGCGTAGAGAAAAAAAATTATAATTTGTTTATATAACTCTTTGTATATTTAAAATTATTTTTTTAAAAAATTAACTGAAAAAAAGAATGAGATATTGAATTCAAGTGAATTGAATTCTTCTCTCTCAATTCGTTTAAAACAGGAACACATTTCGAAATATATTTTTCTGCATTACTTTTATTTTTTATACATAAAAAATGTGGTTTCAAATGTGTCCAGTATCCATCGAAACGTGTTATTTCGATGGATGCTGGATATTAAAAAAATGGCTGCATTCTTTTCAACTTGAATTTAATTTATTGACATTTCATAATGAAAAATTTATCTCTGAGTAACTTATAGCTCACATCAGCACAAAACTGAATAACAAAAATTTGCTCTTAAAAGGATCCAATCTAGTTAAAAATGATTGAGATCTCTAAATTAAGCACATCGACATTTTCACTCGCCGTGTTTCTGGCTCTCTTAGGATTTTTTTCCCTTTCCAACTTCTTTTCTAGAGAAAAAAAAATTGATAGAGTTTGCAATGTGAAAAGAAAACATTTAAGTATTGATTTAATATAATAGTTTTTTGTGTCGAAAAAAACATTAATTTTATTTTTAATTATAATTATTAGAACTCAATTTGAAATTATTGTGTCATTTATATATATCTTCAATACTTGTATCCTTATGTGCATGTGAGACATAATTTTTACTGCCATATGATGCTGCGATTTTGGTTAATCTGCACTGCAGCTCTTGCGAAATTTTTTATTACTGTTTTATAAAGTTTCTTTTATCGTAAGTTTTAACAACACATTTCTGTTCTAGAAACTTTAAAAAGGACTTTTTTTAAGCTCAGCCTTATTCTCTTATATTCCAAGTCTTACTATGAATAAAAATTTATATATTTTTAATCGCTATTTTAAGGTTGTACTGTAACTATTTCATGTATCACATTTTTAAAAACGGAAAAAAATGACAATTTTGAAAAGATTTTTCAAAATAAAAGAAGTGATGATCGGTATAAAAAATTGCGTTGATTTAATTTTTTGCGATGTTAAAAATTATTTGCCCGAAAACTAAATAACTTTATATATACAGCAAACATTATAAAATAAATTTAAAAATTAAAAGAAACTGATTTTCTTAATTTTTTAAAGTAATCGATATCAAAATAATTTTATGATGAAATACTGTAATTTTTATATATAAACATCCAAATCAGTACATGTGAAAAAATAATTAAAAAAAATCGTGTATAATTTATAAACTGCCCAGAAATAGTGGCGAAATAAATTCTAGTCTTGGAACTTTAATTTTTTTGTGTGGCAATTGTTATAGAAGTTAGACGATTCTCGAGAGATATAAAAAAATAGATTTCAAAAAGAAAAGACGTGAAATATAAATTATAAATTATGCAGTTAGTCATCGAACCTGCACGTCGATAGTATTCAGTATGTGGAGAAAATACTAAAATTCAATGCGTTCGAAGTTATCGCTTTATTTTTATTTAATAATAACAACTTTTTGAAAAATTAGATTTGTTTTAAAATGCCGGGAAAAGCTGAATGTTAAAAAGAAAAAAAAGTGGGAATTAAATGAGATGCGAAATTTTTCATTATATAGCGTAAATTTAATTTCGGAAATTTTATCTATTCTAGGCGTAGTATTTATTAATTTTAATGAATGATCAGAAAAGAGAAAAGATTTTACTGAATCCTACTCAGCAAACGAATTGTTTATTCCAGTGCGTCCCTCGAAGCCCCAATTTGAACTGTCACATTATCTTTTGTTCTTCTAATAGTAGAAAACTAAACACCCAGCATTCAATGGATGTAAATTCGCATTGACAAAAATTTTGAAAAATTCAATAAGAATGTCTTCTTGAAGGAATATTTAAATCTTGTACATTTAGGGGTCAAAAATTAATTCAAAAGGATTGATTCAAGCAAAACTGGGGATTAATACAACAGGCTGTCAGAACCATTGTTGGTTCATTTCTCATTTCGGGTTATACTCTTCAATATTTAGAGAATAGATTCTTGTGCAATAAAATGAGAGAGAGAGAGAGAGAGAGAGAGAGAGACTTGTTGATTGTTTGTAAAAAAAGAAATTTTATTTTTTGAAAAGTTGAGTTCATATAGCTTTACAAATCATATATTTTTATGAAGTAACTTTAAAAATTTTATTATTATTATTTTTTAAAAAACAAATATTATCTAGAGGAAATTCATTTTTGTACCAACTTTATTTGAAAATAATCAATCTCTCATTTTTAAACGTAGCTATGTGAAAGATGGAGCATCTTTAATATATTTCCATCTGAGATCCTTACACATTACTTTGCTTTTGGCGTCCCTAAAATTAAACGTTTCTCGCAGATTCTTTTTCTACCTATTCCTGGCAATTTACGTAAAAATGAAAACGGAATTGTACAATAATTGATGAATTAAGAAAAGATTCCTCATAAAAAAAATTCCTTATTAATGATGGTAGAATATTCGCAGGGGAGGAAGGTACGGAACAAAATTTAGATTTTCCATAATATTTATCCTATTGAAAAATATTTACATTAATACATTCGATGATAACGATTAATAAAAAAAGGATTAAAAAAGAATTCTCAGAAAACGGTGTACAATTAAAGAATATTCTTCTTTTTTAAAAAAAAATTAAGAAAGCGTGCTTAGTTAAAATAGTTAAGTTCAAAGCCCAATTTTATATTTACTGAATTTTTAATATTTTACTTTACTTTTCTTGAGTAGAAAGTAAATACCTGTTTGCAATCTCTTTTTTCATATTTCAGCAATGGCTGGGAGGCATTTTCATTTATTTTATTGCTTTGTAAAATGTTTTTTATTTTACAAAATAGCGTTTCTAAAAATTGGAGAGTTTCAAATGTGTGCGCGAAAAGAAGAATTCGCGTATGTATCAAGAAGCTATGAAATATGCAACTCATAAGAAATGCCTACAAAATGTTCGCTTTTGTTTTTATAAAAACTTATTAATATTGGAGGATTGAAACAATATATTTTGTCGTATAAAGAGTATATCGTTATGTTATGGTTCATTCCATTTGCCTTAAAAGTTAAATAATAATAATAGTTGAAATATGTATTTTTGATCTTCCCCTCCCTCCCGAAAAATCAAAAATATTTTGAAGTATAAAAAAAAGGTACATGAAAAGTTTGAAAAAGCGTTTCTACGTAAAAAAAAATGCTAATTTTAAAGATACAGATTGCAAATGATATACTTATTGAAAATTGATACATTCAGCATTTTAACAAAACATTTGTTTGTCGCCCAATTTATTCATAATAATGTAAATGACACGGCTGAAAAAAGTAAGTATTCAATAGGCAAACATCGATTGAGGTTTTAGGATGTTATTCCCTGATAATCATTTAAAGAACGATAGGTAAAAGGACGTTACGATAGGTCAGAGGTCTTCAAACTCCAGTGACTCGTGGAACCTTTCGAATTATAAGAAACCCCATCTCACCCTTAGAATACTTATAACAGATCAACATGTTATAATTACTTTATGTAGAGACAGTTAAAAGTATAACATTTGTTTTAAAAAATTTAAATATTGTAATGAATGTGTAATTTATATATATATATATATATATATATATATATATATATATATATATATATATATATATATATATATATATATATATATATATATAAGCATTAATAACATATATTTATGCTCCACAGGTGTCAATTATCCTTTTATTATATTTAGTAACTGGGATATGGTTTTACATTTTTAACACAAACTGTCGGAGCCTCGGTGTATTGAAATAATCAGTATTTTCATTTCATATATGTTGCCGCCGAAAAATGTTTTTCACTTGAATACATAGCTCTTAATGACATTGAAATGTTTATAGAAAAGCCTAAAATTTAGGAGCTGTTCTTGATGAAATTGAGATTTTAATGACTCATCTATCGATGAGTGGTTATCTCCCCTTCCGATGGATCGGAATTTTTATTTCGTCCCTGGGAATAGAGCTTGAGGATCACCGCGGTAGGCTTTGGAGACGTTGGGCTGACGTCAGCCAATGTGGCATTTCCATAGCATTCTCTCGTCTGCGTCGATTTTAATTTCGATTTCTGCGGGGGATAAAGACGATCATCAAAAGACGTATCTTAGAATTCAAATGCACAAAAGATCTGCCACTGTAGAGTGGATAAATTCGTAAAAGGTTTTATTTAACACATTCCCATAACAAAATTGAAACGGGACAATTTTTCCTTCTTTAAATATCAGAATCAATTAAAGATGACCAATAACCATATCATTTTCGAATAATAATATTCAAATGATGAATAATTTTTAGAACAAAAATATAAAGAAATTGTTAAAACTAGAATATGAATGACTTATTTTTTGTTAAAAATTGTTTAAAACATCTTGAATAACAAATTCGATTTCAAATATACATCAATACGCAAAATTCTAAGAATAATGAATCGCCAGTTTAAGAATTAAAACTGTCTAGACTAAAATATAAATTTTTCGAATCTAAGACATGCGATCATTAAACACTAACACACACAAGTAAAATTATAATAAAAAATGGCATTAATATTATATATATATATATATATATATATATATATATATATATATATATCTTAATGTATAAAAATGTTCTGTGCGTGTGTATGTGACTAAACTCCTCCTAAACGGATGGACCGATTTTGATCAATTTCTTTGTGTCTGTTCCAGGGGATTTGAGAAGGGTTTAGATTCACAATTCGGTCCGATACCACAATTAGTTAAAAAGATATTAATTACACGTGCGTTGATCAACAATTATCCCCTAACCTACAAATCTATTTCTGTAGGTAATTGATTACACACATTATTAAACTTTTTTTAAAAAAATATTTCTTATCGGAAATCTATACTAATAAGAGAAACAGTTGTGTGTGTGTTTCTTTTCTAAACAACTCAGAAGTATAAAACTTGGCACATAATTACCATATTTCCTAATGATGTGCTCTATGAAGAGTTTTTTTTGGATATATTCGCTTTAGATTTTTTTAAAGATTAAATTTTTAAGTGATTTTCCCATTTTTTTTCAACAAATGGATTTTAATTTGTTAATTTGGCAACTGTCATTTTTGTTTTGCTTATATTTTATTTGATTATTTCAAACCATTTCTGGATGTTTATTTGATTGTGTCGTTTCTTTTTCAGCTTAAAAAAATCTATGTAATTTGGTTTAACGTTGCTTATATTTTGTTTTATTATTTCAAACTATTTCTGGATAGTATCGATTGATTCAATTGTAATAACCGTATATGTAATGACGTTAGACATTGTAATAACTTTTTAATACAAATTTTCATCAAAACGGTTCAGATTGTTAAAGCTTATTCATAAAAACTTTTGCACTTTTGAATTTGTGGTACGAATTAAGATGTGTGAACAGGACAACGTCTGTCAGGTCCGCTAGAATATATATATATATATACACGAGACGCAGCAAATGCGAGAACATTGGAATATTATTAAAAGAAATATTTTAAGAATAAAAATGTCTACGATTTTTTCGTCTGATAATGTCATATAGGAAAAAAGTTAAACATTGATAACAGTTTTGACTTTTTGAAACCTAAACTATATTACAATTTATTTGATGAACCAGTAACAAAAATAAAGGATTATTTTTTCACAACACAAGGAGGAAAAATTAGAAAAAAATGTACTGCGATCAAGAATGTACTTCGACACTTTTTTCAAAGGAAAAAAATATGTGCTTCAAAGTCATATATATATTTAATGTTTAAAGAATAAATTATTGTTCAAAGAATTTTTTTTTTGCTAATGTTAAAAGAATAAAACTAATCAAATTTTGAAACTACAGTTCAGTTTGTTTTTAAGAGGGTACATGAATTTTCGAAAAATTATCGATTCTCACTTTTTCATATTTTCTAAGAGTTGAAATATTTCTGTTTAAAATGATATATGATATGAGGAAATACGATAATTAGAAGTATTTTTATTTATTTTTTAAATGAAGCTACTCCTTGAGGCGCATCAAATGAGCTCAGCTAATAGCACCTGTGTTTTCCCTTGCATAACTTTCTGATGAGCGCAAATCCATGTGATGTTCTAGTGGAAAAATTAGAGTTTATTGGGAGTATTCAAAAGTGTATGGGTATACGTCTTTTGTTCAACTGTGAATCGGTTAATAACACCCTAGGGTCAGTGATTCCCAAATCTACAAATTAAAAATGCTAAAATTGGGGCATGGCGCAGTTCAATAGGAGTCAAAATCAATGGTCTTGAAAGATATTGAACCAAGTTATAGCTTCAAAAAATTAGAAGCACTTGGGATTGATACAGTTGGACGAAAGCATTTTGAGATCCCCCAAAAAGGCTAAATTGTTAAAAAATATTAAAGAAAATTAGAAGAGCCTTTTGTTGTGTTGGAGCAGAGGGTAAACAAAATACTTCATATGCTTCTGGAAAGTACCAAAAAAAGTAAATGCTCACAAATTATAAATTTTTACTTTAAAGCCTATTTTCTCAAAAATAGTATTTTTTGTACCTTTTCTCAAAAACTGCTTATTATATAATCCTCAAATTTTCAGTGAGCATACTTTTAACATGTTTACACATTTTAATGGAGGAAATAAGATATATCTAGCAAACATTTTTAGATAAGGCTTTTTTAAACTAAATTTTAGGGGAAAAAATTGGACATTTTTTGAAAAATTTATAATTAATTTAATTTAAAACAAAAAACAAAACATTTCGCTAAAGTTTTATTGATAGTACACATAGCCTGCTGTAAAAATTTAATTCATGAAAAGTAAGTAGTTTCTGAGAAAAGGTACCTAAACTTATGTAATTTAACATGGGCTTTTATAGACGTGCCGGACCCCCTTAAAATATTATAAAGTTTACAAGACTCTTAAAGTTTTTTTTTTACGTATATCTTCTATTGCCATGAAGATCTTTATATATATCACAAGAATTTTGAACCATTTTTTAAAAAAAGTCTTCTACATACAGGAAGAATGAAATGCTTCAATTGATATCATTCAAGTCATTGTCATATTTTAAATAATATATCTTAGAAAACACTGACCATCGTACACGCATTCTGGACTTATTTTTATTAGATTTTGAAATTCTAAGAATTTTATTTGAGTAATTTTGTTACTCACTCGTTATTAATTTTTAAAAAATCTTGTCGATTACCCAAATTCGAGAATTTTTATCATGTATCAATCCTCTTTTGATTCCTATAATTACTGCTAATTATACTAAAAGCTTTGAAGGGATAAGTTTTGTAATAGTCAAAACACACATAAATGCAAAGAAGTATTTTTAAATTACTATCAAACTATTGATTCAATCCTTTATACACATTTACTGTGTGTATTTTCCTCATCTCTTTTATTTTACTTATTTAAAGCCATCTCATTTTCCGTTATTTCATGATTTTGATCTCCTACTGATCCCATTTCAGTGCAAATACATTTTTGTTATACTAACTTCCAAAGTTAATTTTTTGTTTGGGATAGGTATAAAGTTATAAGACGAAGGCACAAAAACATTTTCGTCGTTTTTTTGATAAACAATGACTTTTTACTGATGAGATACATGGTTTTTTGAAATTCTTGCTAAAGATCATGAGTTTGTTGAGTACATCGATACTATATCAGCTCAATGATTAATTATTCATAAATAACTGTTGATTTCTTAGTCATCATAGCATAATTTATTAAATAATGAATAATTATAGAAAGAAAATGTAAAAAAAAATAATTATTTTTCTATCAAATATTTTCTCTTGTTACGTTTGAATTATTTATAACTCGTATGGGGTACTTTTGCTTCGAATGCCAAATTTTATACCGAAATATATATGATTTCTTTCGACATCTCAGTACCTTTTTTTAATTATTACTAACAGTCACAAATAATATATATATATATATATATATATATATATTATTTTGCGTTATTTACCCTGAACGATACTATAGTACAGACAAAAGTTAAAACTATAGGACGGAATTTTGATTTTACTACTAAGCTGATCATAACTTACAAGAGCCGCCAATCAGAAATCAATGTAGGCTACATAACAACCCAGTTATCCTGCAGAACTTTATACTCCAGTGTGTACTTAAATTTTATTTAAAGGTAAAATAATAATAATTATAACAATCCAGTTGCATTTCAGTATTAGTTTGTGACTTTTCTGAAAGCTGAACAAATTACCTACAAACCAATTTGTTAAACGTTTTGATTGTCATTCATGAAAATGGAGATTTCGTCCATGCAAGAGATTTTGAAAAATGATTCGAATCGAGAGAGAGAGAGATTTGTCTCTTTTTTTAAAATGTTTTCTTCTTTAAAATGAGTTTAAAATATTTCTTATGGGAAAAATTATGAAATTATATTGCTTTGAATACTGAAATAGGGTTTTAAAATATAAACAAATAGGAAGTGTTTTGAAATATTTCATGGTAAACTGTTTTGAGCAAATGTTATTTTAGATTGAAATTGCCTCGAAAATTTCTTTTGTTCGTTTATTTATTTTTGCTCTTTTGCTTTATTATAGATTCATGGCTTCTTTCAAATCATCATGGACTTTTATTTTTTTCATTTGATTTATTATCCATAAAATTAATGTGAGATAGAATCGAAGAACTTGACTCACCAAAGTAAAATTCTTGAATGTTAAATGTAAAAAAAAAAATTCAAATGCATGATTTGAAACAGAAAAGAATTTTTTAAAAAAGAGGAAATCATTTGTAAGAAAGTCTTTTATCTTCGCAAAAATGTTTATTTAAAAGGTATTTCCCTTCATTGAGGAAATGGAGTGCATTCAATCCTTTCGCAAATTTGTTGTCCTGAAAAGCATTTAAAAATCCAATGCATTTCAGTTAAAAAAAACGGACAATATCATGGGAAAATTGAGCTCTGACTTGAAAACATTTTCTCCTCTCAAGTGTTTTGAAGAGCGTGAGATAGAAAGGGGTGGTATGTTGAGTTTAAACCTATTATTTGTATATATATATATATATATATATATATATATATATATATATATATATATATATATATATATATATATATATATATAATCCTCTTTTACAACTTAAATTGAGACAAACAACTTAAAAATAGCTAAATTTTTTTTTTCTGAAAAAGTTTTGTTTCAATCTGTCGAGAATTTTAAGATATTTAAGTTTAAAAGCAAAATTTTAAATTTATGCGCATAAAGGTACAGCAATCGTTTAATCTTTTTTAGTGGGACTGATTCCTGCAACAATGACAACCCTTCAAATGCTAATTCCTTTCTTTTTTTTTAAACGTTTCGGAAGTCAAGATACAAAAATGGGAATGACAGCTCAGAAATGTGAGCTTTTATATATTTCGAAGGAGACTTTGTTGTCATATTTAATCAGTTTGTCTACTACTATTCAGTTAACTTTGTTATTTCATTCAAATAGACTTTTTTTTTTAGTTTTAAAGCTTTCAAAATGATGGTAGTTTAGCAGCCATCCAATGAGTTTAATGCTTAATATTTGGTATTCGAAATCATTCTGAGGATTATACTTGAATAGCTGTGTTTTGTTTTCATATAAACATTAATAGCCATTAACCCTTTACTTCTCACTGTTGCATTTCTGCAACATATGATTTATTTTAATTTAACAGACTCAATATTTTTTTAATTACCTACAAATCACTTATATGAGAAAAAAGATTACTGCAACGAAATACATGCTAATTTTGTCACTAGATGGAAGTGCATTTTTTCAGAAAACACAACAATTATAAAAATCTCTGATGCCTCAAGAGCTGTGTTTTTGTTCTAAAAAGAACCCATTATATTTTATGCTTCCTCAAGAAATTTGATTTTAATTATATGTTGCAGGTCTGCAATATTGGTCTTTGGTTACCATTTTGACACGGCCAAAAAGCGAATACTAACCCAAGATGAAATTGATAGATTTATGAGAATAATTCGGACGAATTAAGTGAGGATGGTCTTAAATATTCTGATGATGATGTTGATTTTTACCTGATTGTGTGTCATCTAATGAAGATTCGAATAGCGACTGCGAAAATAGTATTTGGTCACAAAATGCAATTCAGAATATAAAAAAATCCGATGATGAGATAATATATTAGAAATATTTCAGTCTCAGAGAGAACCTTTTTTTAAATTTTTTTAAGAATAATAAAATATTGTCAAAGAATTTTTTATGGAAAAATCAAAACATTTCATTGAATGAAGGAGTAATAAAATTCCATGGAGATGACCCAGGAGAAATTAGGGATTCGGAGTGCGACAAGTGTCAAGTAGTTGCAACAAAATCAACAACTGCTTTAAAAATTTTCATTGGATGTAATTTATTGAAAGCAATTTATAACAATGAATAATAAAATCCTCATATATAAAAAAAGTTTTGTAATTTACCGCACTACTGCGCCATGTTGCACTTCTGCAACAAACAAAAAAAATAACTGAAATTCAACTTAAAACTTCTTAATTTGTTTTATATATTTTTCCCTTTTATTATTTCTTGAGAACTAGCTGATATAATTTTTTCATAGAAATTTAAAAAATTGGGAAGTTAAGGGTTAAAGAAATGTGTATTAATACCTTTTCTTATTAGACCAATAAATTTAATTTTATTATTATTATTATCTGAAAACAGTAAATATTAGATACTCCCTGAGACAATTCCAGTAACAAAAATCTAAGTCCATTTACAACGACTTCATTCTAAAATGAAATAGCTGCCTTTGAAGAAGCTTACTCGCTTTATAAACATGAAATGAATGTAATTGTTTCATTTTACCGAAACTTCATCGATAAACAAATAAATGTTATGTCAAGAATACTAGCTGAGAAAAAAAGACAAAAATAAAATATTTTTCATCTTTTATTCCATGACATCTTACCTAATAGGACAAATGACGTCATTTTGTTAATTAATAATTTGCTCAGTTCGAAGTAGAAAATCCTCTTCTTAATAATTGTTTCAAATATTATTTTAAGCTTCTAAATGCCTCTGTTGGGAAATACCTTCAAAATAATGTATGTCAGTGTTTTAAAAATATTTTCTATCGTCTGTTTAATGTTTTTAATTATCTTTACGAATATTTAGATTTGTGTGAGAACGTATTTCATAAAAATACTGATGGAAAATATCATATTTACAAATTTTTAACAGTTCAGAGGCTGTGTGTTTCCATGATAAAGCTGGATGCTTTCGCGATCCCAATAAGTTCCACATTTTGTTATAAGGTCAATTAACAAGAAAATGTTGATGGAACTTTTATTTTCTGTCATCGCACCATTTTGAATCACCACAAAAATCTAAAAGGGCAGGGGAACAAAAACGCTTTTGATGCAGTTTTGTTTTGAATATCAAATACTTAATAATTTAGATATCGTGGCTTATTTTTATACTGTTTTGCGTACATAAAACTAAAGGAAGTGAAATGATAACTAAAAAAAACTAGACGTGGGAAAAAGAAACAAAACACCCCTAATAATTTGATGTGTAAACTGTATTTCAAAGGAATTAATCATATTATTTGATTTTTTTTTGTTCAATACTCAAATTTCAGAGGTTTCTTGCAGTTAATATTTATGGAATTTTTTTTAATTCGCTCTTCATAAGTAAAGGTTTTCATTTGCAATGATAAACGTTTGAATGTCAATGTTCCTCGAAATACATAATTTCATTTTTCTAATGGTCTTTTGATTAATACTGAGATAAAATTGTATTTATTTACTAAACCTCGTTATTTGTAGGCTTTTAAAAGGGGAAGTAATTCTTTAAATTGTTGTTAGATACATAAATTTTAAAAACAAAAAAAGTGACCCATCTTTAATAAATTATGTTTTAACCGAGAAATTTTTTCAAAAACACAGAAAAATTAAGAGAATCAAACGAGAAAACAAAAAGGAAATGAAAGAGAATTTTCATATAGAAAATTATTTCATTTGAAAGTTACAGAGAAAATTGGAAAAGCCTTACAAAATGTATTATTATTTAGTCAGAATTTTATGAGGTTTCTACGCTTAATTTTAATTAACTAAACAATTTCTTCAAATTTAGTTTTTACATATCTTTAAATAAGATTTTATCACAGGATAGGATAATATTTTAGTCTGTTGCTTTTTTTAAATAATCGCTTAGAGCAATTTGAGGTTGTTAACTATTTTTATATAAATATTACAGTCTTACTGAACTGGAATATAAAAAAAAGTATTCTGTAATTTATAAAACCTCTAATATTTATCATATGAAATGATTCTCTCAATTCTAATATAAGAATTTCAAAAGTTGATAAGAATTCTTTTGAGTTAAGTGAAATTTGAGAGTTATATTTATGAATTTGTATTCTCATGTATTCATCCAAATAATACAAAACGCAATAGACTTTCAAACTTGAGCTATTTTTAGCCTGAAAACATTATTGACCTGAATTATTTCACAGTTTCTTTACTATTTCTTGCCAATTTATTACACCGTCTGTTTAATATTACTGAACGCTTTCAATAATTAATGGTCTTTTAAAAACAAATATGTAAAACAAATATTTCTTATGATATTTCCCCATGAAAATACGTTAAGGTATCTGACTACGTTTGGAACCGTGATTTTCAAAAGCGCATAAATGGATAATTTTCATGATATTTAGTATCACTTAGATTAGAATCTATGCATAAAATTGTTTTAAGGACATTTTGACAAAAAAAATTTATTGAAACACAATATTTTGACAAAAAATTAACTTAGAATAATCTTTTTCCCAAATGTTCTCCTTTTGTGAAAAATGCTTCTATTAGAATAATGTTTTGCCTGTATATAGCTCAGACCTCTGTTCAGAGGCTCGACTAGAATTTTTGAAATATATAACTTAGAAGTGGGTTTATTCATATTTTACGACAACAGAGGGAAGCAAGAAAAAAACGCGAATAATTATTTCAATTGGTGGTAACTCTGAAAATAATGTGAACTTTTCAAAAATTCCAGTTGAGCCTCTGTAGAGAGGTCTGCGCTATATACAGGCCAAATTTTATTCTAATAGAGCCATTTTTCACAAAAGGAGAACATTTGGGAAAAAAAGATTATTCTAAGTTAATTTTTTTCCAAAATATTATAGTTAAATAAATTTTTTTTTGTCAAAATGTCCTTTAAACAATTTTATGCATGTATTCTAATCTGAGTGACTCTAAATATCATGCAAATTATCCATTTATGCGATTTTTTAAAATCGCGTTTCCGAATGTAGTCGGATACCTTAACGCAAAAGAGATAAATCTTGAATTCTATTTTCTTATTTTAATTTCATGTGATTCAATTTTAATTTGGTAGAGAAAAAGGACACATTTACTGTTAATCTTTCTTGTTTTTATCAATTTTTCAAACTTAAATTTTAATATAAATAAGTGCTCTTTAATAATTCCATACAAATTTATTAGACAGGTTCCCTTTTTTTGAAAATGTAGAAGCTTTAAAATGAAATATTCTTACAACTACAATTTACATATACAAAAATATTAAAATTTCTATGGAAATTTTATTCTATGCAGAGAACGACATGTCTTTAAGAGGCTCTTTTCAAAAGGTTGAAAAAATTGAATGCTTCTATAGTATCTTTATAATCGGTAGCTATCCGGAAAGAGCCAGATTGAAGTTGCACTAGACCACTGGTCAAACTTTTTCGACCTTCTATAGTATTTTTATAATCGGTAGCTATGCGGAAAGAGCCAGGTTGCAGTTGCACTAGACCACTGGTCAAACTTTTTCGACTCACGGAAACCTTAAAACTGTCAAGAGTTTTCGGGGAACCCCATTACACTAACACGCTTAAAGGAATATATTCTTTTTTCAATTCCTACTATCAATTCACACTCTCTATATATTTATTTATTTGTTTATTTATTTACCTTGGTAGAATTTTCTATCGTTAATAAAATACATTTTAAAGCGCTCCATTGAGCTGAAATTTTATATACATGATTATTTTGGGTGACAATACAGTAATTTAATTATAATTAATAATAATTAAGGGATTAAAATTAATTATTCAAAGAATTACAAATACATCCACGTTGGCATCCTTTTTAGTGACTTAGCGGCCCTTTTGGCGACTTGTGTCAAAACTGGAAAAGGTTTTTTTTTCTCACGTTTTAAAGTATTCAGTTGAACTAAAATTTTATAGACACGATTGTTTTGGATGACATTATGATACTTTAATGATAATTAATAAAAATTAATTACCACTTAATGTTATGATTCTGTCCTATGTATATATTAATGTGTGTTATATATATTATGTATGTGTGTTATATTAATTGTAACTATTTAATAAAAAGTAGCTAAAGTAAAAAATTTCTTTAATCTAAGTAGGAATTGACTTAAAATTTTTTTATATTACTTGTGTTAAATAATATTTACAAAGAGAGAGAGAGAGAGTAGATCGACATGTTAGATACCTTACTTAAAAATAATTTTAAAAAAAAGGTAATGTATCTGTTAAAAAAATTGCAATGTAATCTTAATATAATTTACTCATTCGTAATATTAGTTCTGGTCCATATATCACCTACCCATGAATTCCATTTTATAATGGGAATATGCGCTCGCATTTTTTGCCACTAACGCCCGAAGTCTAGATCAGTTGGAATTATCTGCAGTCGCATTTCACACACAGATTCTGCGTTTAACTTTTTTGTATCTTGTTTTTGGAGTCATTCACACACACACACAATGCTAAATATTTCTTAATTAAATACATTGTTCTGAATGCCATTAAATTGTTTATAGCTGTGTGAGAAATTCTATGAGAGAATTTGCAACCTAAAATTTATGCTTGCTTCAATTTCGATTTTAACGTCGAGTCTGTTGATATGTGAAATAGTTTCCTCTCCTTCATTGTGAATGTTTTCCCCCACAAATGAAAGAAAGATGCGTTTTTCATTAGAAAACTTTTCAGTTTTGTAAAACATTGTACTAACGAGTATATAATTATTTCGAGGAGCTCAGGACACGAAACAGTTGAATGTTCACAATCTAGTAGGTAATACATATGAATATAAAAAAAACGTTTTAATATTCTTTTAATGTATTATTGTAAAAGTTAAGAAAGAATATTACAAAATAAAGTTATTATATGTATAAATTATATATATATATATATATATATATATCGTTTCTCCTCCTCCTTTTCTGTTTGGAGTGCCCAAAAAGCAAGAGGCAGTCAGAGATGTTTTTTAAAGTTTAAAAAAATTATTCAGAACGGTTAAGATAAAGGGCAATGTATACTTAATCGTTTGCGAAGGGCAGCACTATCAAATTTCAAGAATGAGTAACGAAAGATCAATTCAGAAGGAACACAGTAATTTTCAAAAAATGGCAACACTGTAATATTTTAAACATTATTTGATCATTGTATTATTATATTGCCTTTGTCTGTATACATGAAAAATAATGAAAACAATAATAATAATTCCTTCTGTTTTAAATTTTCACTCAATAAATGTTTTTTGTTTCCAAATCTGATATAAAGGTGCACATTTTTATGTGCGGCCTGCGAGATCCTAATGTTTTTCCGAAGTGGCCCACAAGGTCATTTGGGTTGATCTACAGTAACTCTCTGTTTATTCCGTTTGAAAAAACATATTAAAGTCACTCCAAATCTCATGGTAGGAGACAAAGGTTCTTCCCACCTACACTGTACTAGTACCAAAAAGGCTGATGGGAGTTATTTCGAAACGCGTGTACTAGTGTAGTCAAAAAGGCTACTTACAGTGAAAGACGTATAACGCGAAAACGTCTAAGACGAAATTTCGGTTCACAGGAAATAGTACAATGGTCCCGAAAAACTACTCTGTATATTCATGCATTTTTTCTCTTAACACGAAGAGATTATTTCTCTTTTAGGAATGAACAAAATAAGGAAAATCCCAGCCATGCAGGTGAGTAGGGTGTGAAATGCCAGAGAGGCATTTTCACTTGTTTCGTTAAAAGGAGGCTTTGCAATACTCTCGGGATAGCGTGTGACACGAGTCAATTTTGTTTATCTTACACCTCCCCCTAAATGAAATGAAAGATGCAGCCTTTGCTCCCACATCATCCGAAATGAGGAATATCATGAAAAGTATGCGCAGTTATTTATACGCACATTCCAATGGTAAAATGAATGACAAAATGATGGATGATATCGAACAATTTGCAGACAATTTTATGCTAAAAAGGCAACGCTAAGGGAAAAGGTATTTTCCAAAAACTCAATAAATGTTTTGTATTTCTAAAAACTTGAACGTTTTGTGCATTAAATTTCACTAAGCTCTTATAAATGCTTTTGTATCATTGATTTTTATTAAATGCATATATATATATATATATATATATATATATATATATATATATATATATATATATATGTAAATAAAATGTACTCTAATAAACTTAATTTTGTCAAATATATATATATGTTTTTTTTTCTTTAAAACGAAACAATATTTCGGTCCCCTCAGTTTCGTGTTAAACGATTTTCTTTGTATTTGATTTTTCTTCGTTTTGATAGAGCCCTCAAACGTCTGCATTGGTATGCATTCATTTTAAAATGTACTCAAAAACGATTAGTCGTCAATCGGAAATGTGTTTCGGATGAAATATAGTTAGTTAATAATTCCGTTTTCAATAATTGTTTTATAGAAACATCTTTTAAATGTTTTCGGAGACTATTTCTATAAATTGTGCGTTATCTACTTGGAGCGAGACACATAATATTAGTTAATCAGTGATTTAAGTCTCCGTTAAGTCTTGCTTTTCCGTTGTCATTCAATCCCATCGCATGATTACTTTAAAACCAGTCAATCTAAAAACCAAGTAACTCATCCATGGGACAAATTTCCACTGGATTGCCGTACTACAGTACTTCTCAAAGCTTCGATATTGGCGACCCAATCAGAATTTTCATCGCCCTCCATACAATAACAATGTAATTAATTCAATACTACACTTTGACACTAAAGCTACAATGCCACTTTAACTTCTTTAGTGCCATCGGCGTATAGAAACGTCTCGCTCAATCAATGCCCGGACGTATATACATGTCTTTCTGAAGTACGATATTTTCTGTGCACCGGTATCCATAAAATTATTCCAAAGAGTTTGGAGTGCAATAAAAGGACCTTTACAGTGTTTGCGAAGGATTTGCTTATTTCAGAGGATTTGTTTTTTTTTATTCCCCCCGAATACATCCCATACGTGGGAAATGGGGGTGTTGAAGAGCGAATCTCGTAACTTTAATTCAACAACTAAGGGAAAAGATATGTGTTGATTTTTGTATATAATTTTATACATGAAAAGCCCATGGCGTCACTCGTAATTATTAATGATCTTAATTTAGTATTATTAAATCAACTATATAGAATATATTGCGTAGTACTCTGATACATTTATTAGTGTATTATATCAGCGTGAATGTATATTTTATTTTTTATTATGCCAGAATGTATTTTGTTTCTTTACTTTCTGTAATTAATAATTTTTTTAAATCTTTTGTTTTCGACTTTTCAATAGGCTCGAGACCCCCTCGTAGAGTTATCACGCCCCCCCTCAGGGCAGGCACTAGCAGTTTCGCCGCCCCAGGCAAAGAGATAAATTGCCGCCCGCGTTTATAACAAAAATCAAAAGAGATTACCTAAACCCTTCGCAAGCTTAGTGGTAAAACAAAACGAGAGCAAAAAAAATTGCTATCAATGACGTTGAAGTTTTGATTAGCAAAAAATACTAATTTATTAATTTATATTTTTGGCACTAAATTAAAATTAGGGTTGCACACACAAAAAAAGAAAACAATCATTTCTAGAGCATAATTATATGAAATACAGATATTAAAAAAATACTAAAACAAATTATAGAACCACTAAATATTAAGCCTTATTTACATATTGAAAATACATTGAAACCGAGACTTAAACTTAAAAGTATTTTCTCTCCTTTTTAATTCTGAGAATTTTTTTTTATAATTTCTTTAACACTAATTTCTTCAGCCAGTTCCTGTTCAATGGCTATTGTGGTCTCGCCGTTTAGCCGATCCTCGGTAGTTGTGGAGCGTAAAAATTTTTTAATAAATTTTAATTTGGAGAAACTCCTTTTTCTCATTTTACACTTATTGGGAGAGTAAGCGATATCCTTAAAACTATACCGAGATTTGGAGCAAAATCCAGGTTCAATAGGAATTTTAAAATCTCGATTGGACATTCTTTTTTATTTAGTAAAGCCAAAACCGCTACTATCTCGTCTGCGAGGTGCAGCGCGTTTATATTTGATGAATTCCCATCAGTTAACACTGTTTCTAGATCTTTACAAAACTTAAGTACGTCGTTTTGAATAGTATCTTTTAAATCGCATACATAAATAATGAATGTACTCAAAAGCTCAATGTTTTGCATTTTAAATGAACTACTATCGTCTTTATAAGTGACTACAGAAATTATTTTTATACGTGAGGCAAATATTTTTTTTCATTTGAATAACAATGTCTATCGAAAATGTTTTTAAGACGATTACGGTACATACAAGCTACGAAAACACACATACTTAAATATGTTAATCAACATAAAAATATTCTACGAAACTGATGACATTTATATTTATGTATGTAAACCGAAAGATAAATAAAATAGAAAAAGCTCAAATGCAGCAAAATAGGGTTTTTTTCACTTTATCTTACGCAATGTATCATGGGCATTAAACCTTAAAGATCTAAAAGAGAATTTGAAAATATTGCTACCTTTTTCGTTGTACGACTTTGTTTTGTCTGCATAAGCACAGAAAGCTTAAAAAATTAGTTCGGAAGTCAAATTGACACAAGATTCCCTCAGTTTTCTTCGAAAATGGGTCTTTTTCTCAGGGTCATCCTGTCCCTTTCTTTTCATTCATAAAACTTGACCATGCTTTTCATCACTTTTGTTGAGACTAATCTCTGCCAAAATCTATCTCTTTCAATAGTACCCGAATTCACGTATACAAAATAGTAACAGTTATAGGAAATTAGTTGAAAGAGAAGGAACCGGATGCCGAAATTCTTCTTTATCGCCCCTCCCCCTTCTCCCATGAGACCAGCGTTTGGAAACACGGCTTTAAATACTAATGAACGCACGTTAAAAAGAAATACTCTAAGACACCATAGAAAACGTGAATATTTTGCATACATATTTTTAATTTTTTTCTTCGAACTTTTTTTTGATTCGTGGAACCCCAGGGTTCCGTGGAACACAGCTTGAAGACCAGTGGTTTATATCAATGAAATAATGTATTCTCTATTTGGCGCTTTTCAAAAACGGTTTTAATAAAAATTAAAAAGAAAATATAACCGACTTAAAAAAGAGCATTAAAAAGTGTCAAATTATTTTTAACCGACTTCACTGAAGTAAAGTAAATCCATTTATTTTTAATAATATAATTTATTTTTAAAATTGGGTGCCTTACGGCTTTTTTTTTTGGAAAGTAAACCTTATTTAATCGGAAAACTTTTAATTTTTTTCCACCCCTTAATATTAACCCCAAAGGCGAATGGGGTAGTTTTTTAAAAGTTTTAATTTTGCATTTTATTTGGATTCCAAGTGGCTTTATCTACAAATTTTAATTATTTTCAGAAACTTTTATTTTTTATCAACCCCTAAATGTACCCGAAAAATTAGAGGATGATATTTTTTAACAATGGTACAAATCCGGTAACATACCCTATCAAACAAACAAACAAAAAAATCCTTCAAATCGGTTGAGGTATGCTGAAATAATCGCCGGACAAAGAAGAAACCAATAAAAAGCAAGAATTGATCGAATTGATAACCTCCTCCTTTTTTGACGTCTATTAAAAATACATGAGAAAGCCTCGTTTAAAAAGAAACATCCTGTAGAAGCTATTTAAATATTTCTTGAGAAAAACTGAATATTTTTTAATTATTCTACTCACCTTACTTTTATAACTAACACACGTTTAAAAAAGGCCCAGTAAATAGTAAATGTATTATAACGCATTCTACTTTACTAGCAACCAATCTGCAATGCAATTATTCCATAAATAAAACAATAGAGAACTGCCTTTTTTCATTTTATAATCACGGATAAAAGCTTGTCAGGACTAATTTTTCGAGCCAACCCGCGTTTTCATACATATTTCGACAAAGTAAGACAAACGGTAAAAAATTGTATTACAGCACTTTGTATGTGTGTCAATTTATTTAAATTATAATAAAAAGAGTGATTTTGTTTACTTTTAAAAGTATTTTTAAGTGGGAATTTATGCTTGTGAGCGGTGCAGTAGCACACACAGGAATTTTTCAAGAGCGGGGTCTGGGGTCGAAAGTTCACCATTCTTGTGTATCATGCTCATTTTAATTTTGTCGATTTTCGGGAACAAAACACAGTAAAAAAACTAATTTTTGAATAAATAATTAGCATTAATTAATAAAATTAATCATTAATAACAAGTAATTAATTAAATTTTACGTACTATATACTTAGAATTATAATCAAGCGGGAAAAAAAATCAAGGGCTTTGGGGTGGAGTCCGAACCCCCTTGTATGCACCACTGGAACGGTGTCCTTGTGTGTGTGTGTGAATTTCAAAAGTTTTGACTTTTAAAATACTTAAAAGTTCGTATATATATATATATTATTAAAATTCAACATACTAATTTTTCATAGGATTTAAAGAATCTTAGTTTATTTTCTTCATAAACTAGTTAATTTTAAAGCCAATTTGCCGCCTCCTAAGTTTGGCGCCCTGGGCAGAGGCCTAGAAGGGCGAATCCCACAGTTTGAGAAACGCTGCCATAACATGAATTTGAAAGTTCAAAAGCATTTGTCGTGAGAAAATGCTGCTTTTTCAATGACATCATTTTCTCTTTGTTCTCTGCAGGAAGAATTATGAAGTAGATGGTGATTTTTAAACGTTGTTTATTGCACTTTAACAGTGTATGATTTCTTCATGAGACTTACTTTCACACGCTGTAGTTTGAGTGATATTTCTACAAAGATTCTTTTGCGTGTGGGCTATTCAGAGATGGTCGAGCTTAACATAATGACATGGATTAACTTCGGCAACTTGTGACACATGATGAAGTGAATGAATAGACTATATCAGTTGAATAACTGATTTTCTCACTTTAAGTTGGCTACTTTGGCGATTATCCGCTTAGCTTGTTGTTTGCCGTATTTTTCAAGATTGCAAAAAGTATTTTGTTAGGCGTCTGTGTATGTGTGTGTCCAATGATCGAGAGAATTGTTCAAGTTGCTGATGTGAATACATTTTAATATATTTTACAAAAATACATTTTTTTTTTGTATTCATTTTAAGTGATTTCAAATACAAAAGACACCAAGAAGTTTTTTCTTAATTGCTTTTCAATGAAAAGTAATTTATTCGATACACATTTTTGTCAAATTTAATGTATAAAATGTACGAGTTGTTCAAGATTATAAATCGATTGGTTTTACTTTTTCATTTTAATCGTTCAAGAATTTATTGACTCCTAACTTTTAATGTTTTAAAAATTTCTTTTGTTATTAGGTTTTAAGCCATCCAATAGGGAAAATTGTATCGTTCACACTGTTTTGCCAATTGGGTTTGTGCGTTTTCATGAGATAGTCAATGAACGACTTACATAAGCATTCTGAAGCGAATGCCGAATGAACGTTTATCATGTGAACAGAGTAAGTTCCTTTGAAAGTTTTAGGGTGAAAGTGATTCTAACACCAAAACAGAAGTTTCATCATTACGTTAATAACATCAATGGAATATACACAATTCCAAGTATTCCCTGATTTACTAATTTAAAGATGGATCGATATTTTCTTTTTGTACTCTCCTTTATATTCAGTTAAGCAGTTTAAAAATGATAGCAGAGATGCTGAAAGTGTTCCGTCAAATGACGTTATGTGATGGAGTATTTTGATAAAATAAATGCCGACTCAAGAATGTTTAGCTATTATTCGAAATGAATTTCATCAAAAACTAAATTAATGTCTATAGAAATCGTCTTCAAATTGTGTCCCAGAGCTCCATAAGTCACAATAAAATATTGAAAAGAAAATTATAAATGTGTATGCAAAACGGATTCACGTTTTATGTGAAATTTGTATAACTACAAATATATGAAACTCATCGCAGTTATTAAAACTGAAAATTTTATTTATATATAATGTAACTGTATTTTGTATTACTTTTAAAATTTTTATTACAGTGAAATAAAAGAATATTGAAACATTTTTTATACGGACTACCTACTTGATTGGGAATATTTTCAGTTCACTATCCTGGGTTCCCCGAAATAATTTCATACTCGTTAGTACAATGTTTTGCAGAAGCAGAAAGTTTTCTATTGGAACATGTACCTTTTTTCATTTGTGGGAATAAAAACCTAATATTGAAGGAGAGAGAATAGCTTATCGACATATAAACAGAATCAACATTAACATATAAATTTAAGCAAGAATGACTACTAAATTTTAGTTTACAAATTCTAACAAAATATAAAGAATTTCTCACACAGCTATAAACATTTTAATGCCAGTTAGAGCAATGCATTGAAGTGAAAAATATTTCTTAACATGAGTGGATACAGTGGCGCACACAGGAATTTTTAAAGGGGTCGAAAGTTCACCTGTCTTGTATCATGCTCCTTTTCGATTTTTGTCGATTTTCGGGAACAAAACTAGTTTTTGAATAAATAATTAGCATTAATTAATAAAATTAATTATTAATAGCAAGTAATTAATTAAATTTTACGTACTACATACTTAGAATTATAATCAATCGGAAAAAAAATCAAGGGCTTTGGGGGAGGTTATTAATGCGCCACTGTATAAAAATAAAAACAAATTCAACACAGAATATAAAATACAGATAGCTTCAATACAACCAGATTTTTTAAAAAAAAAAAAAATTTTATTCCAACATAATGCATGGGTATGTGACAATATTTTTTTATTAATCTTTATATTAAAACTATATTTTAAAATTTTTTAACACAAGTACAATATTTTTTTGTCTTTATATAAATTGCTTACAGCATGTTGATCTACTTTAAATAATATTTTAAGATATATTGTTTTAAATGTGTGTGTTTGTAGGGAGGAGAGGTCCCGAAAGCACCTTACAGTTCAAAGGGTTCCGTGAGTTGAAAAAGTTTGAAGATCCCACTGGTCTTTTGCAACTTAAAATTGCTACAATGTTGTTCCAGTTATTACGCAACACCACTTTGATAAACGTCTGGCAGCTTTGCGTTTGTCGTTCGATCATTTGAGAGATTTGAATTGATTGGTCGTGGGGTTGTTGATCCTCTCGTCATTGGAGAATGTGGTTTATGACGCCAACAGCTGACCGTTGCGCCTCCGATGGTATGCGTCCAATGAGATGCATCATTAGCATCGTTTTTGTCATTCCCATCGAGTCGACACCTTCGAAGTGGAGTGAGCGAACAATCAGGCTGCGAGGTTTGGCTGATAAAATGCACAGATTACAAGTTTGTGTCCATTCAAATAGACGTTTCTTTTTCCATTATAGATTTAAATAAGGCAAGAGTTCGCATTTCATTTTAAATTCAATGAAACTTAGAAATTATTGTCTTATCACTGTGAAAATTTAGCCTGAAGAAATTATTTGTGTAATTCCAGATTTATGGTGAATTTTAGAATTGGAACAAAATTAGGATTAATAAAGGGATTAATTACCATGAAGAAAAGGGGAAGCAGGAGGGAAGGAACTACGAGATATGAAATAAATATTTCAAATAACTGTTTCCAGTCGTAAACTTGAAATTCCACAGAACATAATTTTTGGTTAACAGGGCACAAACTCGTTAAATGACATTTTTAATGATGAGCACAAATAAAGGCTACTTTTTAATTTTACTGGATTCCTACTAAACACCAATGAAGAAAGGAAAGAAATAGTTGTAGTATGCCGTCGGGAGCTGATTGTAACATTTGACGATGTGTCAGAATAACTCAATTTTTGGTATGAATGTTAAACTTTCCAAAAATTAACTCCGTGCCAACGGTTTAAAATAGTAAAATCATTTAAGATTATTAGTATTAAAAATATACAGGGTGTTACTAAATTGGAGCGACAAATTCAGAGAGGTGATAGTAGACAGCACGGGGAAGACAAATCCCCATTGAATATGAGGTCGCAAACCACGTTAAGTCGGTGAAAATCGTGTGGGTGGATCCTAGGAGAGCACACTTCTTGGCGACAAATTTTTTGGCGCTAAAAAATTTGGCGATTAAGTTTACAATATGTCAACCCTGCAAAATTGTCCAGTTTTAGACTAAGTAAAATGGTAACCCTAATACCGGTCGAGCACAAAATCACATTTCGGACAGTGGTCATTTCCACTTCTGACCTTGCTTGCTTCTGCACGTGGGGCGACCACCGTTTTCATTTTACCACATTTTTCTTTTTTGAAGCTCGTTGAATGGATATTTTACCTTTTGAATGAAAGTGGTAAGGAAGAAATTATTGCTTTATGAATGAGTGAACGATTGTCCGAAATGTGAAAATAATTTGTTTGAGAGAAATGGAAATCGTTTTTTCATCAGCCTAAAGCATTCACGTCGGATCCCCACTGTTGCGTTTTAGAAGCGATGATTTTTCAGTTTTTCTTGTAGAAGCAGTTTTAGAAATCGCGTTTTCTTTGTAAAAACATGACTCGATTTTCTTCTGATTAAAAAGTAAGAAAGTAATGATTGCTTTTTGTATGAATGAAGGATTGATAGAATCTTGGTATGGATAACCGAAATTCAGAAATAATTTGCATTTAATTTCTTATTTTTGATTTGATGTTCCCTTTGTCGTCCATTTTAGAAACTGGGATTTTTCGACGTTTTTCGTTTGTTTTTAATTTGTTCGGATTGACTTTTTTATGTATAATTTCAATTTTACCTTTTTTAACTAAAATTCCATTAAACTTTTAGTACTTTTAATGCTTTTAAACGAATGTTTGGCGTAGTTTGGTCAAATTTGGCTCTTGCGCCAATAACCCCAAAAGTCCCTCACTCACTCGACGTTTTTCATTCTTGACACCATT
The DNA here is from genome assembly GCA_019973935.1 of Trichonephila clavipes. NCBI lineage: Eukaryota > Metazoa > Arthropoda > Arachnida > Araneae > Nephilidae > Trichonephila > Trichonephila clavipes. The sequence continues at coordinate 1,017,814 of BMAU01001088.1, read as the reverse complement.
TTGAAAAACTACGTTTTTCTCTCTTGTTTGTGTCTCTGACGCCATTTTGAAAACGCGGTTTCTTCCTTGGTGCCATTTGACGAAAAAATTTTGTCGCCAAAAACAGCATTGTGCTGTTCTAGGAGAACGATGAGCAGGACGAGGGGGTAGCCAAAAGAATGTGGGGACTTGGAACGCCATGGGCGGGTTCAAGAAACCTGCACTTATGCTAACTTCTTCCGAAGTTGCTGCAGGGAGTAGCGGAGCACCAGAACTTGTGATTCATGCACGATGATGCACCAGTACATTTTTCGCGATTGCAGTGTGTAACCATCTCCATGCTACATATCCCGGGAGATGGATTGGACGAGACGGACCTGAAAGAAGGAAGATTTGAACTGGGTACCTTCCGTTCCGTACGCAAAGCGATCGTCTTCGCGGGATGTTTAGTACTAGTTTATATAGATATCACACCACCACAGACCTATTTTGTACGCTCCCTGAATCTGAATCCCTTGGATTTCTACTTCTGGGGCTACCTGAAATTGCTTGTGTGTGGCTACAGTGGAGAATCTCATGTCACGGATCGTCGTCGCTTCAGCTGACATCACACGGGATTTGTTTGAACACGTCGACCATGCTATGACCTACGTGGCCGCATCTTTGAACAATCTCTGTGGAATCACTTGTTCCATTTCTAACTTCGAGTTGTGATGCACGGTTCGTACTCTAAACATGTCTTACATCTAATAAATCTATTTCTTACTACTTGTTGCCTATTTTCATTCCACTTGACATCACACCCTTCATAAAGGGTTTTGAGAATTACTCCAACTAAAAGTGGTTTACGACCCCATGCTCTATGATGATATATCGCCCCCATAGTGCCTACTATCAACCCTCTGAATTTGTTGGTCGAATGCAGCAACATCTTGCACATCAAAATGTTTTGGAATTAAAAAGTAAAACCAGGATTTTTACTTCCAAATTTGATCAGCAGTTAGAGAATCAGCATAAGATAAGGAATAAAAAAATCTCAAAACGTTGATTACTAGATTCTACTGGAATCGACAGCCTAACCAAGAGTATATTTGCTGGCAGTGAAGGAAGTGAAAAAAAAAGGTACTGCCATAGGAATTAATAAAAAGGAATAAAAAATGAGACATAATCTTTATCCGAGCAAAAATTCCGGTCGCTGGACATCATTGGGCACTGGAACGCGAAGCGTTCCTCCGTCCCATACTTAATGTATTGGGCGCTTGGCGTTGTGTTGTCTGAGTAGAGATCGTGCATCCTGATTGGTGGACACAGAAGGAGAGAGTGGGAGTGGGAAAGCTGGTGGTTTCAGGGTCTCAAAAAAATCGAAGTCCAAATTCGTGCTAGCAGACGAGAAGCTCGTCTGCTATTGGTCGTCAGGGATCAGTGTGCAAGCACTCTATTCGCTGTCCTGGTGTCAAGTAGAGAACTTAAGTTTTAAAATCGGGAAAAGAAGTGGATTTTGCCTGTGTGGGTTGCAGTGAAATGAATTTAAATAAATAATAAGAACAAAAATAAAAAAAGGAAAAATTTAGCAAAAAGAGTGGTCATTCGCCACACGGGAATGACCGGGGATTAATGTTAGGGTGGATTGTAGGATTCCAGAAGAATTCTTCTGGGCCTCTTTTTACAAATGTTGGGATCATAATTTTTTAGATTTTGAATATTTTCATTATTGATATTTGGAAGATTTCCAAAGAATTTTTGGCCTAATTTTTGAATGTGAGATTTAAAGGTAGGAATTTTAAGAACTTTATAAATATTTCTATTTCTGGTAAATCTGTAGACTGTAGTGATGCTTCTGATTAAAGCGTTTTGAGCATTATCCAAAAGTTTTAAATTAGTATTAGCTGCGTAACTCCGCGCAGGGCATCCGTAAGCGAGGACGGGCCGCAGAAGTTATAACCGAGCCAAAATTGGGGTCTTGAACGCTTAAGGATTGAAGGGATGGTTAAAAATAATTATGTGGAGATAGCATCGAGTGTTTTTTTTCCAGGTATAGAAGTTTAAGTTGGCATTACTTTCCAAGATGGCTACCGATTTAACAGCTGTCAGGTGATTTATTCTCAGTTTGGTTTGGCAATTCATCAAAGCGATCATCAAGCAAGGCGTAGATTCGTCGAATGGGCCCAAAAACGAGATGGCCGTTGTTCCCGATTTTCATAAGCGAATTTTGTTTAGCGATGAAGCGCACTTCTGGTTGAATGGCTACGTCAACAAACAAAACAGCCGCATTTGGAGTGAAGCTAATCCACAAGTGTATGTCGAAACACCGTTACATCCAGAAAAACTGACTGTTTGGTATGCTTTATGGGCTGGTGGAATCATTGGTCCGTACTTCTTCAAAAACGATGAAGGCCACAACGTTACAGTCAATGGTGATCGGTATAGAGCCATGATTACTAACTTTTCATTCCTGAATTGAACAATCATGATGTCCAGGAGCTGTGGTTCCAACAAGACGGCGCAACATGTCACACAGCTCGTGCCACAATCGATTTATTGAAAGACACGTTTGGTGACCACCTAATTTCACGTTTTGGACCTGTGAATTAGCCTCCAAGATCTTGTGATTTAACACCGCTAAACTATTTTCTGTGGGGCTATGTAAAGTCATTGGTCTATGCGGATAAGCCACAAACGCTTGACCATTTGGAAGACAACATTCGCCATGTTATTGCCGATATACGGCCACAAATGTTGGAAAAAGTCATCGAAAATTGGACGTCCAGATTGGACTACATCCGAGCCGGCCGTGGCAGTCCTAAGCCAGAAATCATATTTAAAATGTAATGCCACAAGATTATCTTCCGAATAAAAAAAAAAATTCATGTCAATCGAATAATACATCGTTGTTTTATTACAATTTAAAGTTCTATACCTCTAAAAAAATACCCTTTATTTAGTCGGAATTTCAACCACTTTTGTCAAATTTAATATCTTCGTTTCCGCGCAGATTTGATTTTTACACCCATTTCAGAGGTTGAAAGTTTCTGAATTCCGAAATATGGAGCGGATGCGAACTATCTCTGGACATACTGGGCATGCGCGCTCTGATGGAGAGCATAAAATACATTTTCGTGCTATAAGTTCTTACGATTTGTTTTGACATCATTCAACTTGAGTGATCATTCTAAGAAAAACCACTGACGAAGTTTAAAAGATAAATTTTATCCTTTTAATGTTTCTCTGCGTGCTTTGGTATAAATAGGGTGAACCAAAAGTCTTGTCCTGAAAATAAAAATGCATTGTGTGGAAAATAACCATTTAGCATATCAATGTAACCTTTGTATCACTGTCTGTGTTTCAGTAGATTCTATTGTGCAGTAAATGACGGCAGCGCTCTTTCAAGAGTGACTCGGGAAGACATCCTTTACGGCCAAACTGGATGCGATTCAAGAGAAAGTCTAATATGTGCTGTGGTTTCATGAAACGAATTCACCTATTAATTTTCAGCATAAATTTCGACATTGTTAAAGACGTCCCGATGTCCTGATACAAAATCAATAAAGTGATGGTATGAAATGTTTGAAGAAACAGGCAGCATAATAGAAGACACATCAAGGAACACTTGGCGTGAAGTGGAATACCACTTAGACATTCTCCGAGCTTCCAAGGGGGCACGCGTTTCAATTTAATAGGATAAATGGTCTTATAGTAAAAATTCATCACAGTACTTACAATATATCTAAACAAAGATATCTAATTATAATATTTTGAGCACAATAAATATTTATAATCAGGGCAACACTTTTGGTTCACCTTATACTCCCTTCCAGAGATATAACTATGACCGACGATGGTGGAAGAGGGCGTGGCCAATTTTCGTTGGGTACAATACGACCGTGTTCTTCGGAAAGGAATTTTGATTGGATACTCGATGAATTACGTCTTTTATCATTTATATCTACAACTATTTCGCTTTTTTATTGTGCACAATCAGTCTATCATTTCTAAGAATAATATCATAATGATGCAGAAGTGTTCTTTTCACGATGTAAGATGCTTGAGAATGAGGTGTTCTATTTTCTTCACAATCATTCGGAAGGTCTATCATACGTATTTATTATATTTCCCGTTAAAATAATGAAGAATGAGGCGGCTTCCCAACACGTAGTAGCGATGGTTCATTCAACACTAATTTTTATCGGTTGAGGATTGGTAAACTTGCAATCTTTAAATTTCAAATGCAGCGCTCATTGTTTCGGTATGGAAAAAAGTGCGCCTGCCATCGAAACGAGTTATTTCCCGTATGAATTTTAAATATCTTCGGTCTAATGTCAAAGAGCCTGGTTCAAACTTTCCTTTTCAGGTATATAAAACGTAACTCCTTATCACATTATAATGAATGCCTTAAAATTTTATCCCCTTAGGACATGTTTTCCATTGCGTTACAGCTGATAAAGCCCATTTTATACCGAAGGGGATGTCAATGAGAAGCGGAATAAAATAAGCAATTCTCTAAAGGGTGGAGAATTAATGTTATATGTAGTGCGGTTTTCTTGTCGAAAAAAATACTCTATATAGCTGTGGTTCCTCTTTTTTAACAGTACGTGACTGTCTTAAAAGGAATTGTGGGTCCGTTTTATATATACGTTAATTTTAATGCTACATATTGTATAGTTTTATGCAGGTTACATCAAATTTTCCTACACTATGATTCCTCCGTAAAGTATTAGCTATTTCTTTGGCAAGCTTACAAAGGCAAATAAATTTTCTTTTTGATGTTCAATGGGTGATGTACATCGAGACGAAAAACTCAAGTTATAAATAAATATCCTTCAACTTCAGTGTGCCTTAAAGAGCGTTCGTTCAGTGTTGGGTGTGTGTCTCAATTTTCCCTAAAACTGTATTTGAAGGGGAGAAAGGGACATCATAGTAGATTTAGAAATTAAGGAATTAAAATATTTTCCACTTTTGAAGCGCTTTTTTTTTCTTGCTCTCATTCATTCAAACTATTTGCAAGACAAATTTAATGTAATTTTATCATTAGATTCAACGACGGAAGATTTTATTAATTAATTTGTTTTTGTAGGGTAGGAAAGTTTGTAAGTGAGGATTCGAGAAAAGTAGTAAATAATTTGAAATTTCAAGGCGAATCACATTCATTCTTAGTTGTATTGTTTTATGTAAAAAATAATAACAAATTTTGTAGGAAAATTAAGAGTCCCGATTCTTTAAGATGTTCCCATTGCGACCCCATTTTGCATTTGGAACAACAACTTTTGGACAATCATCAAACGGACACCGACTGCATTCTATTTCATTTTTCTTGCAGCCTCAATGATATGATGACCTTCATACAAGGTACGAGGACTCCATAGGGGGTCTACTGGAATTTTTGACGACCCCCTCTCACCGGGTGGAGAAGAGAGAATGCGTAATCGTTTGGCAGGAGGGGTTGCTGCGCGCCGATGCGAGACGACGACTTACCCAGAAACCTTCTCAAATATTTTCTTAAAGAAAATCAAATAAAAAAAAAATCACGTCGCGATAACCGGTGTAGAGGACTGGAATTATTTATTCGAAATAAGGCATGTGTTGAAAATCATTTTCGCTCCTTTTAAAAACTCGAAATGTGGTCGGGGTTGCTGATTTTAATAATTTTTCTTTTTCTGAATGGAACGAAGTTTCTCGACCGTTATATGTGGATGTCAGTATTAATTAACGAGGATATTGCCAGGAAATTAGTGAAGCTTTGCAATTTTAATTTGCAGCGATCTAATTTTTTAATCTGTACATAATTTTGTTCTGCATATGCTTAATTATTCATTGAATTGCATGCGTTATTTATGTAACTGCACATATTAACTGTACTTCATTTTAGTTAACTGTTATAATTTGACTTGATTACTTTTACTCAGATATTGCATACAATTACATCTTTTATAAAAAGGACTGAAGCGTACTTTATAAGCAATGTATGAAAAATGGAAATTTTAAAAATGCCTCTCACACACATTAAATGGCTTAAGAATTTCGGTTTGTTTTGAATAATTAATGCTAACTATAAGGAACTGTATACTAATTATATGGACTATACGTACTTCGTGTTGCTTTGTTCACGCAGGTGCAGTACATCAGATGAGTCTAGTTGCCATATAAGGCCATGGTGTTCATAACAAATTAATTTTAGCAATAAAAAAATATGTAATTATTTTTAACTATATTTTTTGTTATAAATTTTATTTCAGCCCAATTATATACAAAAATAAAAGGAATGTTGCCAACATTCTTGTAATCTTAGTTCTGCTATCGCTATTCCATTTTGTCCTTTGAAGCCCTGCTTATTGTTTTAGGTGAGATTTATGATATACTAGCTGGTATACCCGTTCTTCGCACGGGTGAACTGAAAAATTAAACAACACAGATTGAAGGATAAAGAAGTTTTTAATGATTTGATTTTACGTGAATTGGAAATTAAACAAAAAAGCTTTTGCATATCTCAGCTAAACAACAACAAAAAAAAAAAAAAAAAAGAAAGAAAGAAAAAAAAACACCTTTGTTACATTTTAAGGATCTAGATCTAATAGCTGATAAGAAGGATTTCTCTCTTTTTATTTATAACTCCCCGTAACACTCGTGAGGGTCGATTTTTGAAAACACCTCCCTAAGCTGATCTCTGCTCAGCAAAAGTAACACATTGTTAAAAGTTTTGTGTAATGAACGCTTAAAATTGTGTAAATAATTTATATCTGAAAGTGTAATACATTAATATTACTTTCTGTTGTATTTATTTTATGTTAAAATTGTAATATTCGCAAGCAACGTCGTTTCTTAAATTATAATGGCGATTCAATGAAAAACATAGCGAAATGTTAAAAGATAGAATCAAGTTGGCAAATGTCTAGCTACTTTCATAGCTCGAGCTTTATTAGAGCTTTGTAAGACCCGCCGTGTAGGGGTGCGATGCACGTTAATACTTTATCCACTGCATTATGATTTACTGCAGTTTTTTTCCTACAATATTTCTTTTTTTTTGGATCACTGCATTGAAAATTAAGGGATATACATAAACAAAATACTCCACTTTGGGAAATTTAATCCATTAGAGCTAATAAATTAAAGATATCCCACTGCAAAATTAATTATGTACACCGTTCACTTAAAATAAATAGTCAAACTGTTTTCTAAGGTCTTCATTAACATACAAAAACATAAGACACTTAAATTTTGACATAAACTATTTTTTCGGAACAAAAATAATAATCTAAGCAATCCCCGCTGAAAACGCCCGCTAAAATACTCATCATAGAACACGTGCTGCCATATATCTTGGAAGAGGGGATTTCAAAGAATATTCTTGCTAAGTATTGGTAGAATATTCCTTCTAAGTTGGTGTGGTGTGGTTGTTAGGAGAAGGGGGTGCCATCTCAGGTGTCGTTCACGTCACTTGACCAGTGGCGCACACAAGGGGGGGTCCAGACCCCCCAAAGCCCTTGATTTTTTTCCGATTAATTATAATTCTAAGTATATAGTACGTAAAATTTAATTAAGTATTTGTTATTAATGATTAATTTTATTAATTAATGCTAATTATTTATTCCAATAATTAGTTTTTTACTGTGTTTTGTTCCCCAAAACCGACAAAATCAAAAAGAGCATAATACAAGAATGGTGAACTTTCGACCCCGGACCCCCCTTGAAAAGTTCCTGTGTGCGCCACTGCACTTGACCATGGTTCAAAATTACGTGGTCCGTTGCCAAAAGCCCTAGTGTAGCTGAACAGTGCGACGTTAATATTCACTCACTCACTCCAAAAAATACAGTACAGTAGTTATAATTATTTTTATACTTAAAAATGCAATATCCGTCTATTCAATTAAAATTATAGCGTTATAATTAACTACTAACCACAAACAAACTATGCAAATATGTCCAAATGATGTAGTGTGAAAGACAAAGTTAATCTACTGTCAGTACCAGAAGCGATAAAAGTATTTATTTTGAAAAAAGATCAATTTCTTGCTACCAAATGTGCATAATAAAATCATAAAAAAAAACATTCAAATAAAGAGAAATTTATAACAACCTTTCCCTTCAAAACTTAGTTTTATTCTCAAATAAAAAAAATTAGGGATTATGCTGATCACAGGAATTAGTTAGAAGCGAGCGCCTTGCGTAGCCAAATCAAAAAGGGTTTCTTCACAAACAAAAGGCTTTTTTGCAGCGCACGCCAGAATTGCTTGCAGATGGCAGAATTTTTTCGTACTTACATGACAAATATCGTTATATTTTGGACACTTCACATAATATCTTTATAAATCATAGCCTATGCTATAAATTATAGCCTATGTATTATTCTGATGCATAAGCTATATTACTGTAAAGTTTCGTTAAAATCCATTCAGTTGTTTTTGTGTGAAAAACGGCCAAACATCCTCACAAACTTTCGCATTTATAATATATATATAGATACACCTCGGGCATGGTTGACTCAGCCTTTCATCGCTTTCGTGGGTCGATAAATAAGTACCAAGCTTGCTTGGGAACTTAACACTGGGGGTTTCGCGTTAGACGGACCACCTGACCAAAACATCTGCTCATGCACCTCTGGGCCCCTAGTCGCGTCTACTGATTTAGGCACAGTAGGCCCTCATGGGCTGTTGTGCCCGGAGTTATTTGATATGCACGGGTGAGATTCTCTTCGTTGCATCATGCTACACAGGTCTTGTAATTTTGGACCATTATCATCTGAATTGGACCCACATTCTCCAAATTTCCACACTGTGTTAACGATAAGATATATTTAGTGTCCCCAAATCCTGAATCTATGACTGCATAGTAAGAACACTGACCATGACCACTCAACCACTTGCTCATAATCTCGTTGTTTCTATTAAGTCGATCTCCGCCGATGCCTGTGGCCGTGGGAGCCGAGTGGTCAAGGTATCGGATCTTGGCTGGCCTTGTCGCGAATTCGAGCCTAGTACAGCTGAAGACCCACCGTGTAGGGCAGCGATGCACGCTAATTCTGTCGAGAGCTGAAACGTCCTCCTGTGGGTGTGGTGTGGTAGTTAGGAGAGGGGGTTTCAGCTCAGGTGTTGTCCACGTCACTTGACCATGGTTCAAAATGACGTGGTCCGTCGCCAAAAGCCCTCGGATAGTTGAACAGTGCGACGTTAATATTCACTCACTCACTCACTCCGGCGATGCCCACAGCACCTCTTTTTGCAATTCCTTTTATTTTTAATATGGAACATTCCTAGCAGAAGTTAGCCCTACAAAAAGTGTTTCCAACAACAATTTTCAGGAAAACATGAGGCGTATCAGATGTTTTGCTTTTAAAATAAAATTATCTTAAGATACTGAATAAACTGAAAATAAATTATAGCTTAAAAAAAAAAAACACCAAAAACACCCTTTTATAGTTAATCGAACTAAAACTTAATATTTTAGTCGCCAAATCTGGAAATGGAATCTGAAATGAGTCGCCAGATGCGAGATGGGATCTGAAATGGGATGATCCTGATCAGGACAATGGAACAAAATTATTAAATTATTGTATTGTCATCGGTCCTGGACAAGTGGGCAAAATTTCGAATTAATCTGGCCTTTTAAAGTGGATAAAAATTGAGTTCAAAGATTCCATTACATACAAGTGAAACTAATAAAAACGTGTTAATTGAAAAAAGGAGAAAGTTCTGCATTTTATTAAAAACGAAATATTATTTATAATGCAATGCATTATACTTATATTTAAATAAATAAAAATCGTTACTTTTTAAACTTATTTATCTAAATGTCATTGATAAAGGTGAAAATATTCCAATTTTTCCATGATTTGCTATTGCATAATATTTCAAGTAATCTCACTGAAGATGAACATGACACTCAATGAAAGTGCATCCTTAAAATATGGGCCACAGTAGACCAGAGTTCGAGCTTAGTACCGCTTAAGATCCGGCGTTTAGAAGGGACCTTTGCACGTTAAATTTGGTTTTGGATGAGATATGGTGACCGTGCAGGCCAGGGTAACAATCAAATAACTTGTGTGTCGAGGAAAGTCAGAACACGACATGCAATACGGGGTCTAGCATTATCTTGTTGGTAGGTGACATTTGCCAGGCCTCGAGGGCAGGGCAAAACCCCTGGAAGTGAGAAATGTACCGTTCATATTACCCTCGATTCGAACTAGAGATGGGCATGTCTTGCACTCAATGCTGTCGAAACCATCACAGTAAGTGCAGTGCATCCATGCCAATATCGAATGCAATGAGGTGACGAGCGGTTTCCTCAGAGCTTCCAGACAGGACATCACAATACTGCCGTGGGTAGCCTAGGGTTAGAGCATCGGACTCCAGACCGGAATGTCTGGGTTCGATGCCCGTGCCTCCGAGTACACTCGGAGTACTTTCTCGTTAAATCAGTGGGTCCGAAAATCTTGTGAGCTGAATCACGAGTGCAGGGAACTGGGGAGAATATTTCCCTCTCTTTCAGTTCCATGCCCAAATTGTGGAGATGGAAATCGGTGGTGTCGCCATCTATCGTCCCTTTGGGAATTTCGCCGAGCTAATTCGTACTGTCACCCGTATGGTGCTCAAGGCGAAGGCCAACGACAGGTGTACTTCTAGCCCCTTGCCACGATGAATTTCGTGGGCCTCGATCTGACTACGTCAGACAGGTGGCATTGAAAACAGCAGAACCGATACTCGTGTGAAGAAACGCCATTCGAGTAGCCAACTCTGTCGTTCGGAGCACCCGATTCGCTGCGTTGTCAAGGGAAGCCGAAGTAATGCTGCACACTTCGTTGTACCGTTCGAGTGGATATTGTATGTACAGTGGGATGGGATGGCATGCTTTTGCAAGGCTCACCTCACAATCTGTCTGTTCTCTCGGGCGTTAGTCATGGGAGATCGTGCATGCCATTCAGTATGACCCTCAGCAAACCACTGATTTCATATTCGCATGACAGTAGCTGGACTTGGACTAGTACGACGCGAGCGATATTATCGAACGATATCCCATACTCTCGACAGGCAATGAGCCTGCCTCTATCGAATTCCGACTCTTGCTGATAAGCGTTTCTTACTATCATTCGAGGCATAACATGATATTCTGAGTAAACTCCGACCTTACGAAGCGCTTTCCGAATGAGAAATCCACTACACTTTTCTTTTATGCAGTGCTTTAGATGTCGTTTCTCCCTTCTGCATCGTCTAAATGTGCACAAATACTAATCATTGGCATATCCCAACATTTTCTCCCTTTCATGTGATTTTGATAATGGCTAGCAGTGTATTTTTACATTTCGAAACACAATGCACTGGTTTGGAAATTTCAAAATTGAATCTATGTAAAGCTTTTTGATCAAAAAGTAAAAATGAACAATTCAAATTTTAAAAGAAAGTTATAGAAAAAATATAAATTAGGTGTCGTGCAATTATTTTAAGTCCATTTCTAAATAATATTAAAATTGTTTAGACGATCTTCTCTCTTAAGCGTAGCAATATGAAAACTAAAGTAAGAGAAAATATCACAATCAGCATAGCACAGATTTTTTTTTTAAATGGGAGCATAATTTCACAGTATTTTTGCTTTTAAAATAAGAAACCCTTTATTTACTTATGTTACTGAGCTGAATAAAAAATCATAAGAAAGAATCAAGTCTCTCGAAGGAGAAGGTACAACCTAACAACACGTAGACGAGGAAGCGTGGAGCTGTAATCTCTATGGTAAAAATTTCTTTGTTAGTAGGAGGACGTCACTGCTTATTCTTTACGCCACTGAAATGTATTTTTTTAAATGTTAAAATAAATTTGTAAAAATCTGAAATCCCACTGATGCATCCATGTTTATGAAAAGTGAAAAATAAATATTGAGGTATATAAATTATATAATACGAAAAAAAAAAGTACTAAGCCTTTTTTTCTAAAAAATACTAATTTTTTAAAACTATTATTCTTATTAACCGATTGGTTTTGGGTCGCGAACTAGTGGTTGGCGGGGTCGAGCCCTAGGGGTACTGAAGACCCACCGCACATTAAATCTCACATTGGCGTTGTGTGGACGTTAGGAGAGGTCCTCAATGCACGCTCCCTCCTATGTCATTAAAAGAATCCAAAATAAATGGATTGCACACTGAGAGGGGGTGAGCGTTTAGTGACGTCGCACTGTCTGTACAAAGCAACAAGAGGGCCTCGTCTTGTTCTCGACTCAGGGATCATGATTCGAATGATTTCAAGGGTCCAATGTTATTTCCGAATGTATTCTACGAAAAACTCCTGTCAACTGGCTACATGTGATGATCGTCCTTCCTCAATTAAGTTGAACGGCTGCAGTAAATCGAGCCGGTCTGTTCAATTGTAAGCACTCAACCTTTGTGTTCTGCTGGGCCGCGTCCACGTGTCACACGGGCAGCGACCTGAGGAGAAATACGGGAGGAAGAGAGAGAGATGCTTCCAGACCAAGATAACGTTGGAAATGTGAAAAATTGTTCAAAATATTATAACTCCTTTCTCTGTACTGCTTTTTTTTAACTATTATTTTTTATAATTTTTATTTTTATCAGTAACGCTAAATCAGAAGCATTTACAACCAACTTCGTATGATGTCTTTGTTACCACTGTGATATTACCCCTGACAAAACACTTTGTTTCTGTTATAGAGATTATTCAAGAAAGCCTATTTATCACCTCTTGAAAGACCTTCGAGGAAAAGTGTCAGTGAATGGTCCCTGTTTATTGGTATTTTTTAAATACAGCACTTTCGTTACAAATCAAACCATTACTGTTCTATGTTTGTTTTTCACTACAAAATAGTCAACTTCCCAATCTCTCGAAATGATATATTTCCTTCAAATATTTTTCGCTTGCAATATATGAAAGATAGTTAAAAATGAGTTCCACCCATAAAATGATCACTACTTTACTGTTGTCTGTTATCACTAACCGTAACCGTTCCAAATAGAAAAATATTATTAATCCGCACCTGTGCGACACATACAGCAAAAAGCAAAATTGATATATGTATTTGTTTTCTTGACAAAGAATTTCTCACCAAATTTTTAATACGTAAATCTTAAATAAGTTAATTTCTCAGTGAGTGAGTGAATATTAACGTCGCACTGTTTAGCTACACGAGGGATTTTGGTGACGGACCTCGTCATTTTGAACCATGGTCAAGTGACGAGGACGACACCTGAGCTGGCACCCCCCTCCTAACTACCACACCACCCCAACGGGAGGACGTTTGAGCACTCGACCGATTTAACGTGCATCACTGCCCTGCACGGCGTGTCTTTAGTGGTACTGGGCTCGAACTCATGACATGTCTCATGAATTCCTCAAAGTCACGACGGGGCCACTTAAAAAGGACGAGTATCGCCGAATTGTAAGTGATATCCCTTTTTTTTTTTTGCTTGCTTCAGGTTTGTACTTGACAACGAATGCTGTTCACTTTGATGGATCAGAGGTGGGGCCTACATTTGTGTTGGGGCCTACTTGTACGTAGGGGCACAGGCCCTACTTTTGCCTAAGGGCTCAGAGCCTCAAGACGTCCCTGGTTATTGGAGACGGACCTCGTAATTTTGAACCTCTGTAAAATTTACATGAGCTGGCACTTCCTTCCCCACACTACTCTACAGAATGATTTTGACGTGCATCACACCCCTCTACACAACGATTCTTCAGAGGCCCTTGGGCTCGGATTCATGACATGGCAACCATGAACTCGCGAACATAGCTACTAGGCTACCGCGGCCTCGAGCACTGAGAGAGAGAGAGAGAGAGTTAGCGGTCAAACTCTCAAACTGGCAGTAAGTTACATTACACAACATGACAAAAACACAAACACGTGTTCTTCATTGAATTCAAAACAAACATTAAACTAAATATACTTGTTGTTCTATTTGTAAAACTTAGATATAAAATTTCAAATTTCATATTTGGGTAAAGATGTTTAAATGTCAGGAAAAAATAATTCTTCAAAAAGGTTTTTAAAAATTTAAAAAAATCGTATTTTATGTTTATACTTTTAAATAAATGCATGTTGTATACACATTTGTACTTTTTAAGAGAAAGTTTCTACTAAGAGCAAAACTTGGCGAAGCGCGTGAACTGATTAGCTGGAAACACAAGTTAATTTTTATCGTGTGACTATGACGTCGCATGAGTTTTTGAATGGATTGGCTAGAATCACGTGGCTTTCATTAACATATGATTATGACGTCACATGAATTGAGCCTATTCCCAACCGTTTATTTTTCAATTAGATTAGTTAAAATTAAAAACCATGCCCGATTGTCTTTGCTATTTTGTTGGAGACGTTGATCACAGGACGTGTTGTCATATCCTCTAAAGAATTTAATTTAGTCTTCCTATCTGAAAATGCTAAAAAAAAAAAAAAAAAAAATTGGTTCCACTCTATAAAAATTCTTCTTTTCATTCTAAACTAAAATTACACATTAGGATTTCTTTTTCAATTCATGACCTAAAATGAAATTGGATAGATTTTTGCTGTATCGGATTATCTAAAAAAAGACTGGGGGAGATCTAAAATCAATCACCTTTTTTTCGGTATTGTGCCTCCTTTACGTTAAGTAGAAGGTCACCTGAGGTGTCGTCCTCGTCACCTGACCGAGATATAAAAGTACGAAGTGCGACGTTAGGCCAATTCACTCTCAAGCAGGGTTCGGTTCAAAGTCCAATTTGGGTCTTTCTTCCAACCTTAGAGGGAAATTTTCAGAAAATTGAAACGGGAATAATTCATAACACTGTATACCATTTCTTTTAAAGCAGAATACATCGTGTAATATCACGTTTATATCTCACATTAGTACCAACTGGCTGCAGTAGTTAATTTGGCGCAGGCCAAGTTTGCGGGTTCGACCCCGGCCCAAAAAATCGATAGCTTCCATGTGGAATGATTATGCGGCATGTGAAAGCTCCCTGAGTGCCTGTTTGGTTTGGATACTCTCGGCAAAATTAAATTCATAGAACAGTTTCACATCGTCAGAGATCAGGTGCCTCCCTCTGGGAAGAAAATTGTTTGCGAGAATTACTTGTGGCCATTGGCGTAATGGTGCCGCAACAAAAAGAGATACCAGCTCTGGGGTCTGCAATGGTAATTATCAATCCGCAGCCCCATTAGGAATAAAGAATTTGTTCAAATTCACTGTGTTTTGTTTTGTCCCCTTGAAATACCGAGAAGGAACCCAAGCTCAAAAGAAATGACTTCAGCGATTGTGTTTGTACTTTATTCTGTTTTGAGTTATTTTCTTCTTACACAAATATTAAAAGAGCGGATCCGTCGATTACTTCTTTATGTGTGTGAGTGTTCCGTTTATAAATCCGTTCAAAGCCTTATATATATATATATATACAGTGGTGGCAAAAAGTCCTGAGCACATTCATTTTTTTGCCTAACGAGTTTGACTTAATTTTCCCCTTTTTTACTATCTTAACTATTGTTGGTGATTCTAATGGACTGTTTTTCTTTCTGATTTCAAATCTATTTGTAGATTTTGTGTTAACAGTTTTATTGATGTTTTAGAAAAACCATGACAAGAAAAGTATAAAGTGTATAAGTGATTGTTTTTTTAACGAACGAAGTACTCCACAATTCCAACCAATTAGAGAATATGAGTGATAAAGGGTTAAACATGATTTTACTGCATTTAGAGTTCTGTGTTGCAATTTGAAGCGTGGGGGTGGATTATACTGGAATTATGGGTAAACTTTCGTTTCTATCTTATAGTAAAAGATATAAAATACTACTTTTGATGGAAGAATGTTATTCTATGCACTAAATTGTTGCTGAAGTACAATGTGATCTTTCTACTGTTATGAGAACATTGGAAAAATATCCTGAAACAAATTCTATTGCGAACAAGAAGCAATATGGAAAAAAAAAACTTTAAGTGAACACAGGGCATGTGTAGTATTTTACTTTCTATAGTAGAAAACTTCATTCACCACAAATTTTGAAATGATTGATTTTGACATCGAGTGTGAATGTGGGCCTGTGAGAGGAAGATGACTGAAAATGGGATTACAAGACTTCAAAGAGAGCTCGCCCAAACCTATTACTTACTAATTGGTGCAGGCAAAGGATCATTTGTTATGGACCGTTAGAAAAGGTAATATTTGACGCTGAAAATCAATTTTGTGTTGTAGGTAACAGAAAAAGTACCTGCGTAAGATAACTCACTCATAAAGAATTCAACCTTCAGTGTCTGAAACCCACAATAAGGCACGCGATGAAAGTGACATGAGGCTGCGTGTATTCACGTGTAGTTGTAAGACTTCCAATTAAAAGAATACTGCAAAATAATACAAAGTGCAATAAAATGAATTATTACCAGTAGTGGGAGATATTTTTGGAAATCAGTTATGGATTTTTCAGAACGATAATGCTCCATGTCACCGTGTAAAAGTAGTCCAAAAATGCTTCGAAGACGGTATTGTCACTAAAATGACCTTGGCAGGACAATTTTCGGATCTTAACCCGATAGAGAACCTACAACAAAACATTGGTTATGATATTCGGAAGAAAAAACCTTCTAACTAACTTAAGTTACTTGAAGTTTCGATATTTTCTTTCAACCACGTTGTCACGAAATAACTTTTCATGAAATTGGAGCATTCCATGCCCAACAAATGTAGACCTATAGTTAAACAACTGGCTCTCATAAAATATGGATGTTCAAACTTGTAACATTCATGTCATTTTCAAAGGCCATGTTAAAAGGACCGTGATTATGTTTTTCTATATTGTGTTATTTTGTGCATACTATACATTCTTGTATTAAGGCAGCTACGCTGCAAAAATACTTGTGCTATTAAAAAAAAACTAGGTACAGATTTAAAATGAGCATTAAAAATACATCAGAATCAATAACAACATTTAAGACGGTACAATAATTTCATAAAGAAAAATTGCGTCAAAGTTAAGACAGAAAAATGAGCGTGTTCAGGATTTTTTTGCCCCCACTGTCTAGATAAGAAGGAAAAATAGTGTTTTAAAACAAAATTATCTATCATTTTAAGCAATTTTGCGCGGAAATGCGAAGGGTTGTGCCTCATAGTAGGGGAACGGCTGTCTGAGTGGGTAGTTCACCCGTCTGCAGATCAACCAGACTTGGATCTGATTAAATGAAAATGTTGAAGGTCGTGAGCAATTCATGAGAATATTAAAATAAATCATGGGGAAATTCTAAAACTTGTTTCGCGGAGCACAGCAACCCTCGAAAATAAGTAGTCCTTTTAAAATTCTCTGCCGTGATTGGTTGATTAATATAATTATAAATTGTCCGTACGGTTTTAATTTAAATGTTGAATCCTGTTTTAATTGAAGGGTGGGAAAGGATTCTTCGCGGGATGATAAATCATTTCTTTATGAACGTATCTTTATTTCTTTATGAGAAATACTTTTAGATGTGAATTCAAAACCTTTCATTGTAACCTTAGGGGTGGGGGAGTAATTTTGTTTTTAAATTTCCGCTAATTGAATGTTAAATTCAAAAGTTAATATCAATAAATCATCACTTATTTTTTTTTAAAAAAATGTGGTGTGTTTATATAGTTATATTGCTCGTAAAGTGTAAAATTGAGAATGTATTTTGAAGAGACAGCCATATATAGTGTTAGAGTATAGATGATAATCGCAAATTATTGCACGCGATTTGGATTAAATGAAAGAGGAAGGGGGAAAAATGAAATGACAAAGGAAGAAAATGGAATAGGAGAGAAAAAGATGAATTCGAAAGTTCAGTTATCTTTTGAGTTTTGAAAGTAGCTTTTTCGTTTGCTCGAGGAACACAAATTTTATTAAAATACTTTGCTATATATAATATTAAACTTGTTTTAAAAAAGACAATTCATTTTTTTAGCAGTGATTGAAGTAAAAACAAGTAATATAAAAAAATTAAAGTCAATTCCTACTTAGGTCTACAAAGAAATTTTTTATTTTAGTTACATTATATTAATTGTAATTATTTAATAAAAATATGTATATATATGACAGAATCACAATATTTAGAAGCAAAACACCTTTTAAAAATTAACACTTCAAACTTTTTAACCACATTACATTTTTTAATAAAATTTGAATAGAATAGGTAAGACACACAGTGCAAAAGGAATATTGACGTCTAACTAGCATAGGATTATTTAGGAGAAGTTAAATTTTCATCACAAATTTAACAAAAGCTGTTTTATCCAATGGTTTTGCCATGAAGAGGAATAACATCGACTGAAATATACCTCTTAGACTATAATTAATTAATTTAATTAAATGATTAATATATATATTTGAAACAACTGTGTTAACATCAAGTGTTATCCACTACAAAATTTTTAAAAAAGTGTATTTGAACTTGAGTGGATGAATTAAAAGTATTTTATTAACGATTGAAAATTTGAACAAGAGATATAAATATATATAGGAAAAGTGTGAGCTAATAGTGTAGGAATTGAGAGAAAAAAGAACAAAGAGAGAGATTTGATGGATTATTATGATTGGACGTAAAGAGATTTGCAGTCGAACACATGTTTACTGTAAGGAGTACTTAAAATGAAGGAAGATTTAGTAAATGCATAATTTTTAGCTGATTTAAAATGAATATTGGGTCTTATAAAGTAATAAAGAGACGTAATGATACAAAAGAAAAGGAGAAGAATCTGTTTGTGATACCTACCGACCCGGGGGTACCATCTCTTCATCTACGTGACCTAGATTTGTAGGAGGAAATGATTGATCACTCAAGTTAGCCATAATCAAACTAATTTATTATTATTCCAATATATTGATCCAAACAACACAAGTCTTACTATAGGGATACAATCAGGAGTGATATAACGTATTTCTAAGTTCTAAGTAAATAGCGCCTGGAATCCTATAACCACCGATCTTTATGAGAAGTTATCCTAAGAATCTTTATCTGCCTTAAATTCCTTAGCCCGTTCTATAATTACGCTTCTATTTTTAATATCTTACCCACAGCTCACGGCGTTCAGCTTCCTTTCTCCTTCTTCTACTATCCTATCCCGCGAATACTAAAGCTCCACTATATATCTATTAACTAATCTGCATATCGCGGTTTCTTTTTGAGAAGATTGGATATGAAATAACTCAATTCTGGCCTCAAAGATTCCCCAAGAGGATTAGTGTGAATACGCGGTAAAGCCCCGTCACATGTTATTAAAGTCAGAATATTAAACTATTTTTCCTTGTGTGTGTCAAAATGTTTGCAGTCGGGGGGCGTGCGTGATATAGTGAGTAAAGCATATAGGTGTCTCAAATTCCCGAGAGGACCGAGACATTGTAAGACTTCTTTTTCCTACTTTTTTAAGGTAGACTTATTTGCTCTCGTTGGACTCCGAAACTCAACGTAGATCCCACTGCAAGCATATATCTTCCACGAAACATTTATTTGTAGAGAACTAAAATATAATAATTAAGTACAGAATGTAAATTACTAATAAATAAATATATATACTACTAATAATAATATTAATTTTTAAAAAGGGACTGTGTGTGAGAGAGAAAATTAATAGAACTTTTATTTTATTTTTCGGAAATGGTTCAGAGAGAGAGAGCCTACCCCTCTTTGTACACCTATTAATTTAGCAACAAACGATGCAGACTATATGTATAGAATGCTTTTATGGCTTTTCTAAATTAGTCGATGGTTCAATAGTGATTTCTTTATGAGAATTTTCTATAAATGTAAAATTTTGTTTCCGCATGAACCAGAGATGAAAAATACGAATATCTTTTGACCGCGAGTTCCTTCTGAGACTTCAAACTCAATATTTCTGTGATATTTTACCACGAACTCATTTCGTGAATCTCCTCCAAACTTCTGGGATTCCGGTTAGGAGACTTGGACTAGAGACAGAGATTCATAATTTAAAGGAGATGTGAAGGAAAAAAAAACTAATGTTACCAAGTTCTGAAACATTTAAAACACAGCATTTTTCCTACCTTTAAGAAATTGAATGATCTTTTGCATTAGAAGTCTGTCGAATTATTTTTTTCCGCAATCAAAAATAAATGAAATCTGTAATTTGGCTCAGTTTGAATACGATGGTGATATTCAGGCAGCGTAAATTAAAAGGGGAAACAAATGATTTCTTCTTCTTTTTCATGTGTTAAGATTATTTTCCGCGTGGGGTGTTCAAGTAGCGTGTGCAAAGTGCACATTCCTTATTGGAATAATTGCGATAACTGGATGCGACTGTTATGGACGCGTTGCCATTGTGGAAAGCTCTCGAGAGTTTTCAGACTCATTAAAGAGGAGTAATGATTGGAGCAAATGTTATTCAACCCGATCGATATGGCAAGAAAACAAGCGTGTAAGCCATGCCCACCTGTTGACTAAGTGTATCCCGTCATGTGTCAGTCACGCCAAATATCGATCGCAAACACTGACGTTTCGAAGAATTCCACATTGAGTCATCAGCGTCGAAAAATAACATATCTGCTTTTTTTTATAAATAAATGAAATACATGCGTCGAAATTGCTAGAATATGTTCCCATTAGTTGTGTTTTTGTAATTTTACACGAGTGAATATGCCTTCATAATAATTTCGGATATCAATATAAAAAAAAAGTTAGCTTTCAGAGATTTAAAAAAAACATTTCAAATAATTTTTTTAAGAATTATTACAGTTTTTAATTTAACGAATTTATTTAAATGCTCTGTGTAGAATTTAAAAGTATTCAGTACATGTAATTTCTCTTTTGTTTCTCCTGCATTAAGAAGATTCATGTGTGTGAATCTATAATATTCATGAAGAAACGAATCCTATTATGTCTTTAATTTTTGATTTTGAGTATCACAATGAGAGATTCGTTTTTAAAAGGGACTTCATGGTGACAGAAAATAAGTCGTGGAAAATTCCCCTGCCTGGATATTCACTGCATTTTTCTACTGACACTCTATTGCTTCGATCAATGCAGTAAAAAATCAACCGAGCAATTTGTTTGAATTTTATTTGTCCATCAAACAATTAACAATGGGAAATCGAAACTGTTAATTTTAAAGTCTGACTTTTAACACTTTCCTAAATGAATTTGGAAGATATTTAATGAATGAATACAAAAATAATCAACCAACGTTCCTTTTTTTTTGTAATTAAAGTAGATGAGCACGCTCTTTGAGGGCATGAGTGATCCAGTAAATCCTCGAAACTCGTAAAAAGTCATTTTCAACCAAAGCATTTCTTTGTGAGATATTTTGTTCGCTTTAGTTTTTGCAGCATTTTTTAAATAATGTAGCTCTATCAATGCACTCGATGATTCAACACATTTGTGTTTTACTAGCCGTTACCCAGCCCCTTCACTGGGTATTTCATTTTGTTGCATGACTGTATACTGTTTATATATAACTGTATGTATATACTGTGTTTTTTATAATCATTTGACATTTAAAACCCTAAATTTTAATGGCACTTATCTCCTTCGGAAGACGTTTGAGACTAAGTTTCCTATTTACTATTGTTTGTCTTGATGTGTACTATCACCCCTTAAAGTTTTGCCGCAGAGTTTAGATACACACTCTGTATATACAAACAGTATATAGTAAATAGTATATAGTGTATATGTATATACATTATGAATATCTGAATTCTAGCATTAAACATTTGATTGTATTGAAAAACATTCTTATCACTCTCGCCTACTTGATTTAAGGAGAGGATTTCTGAATAATAATTTCTAAAAATGAAGTAAAATTATCCTTTACGTTACCCCCTCCCCCACAAAGTGGATTTCCACAAAACCCATTTTCAGTGCATTTCAATTCAAAATAAATTAGCTTGCTAAATTTAAAGTCTAAATCTAATAGTTGAAAAATGGAAAACTTATTATCAATATACACTCAGGAACATTGAAAATAGCGACCCAAGAAGAAAGCATCGAATTGAAATGAAATTTAATACACATAATGACACAGATGAGAGATTCACTTGATCTAAAAAACAAGACAATTAAACGAATGCAGGGTGTGCAACGACACAAATACTGGGCAACTTCAATAGCGCGTTGGACCACCTCCAGCTGCAATACATGCTGCCACACGGTCCGGCATTGAGTTGATTAGACACCTTATGTTGTCCTGAGGCAGATGGGCCCACAAATCTTGAACAGCCAACTTTAAATTATGTACAGAGTGACACGATGGCATCTGCTGTTTTAGCTGATCTCACACGTGCTCTACAGGGGACAAATCGGGGGAGCGGGCCGGCCATGGAAGAGTCTGAAAATGACGTAGGAAGTCTTGAGCAAATCTTGCTGTTTGCGGACGAGCATTATCTTGCTGGAAAATTACCCCTGGGAGACTATTTAGGAAAGGTCCTACATGGGGTCGAAGAATATCGTCAATGTAACGTTGGCCCGTTAAGGTTCCACGCAGCACAATTAAAGTGGACCGGCTATCATAGGCTATGGCACCCCAGACCATTACATCAGCTGTGCGGGCAGTGTAACGTAGAACAGTGTGGGGGGAATTGTACCGCTCACCAGGGCACCTCCAAACCCGTACACGGTTATCATCTGTCCCCAAAACAAACCGGGATTCATCACTAAACACAACCTTTTGCCAATCTGTGACATTTCACATTGATCTGGCTTGGCACCACTGTAGACGCAGTTGCCGATGTTCCGGTGTTAAAGGGAGTGCACGGAAAGGGTGCTTGGGTTTAAGATTTGCTTCTGCAAGGTGTCTGTAAATTGTTTGTGGAACAATTGCTACGCCTACGTCTGCTCGTATCGTTGAACGAGTCACTGTGGGGTCCACAAGTGCTTGCCACACGATCCTTCGATCTTCTCTCCTCGTGGTCTTCCTGGTCGTTCCAGACCTGGTTTTTCGCGCATGGGTACCTTCTCGTGTCCACTGCTTCCAACAATTTCTAACGGCACGCTACTCCGAACGATCCACCTGGCTAGAAACATGGCGTGTCGACCAGCCTGCAGTTTTCCTCCCGATGATCAGGCCCCTCTCAAACTCACTTAACTGTGAGAAATGTCTTCTAGCACGTATACCTGGCATGTTTCGCTTACCAAAGTCTTCCTACAATCGGCGGGTAATCGTCACGTTTAAGAATCTTCGAATTCGCGCTGGCTTATATAGCACCCTTTTCCTGATTGTAGCGCCACCTCGGCGTGTATGAGCATGCGTATTGGCACAAAACTTGGATCATTTGCATATCACATTACGCTGTACTTATTTGCAAAGTTTCGCGATTGTACTTAGCTTCCTTCTTGGGTCGCTATTTTCAATGTTCCTGAGTGTATATAATCCCCGTAAGAGCGATGGTCAATTTTGTAAAACCCATTCTGAGTGAATTTCCATTCAATAAAAGAAACATATACATACCAAATATCATTATTGTAGGCCTAGTAATTAAAAAAAATATATTTATTTCCTATACGCCCCAGTAACTCCCCGCTCCACCCATTGGATTTGATTTTAATAAAATCCATTCTTGAAGCCCAGTGGTTGTGTGGTTAGTGTATCTAGCTTCTACACCACATGTTCAAGGTTCAAACCCCGAGCTGGGCAAAGTTGACTCAGCCTTTCATCCCTTTAATGGGTCGATAAAATGAGTACCAAACTTGCTTGGAAACTTAACACTGGGGGTCTTCGAGTCAGACTGACTACCTGACCGGAACATCTGCTCATGCACCTCAGGGCATGAGGTGCGTATACTGAGTTGGGCACAGTAGGCCTTGCCTTTCATGGGAAGTCGCTTCACTGAGTTAAGTTAAAATCCATTCTTAGCTCATATCTTTTCATCAGAAGAAACAAGCGTTTCTTTTGATGAAATTCGCCAAATTTCAAGTATGCATGTTTAACAGTTCAAAAACACAGACTTTTTTTAATCTATAGCTTTCCTAAGCTCCTCGCAATACACCTTGGAGACGATTTTCGTAAAACACTCTTCTGTTTGTTGAAAGGAACATCTATACCCAATTTAAGGTGTGTATATCAAATATATATTATATCTATTACGCCCCTTAAGCCCATGCAATACCCCTTGGGGTCGACTTCCGTAAAATCCGTTCTTAGTGGATCTCTACTTCATGAATGGAACATGCCTACCAAATTTCAAGTCTGTAGGTCTAATAGTTCCAGAGATATCATAATAAGTGAATGAATCGCATTTCTCCTTTAAATATATAGACAACGAAATTTTTTTAAAAAAATTAAATGAGAATCACGTGAAATATTTTTCCCATTTTAAAAAGAGCCTTTCACTATTTTTTTAAAATAACTATTTTTGAGAGAGAGAGATCGCAAATTTTATGTAAATTAGTATTTCGTCAGCTCCAGACAAAAATATTCAATTTTGTAGGGCAGCTTTGTATCGTTGCGTGCGCCCTATGTTGTTTCATCTGCACTGACTTTTTCTTTTATAATTCTGACTAGTCTTACAATAGATAATCATGGATTTCTTTTCTTCAATTCATAAGGTAATTTAAAAATGTATATAAGTATTGTATGCGGCTATGAGAAAAAAGTTTTAACAATAAAACTGCTAAAGGATTTTCTAATGATTGACAAGGAGATAGTTTTTATTACAATATTTACTGAAGAAAAGAAGCGGACTGTTGGTTGGATCATATTTTGTTCCTATGCTAACACAGGGGTGTCCAACCCAAAAAACCTTGCGGGCCACTTCAGAAAAACATTATAATCTCGCGGGCCGCACATAAAAATATGTACCTTTATATCAGATTTGGAAACAAAACACATTTATTGGAGTGAAAAATTAAAACAGAAGGAATTATTATTATGGTTTTAGTTATTTTTCATGTATACAGACATAAATAGTATAGTAATGTAATAATCAAATAATGTTTAAAATATTACAGTGTGTAGCTGCTCTTTTCTTGAAAATTACGGTGTTCCTTTTGAATTGATCTTTCGTTACTCATTGTTGAAATTTGATTGCGCTGTCATTCGAAAACGATTGTCATTCGCAAATCTTTTATCTTAACCGTCCTGACACTTTTTTTGAACTTTAAAAAACATCTTTGACTGCCTCTTGCATTTTGGACACTCCAAACAGAAAAGGAGGAGAAATGAAAGTCGCACACACAGAGAATCAGGCACCATCCATAGTAAAGGATATGCGTAATGCAATTCGCGGGGGGAATTCATTCAAAAAGAAATTTATTATAGTAAAATCAAAAATTAACTGTTTGATAAAATATAAATCTATTTTAACCTAAAGGACATTTCTATTATCAAAAAAGATTTATTTTAAAACATGAACAGGTAAATACATTGTAGATTTTTATATATATATATAAATAAATTTCCCCTCAAATAAATTTCAAAATGAAAAAACTTTAAAAACCTTATATGTAAAAATTTTTTAAAGAGTTGGCGGGCCGCAACTTACGTACTGGCGGGCCACATGCGGGCCGCGTGTTGGACACCCCTGTACTAATATATCAATTTAGAATCGTTGATCTTGGTTCAAAAACTGAGCAAGCCCCTACGAAAAGCCTTTTGTAGATGATATTTAATACAAATTTATTTAAGGAAAGTTGGAGAAACCTCTCTCTCTATACTGACAATGTTAAATTGGCTGTGTTCGATGTACCTTTTCTCAAAATCTGTTATATGTACATGCTTGAAATTTTTCAAACATTAAAGTACACTTTTTCATTATACTGAAATAAACTTTTAGCTAATTTTGAATTTTGAATAATTTATGAAATAATTTATCAAACATTGCGAAATTTGACCCATGTTTCACATAAAAAAATTGTAAAAAATACATTTTTGAGTTTTTTACAAAAAGCTCATTTCAGTATATATTATATATATAGATATTATTATAAATATATCATAAAAATTTACATACCTTTGAACAGTAGTTTCTCAGAAAAGGGGGGTACATCGCACTTCAAAATTTACATTTTGAGATAAATTGATTTTAATGTATACAGCGAGACTTGTAATAGGCTAGGAAATAATAAAATAAAAGGCTCAATTTACAATAAAATATACATGTTTCTTTTTAAATCAGACGTTCAATTTCTAAATAAAAACGAAGTACTTTGTTTACATTTTTCGTCATTCAAATGGGCGTGAATCAGTTTCAATGATTATTTAAAAATAGGTTTTAAGGGCTTCTAATTACCCTAGAGGTTAAAGTAAGGTATTTTTAGAAAGGATAAAATCTATACAATTTGAAAATGTAAAAATCTCAAATTGTCAAAAAAATAAGATTTTAGCTTTCCAACTCATCGTAATTAACATTTCATCGCTTAAAAATCTAGACAAAAATAGAAACATTAGTCTAGAAAAATATTTGTCTTTCAAAATTCATTCATTATTTTTTTTCTTGTGATTCTAGTCGATTCTTCACAGATTTGTTAATTTAGATGAAAAATTTTATTATTTATACCACAGTATTCTAACTACGAATTAAGTACTCCCTTTTTAAAATGAAGGACGTCGTAATAATCCCATTTTTCACAAGCAATGCACTCTCCACTTATTGAGCACACCAAAAGTGTTTTCCTAACGTACTCTCTGTCTTGGGCGCAAAATACTATTTGTCCCCACTGTTCCACACCCTCTCACTAAATGTCTGCAGATAATGATGTTCCGAGTAATTTTTTTCTTCTTTTAGAGTGAATAGGATCGATTCTCTCCGAGAGTGAAGTGCGTTGCATTTGAATTTCCTGGACGTTCCAAAAAATAATTTTTGAAAAATGCTCGCGTTTTCAATTTTTTTTACATCTTTTTAATGTTATTTTGACCAACACATCGTATTTCAAATTCAGAAATTTTTTCCTTTATTGAGTACTTCAATTTGTTCCCTGTATGCAAAACATATCGTTATAGATAATGCCAAACAAAATTTTCATTTTTATGCTTAAAAGGGAAAAGTTGTGTAATGAATAGCAAAGAAAAAAAGAGAGAGAAATCGCATGCAGGTGCATCAAAAAAATTACAGCTATAGTGAAAATAAAAAATATTTTTTGAGAGGATTTCGAACGATCGGATTCTGCTCTTGAACATTTGACGAAGCTAACAGGAGTCGCCGAAAAGTACAACACTTTGGTGTAATTTTAATTTGAGTTAAAAAAAAAACTCTTTTAATGGTATTTTTTTAACAAAAGTTTCAGAGATTGTTTTGAAATAGTTTGGTCAACACATATTGGAGCTTTTTGAGGCACCTTTTGATCGATTAAACAGTCAGTTGACGGGGACGACATCTCAGCTACCACCTGCATTCACCGAATTTTAGCATACAACGTCGCTTGAGAGCTTTGAAGCTAACAATGGGAATAGCAGCCAAATGGCTGTTGCTTCAGTTATTATGCAATAATTTTGTTAATGCATTAATATTGCTGTTTTGCTTAGATTCCCTTGGCAAATCAAATACGTTTCAGATGTTTCTTATGCTCCATAATATTTTAATAAATTTAAAAAAATCTAAAAGTAAAAAAAAAATGAATCTTTGAGTCTGTGGGAGAAATTTATGTTCACGATTTCTATTTTTATTTTTTGAAGGTGACATTAGTTGCCTTTACATTAAACAAGACTTACATATATCAAGAAGAAACTGGAAATAGAAAATCTCTTATAAGAAAATATTACTCTTGGAGCCACCAATTTTTCTTGAGAAATCAGGATTTTGTACTGTTACATTTCTAAATGGCTGAGTAGTCATGGTTTCGTCAGTGTTGGTTGTACTGAGTTGTGGTTTCGAGACATGGTTTCACTAAAGATCTGTCGTGTATAAACGCTGAAGTGCATTAAGTCTGTTTCAGCCAAAAATCCACACGTTGACGTAATGTGAAAATTTAGAAAGTCGGGTACTAGTTCAAATGTCATTATGTAGATTAGAAATCAGCGTCCAGTATACAGTGGTACAAACAATTGAGGATACACCTTACTTTTACTTGATAAATCCAACTTTAAATCGAAATAACACATTAACTAGAAGTGCAAACGTGTTTTTATTTTCACACGTAACAAAAGTGTTAATTTACAGTAAAAATAACGAAAATCAACAAAAAAATATCTAAAATTAAAAATTTCACAAGTATTTGAAATAAACATAGGCAGATCTTTACCTAAAAAAATTGAGGATACACAAATGAGAGAAATTTGCGTGACATATCACATACAAAGACAGTGTCAATATTTGGTTGCATGTCCTTTGGCTTTTATAATGTCCTCCACACGTCTTGGTACAGATTCGACCAATTTTTTGGTGGTATATGGAGGTATTTTATCCCATTCTTCTTGTAACACTTGCTGTAAATGGGCTTTGTTCCTAATTTGGTGTTTTTGGACCGCTGTTTCGAGTGTGGTCCACAAATTTTCTATGACATTGATGTCAAGGGACTGTGGTGGTGTGTGCAATTGCTGTTTACAATGAAAAAGACACCACATTTTGACATTACGTGCCGTATGTTTGGGGTCGTTGTCTTGCTGGAAAATAAAATTTCCATCTAAACCCAATTTTTTTTTTGCATTTTCTATAAGATTGTTGTTGAGTATATCTATATAAAGCTTATGATCCAGTATGCCATCTATAAAAACTAAATTTCCAACCCCATTTGAAGCCATACAACCCCAAACCATGACGGAGCCACCACCATGTTTAACTGTAGGACATAAGTTTTTTGGATCCAAAGCGGTGTTCGGCTTTCTCCAAACGGTGCGACGGCCATCACTTCCAAAAATGTTGAATTTACTTTCGTCACTAAATATAACTTTCTTCCAAAAGTTATCTGTCTTCAATTGATGAGTTTTTGCAAACTCCAAATGCTTTTTCTGATTTTGTAAGCTTATGAAAGGTTTCTTTCTAGCTACTCGACTGCTATATCCAGCATGTCTAATCACATTTTTCACAGTTTCAGCACTTACACTTCTGCCCATTATTCGAGAAGTTTCTGCAGCTAGTTTGACTGCACTTAGTTTAGGATCAATCTTGATATCTTTCAAAACTTTCCTTTTGGCTACATCACTCAGAATACTTTTACTTCCTCTTCCACTTTTATTTTCAATTAATCCATCACTTTTAAATCTTCCAATGATTTTCTGGACACACGAATGGCTTCTAACGACAATTTTAGCTATTTCACGATAAGATTTTCCTTTCTTAAATAACCTTAATATAAATTTTCTTACATCAATACTGGTCTTTCTCCGAGGACTCATTTTCCATTTAAAATTGCGACTTTAAATTCACATAACCAACTTCAAAAGACAAAAGTAGCAGTCGAAAAAGTTTAAGATAAAATTGGCCAAACTTAGGCTATTATAGTAGCAAGCAGAAAAAAAGCCAGTGGTAGTCAAACAAACATTTCATTTGTGTATCCTCAATTTTTTGTGGTAAAAATCTGCCTTTGTTTATTTCAAATACTTGTGAAATTTTTAATTTTAGATATTTTTTTGTTGATTTTCGTTATTTTTACTGTAAATTAACCCTTTTTGTTACGTGTGAAAAAAACACACGTTTGCACTTCTAGTTAATGTGTTATTTCGATTGAAAGTTGGATTTATCAAGTAAAAGTAAGGTGTATCCTCAATTGTTTGTACCACTGTAGCTCAGAATTACGCCAATAGCCCTTGAGTTGTTTTTAAGTGCGTCTTAAAAAATCAATCAATCTTAACATTTCTAAATTACAAGTAGTCGATTTTTATTTGAATGTGGTACAAACGAATAATCAGTATTTCACGTTTGTGCTTCGATATTTTACATACTTTGTCATGTCTCTCCCACACGCATTGTGAAAAGCTATACGCATAATAAATTATGTAATACTCGTAAATAGCACTCACACAATATTCTTTAATGTAGCTATATTAATAGATTCTAATAATAGTTGGGATTAATTCAACAGTTAAACCTGTCATCGAAATATTATGTGTATTCATTTTTAAAATAATCCCCCCAAAAATTATAGAAAGGACTTCGTGAAAGAGAGTGAACTTATCCCATTGTCGAAATAACACTTGTGATGAATATAGCAAAAAGTTGGATAGCTCTTGCAGTGATTTGATTTTACTCGTTTCCCGTGAATCCCATCCAAAGAAGAATGAAACCTCGTGGTAGGTCAACACATCCTTCACCGGAAGGTTTTGATTGGCAGGCCTTCGGGTGCAGACTCTCGTGGGAGGTTAACCAAAGATGACCCCTCTGTTGCCTTTTCTTGCCATTTGCCACTTTTTCGAACCCGGTTCTGGTTTTCCCTGACGGGTGATCTTCGATCTGATTACGGGCTCCCGTCAGACAAGGAGGATAGAAAAACACTTGAGCTTGTTCTTTCTACGCCAATCCGCAATTCTTTTTTGTGTCAGTACAGACTCTTTCAAACGATGCCACTCGTTGTGAACGTGCAAACCGATTTTTACGAATGGAAAAATCGAATGTTTTCTCGATGAAAAAAGTTTAAATGCGGCCTATTCACACAAACGACCTCTGAGTGCTTAAGAAGACCGTCGCGGCCACTCACTCAAAGACGTTCGAATTGAATTGCGAATTCGATTCCTCTACCAAAGAACATCGAATAGATTTCTGAAGATGGATGTGCAGCAGGGTTCAATCATACGTCATGGAGCTTGGTGAGGAAAGTTTCTTATCTTAACATTTAGAAGCAGCAATAGTGCTATTAGAACCGCTGTCAAGTGACGTGGGTGGGATCTGAACTCTCTGGCTCTCCTCTCTCGAAACTTCAGCATCAAGTCAATAGGTATTTGAGCCTCGATACAGTGCTGGTTTAAGCTCATTTCGGGCCCTGGGCACAGAAGATCTACGGGCCATTTCGCACTGGCGAATCAGAATTTATTACCAGAAAACATGGTTAAATCTAGCTTATCCGGGCCATTTCGCACCCTACCGGGCCCCTGGGCGACTGCTCCAAGCACCCAATGGATAAACGGGCACTGCCTCGATAGATGTAACGTATATCAGTCCCTCTGCAGCCAGACTGGATAGAAATGCGTCACGAATTTACGATGACCATAGTTCAAAATTACGTGGTCCGTCGCCAAAAGCCCTCGTGTAGCTGAACAGGGCGACGTTAATATTCACTCACTCACGCACGAATTTACGAGCTTGGCCATTCTGCTACCACTGCCACGAAAGTAAAGGGAGTTTCAGATATCAAATCACCGTGGCTCATAGTGCGAGGGGTCATGATAGTTGAGGGAGGGTGGCTGAAGTTGCTATAGGTCAGTGAGGGAGTAACGTAGCACTGTTCAGCTTCTCGAGGGCTATTGGTGACGGACTTGGTATTTTTGAACCATGGTCAAGTGACGAGGACGAGACCTGAGCTGGCACCCTCTCCTAACTACCACACCAACGGAAGGACGTTTGAGCTTTCAAAAGATTTAACGTGCATCACTACCCCTACACGGGGAGTCTTCAGTGGTACTAGGCTCGAACTCCCAATATACCGGCCACGAGTCCGTTACCTTGATTACTAGGCTACATGGCCACGCTATATGTCAGGGGTTTATTCTTAATGTAATTAAAAATCCATCGCGTAAGAGAAGCCGATGCGCGTTAAATCTGACGTTCACAATCCTCACGTGGGTTGAATGATGCTGACACAGATCTCATCCCTCTTCATTTGGCCGTGTGCACAAATCGAATTTCAATAAAATATGTACTTCCGGAAATAAATCAGTTAAAATTGAAAATTATCGTAATTTTGTTGTTGTTTCTAATACCACCTGTCTGACGACGGTGCCGGTCGAGACCCACAAAATTAATCACGGCAAAGGACTAAGCTGTACGTCTGTCGTTAGCCAAAGCTTTGAGCACCCCACAGGCGATAGTACGATGTGGAGAGGTTCCTCCCCAATTTTGAGGGATAACGCCCAGCGGATGGTCAAAAGTCGAGAGGACTTGCGGCTTGATGACTATTTAGAGTACCCCCTCCACCCTACAGCAAAGGTGCTATACACGTACAGACGGGGTTCGAAACCAGGCCCAATGACATAGCAGTCAACGTAACTTACCACTATACAAGATGGGTGTTGTAATTTTGAGCACCAGTATAGTTTTGACATTACCCTCGACTAATACTATTTCCAGTTAATCTGTAAATAGTATTAGTCGAATCTATGTAAATCTATGGCATAAACATTTTTGTTTTGTTTTGGAATATAAATAATGCAAATGATTTCCCTTATTGAAGAATATTTTCCACAACCGGCTCTCCAAATTGAAATTTGGAAATAATAGCGAAGAGAAATAACACTGATGGATCTCTTTGGTATTTGAAGAGGAAGAATTTCCTGCATCGCTTGTATGCATCTACGCGTGGTCTCTGGCCTCTTTTCCTTCTATCAACCCTATTCACTATAGATGGTGCTCCCTGGGTTCGTCTGGGTCAGTGGTATTTTTAACCCATGCATCTCTTTCTCAATTCCTACTATTAGCTCACACGCTCTATATATTTATTTATCTTGGTGGACGTTAATAAAATACATTTTAAAGGTCTCAATGGATCTGAAATTTTATATACATGATTATTTTGGGTGACAATACAGTAATTTAATTATAATGAATAAAAACTAATTATTCAAAGAATTCCAAATACAGCCACGTTGGCACCATTTTTGGCGACTTGTGTCAAAACTTGAAAAGGTTTTTTTCTCACATTTTAAAGCATTCAGTTGAACTGAAATTGTAAAGACACAATTGTTTTGGATGACAATACGATACTTTAATGATAATTAATATAAATTAATTACGACTTAATGTTGTGATTCTTGTAACTATTTAATAAAAAGCAGCTAAAATAAAATTTTTCTTTGTTGATCTAAGTAGGAATTGACTTAAAAATTTTTTTTATTACTTGTGCTAAAGTCAAAACTTTCCCGAGTGAAAAAGCTACATAAATGCATAGTATAAAAATTACATATTAAAAAAGACATTTTGTTGAAGAATTATTTATTTAAGCTATAAATTTTGTTTAAAATAAAAAAAATTTGAAAATTAATGACTTGTATGATTTTGATAAGATGTTATGAGTGTATTTACGTCCCTCTCAATGTATATGAGTAGCACAACCACGAGGACTAGTTCTTAGTCGGTTTCTTTATTTGTGTGATGAGATTTTTTTTTACGGCTCTGATTCCACGTTCTACCAAATTGAGAAACGGGAAAGTAGTCAACAACTTTTGTACAAGAACCCATAAAGCAGGATATAAATTGGGATCTGTTTTTGTAACAAGAATTTGTAGTATCCGGCTTCAAACATTGGTTTAAGTTCCTCATTTGAGGATATTTCAATAAGATACACTCCTGTATTAGTATGGATTCATCTGTGGTTGGGATCTGAGTTAGTCCACGCGCAAAAGAGTTCAACATCCAGTTGGGAATATCCAAGTGAATTGTTGTTATTTATTTAAATTTCCTTAGAAATAAAAATGGATCCAAATTTTTAAAATTTTATATTAAACGTAGCGCGGACTTCTGATGTTATTCAGGGACGACCAAATCAATTTCCATTTCCCACGGACCCCCTGAATAATAACAGGGACACCTTTGGCAACCACTGATCTAGGGGGTGATTTTTTGTAAAAATTATTATGAGAGAGACCTAATTTTTTTTTTAAAAAAGAAAAAACTTTAAAGTCAAAAATGCGTAGAGAAGACATGAAGTAAATACTTATTTTCTCAGCCTAGGAATCGTGTCGTAGTCCTTTGTGAGGGGATGAGTGCGGTTTATTTGGTTTCGAGTGAGTGAATATTAAAGTCGCACTCGCTCGGCTACCGCGGCCCCTTCTACGGTTTAAAAGAAACCAACAAAAATCTAACAGTTAACCCATTTACTGCCAAGTAAATTGAAAGCATCTTAGCTTGGATGCCAAGATTTTATTTTAAGGAAAACATAAGATTTTACAAAATATAACGAGATGAATGTAATGGTAATTTATGTTGAAAACAACAATTGCACGAGATGACTCGTAGCTGGCGTTACTGAATAAGATTCCTGTACTCTCCTTACGAGTTATCTCGTGGTGTTTTCTTTCAATAAGAATTTCTTTTCATTTTGTGTGTTTGGTTTCACCTCATTTCTTCTGGGGACACTCCTATGCGTAATGATGTATCAGATTTTCGTACAGATGTTTATCCCCTTTTCCGAAGTCTCTATTGGTTGAAATAAGTCCTCATTTTTTTTCATCGTGATATTGACAAGTGGCGTAAGAAGAAACACGGTGGCCACGGAACCTGTGCTCTTCTTTCTGGAAGATTCGTTTTGCCACGAGTTGAATGCAGCGCTTCCCGATCGCGCTCCCCTCCTACGATAACAATGCGTTGTAAGACTGCCATGTGACCTCTTAAGTGCCCTCGGCGTATATAAACGTCTCGCTCAGTCAAAGCATTAGTTTTCCCGGACGTGTTGCCGAAGTACGATCTTTTCTCTACACTGCTATCCATAAAATTATTACGAAAGCTTTGGAATGCAATGTTTGCGAAGTATTGACTTATTTCAGAATATTTTTGCTTCTTTATTCCTTCTCAGTACATCCCCTACGCGCCAACGGGAAGCGACTCACGTGACTTTGAATCGACAGTTAAGGGATTAACCATAAAGTTAAGGGTTCCTTTTTGTATGTGACAATCCCACGGGGTCACTGGGAATTATAAAACGTGTTCGTATTGTTAAATTAATTATAGAGATACATTTATAAGTATAATTATCAGTGTAAATGTGAAATTTATTTTTTATGTCAGAATGTGTTTTGTTGGTTGTTTTTCTTTTTTTGCTTGTTGCTCGCGCCCCCCTCGTAGAGTCGTCACGCCCCACAGTTTGAGAAACGCTGGTTTAATGACATCCATTGGATAACTATTTTACTGAAATATTTTTGAAAATATGTTTCTTAAATACCTTTCTTTTTCAAAAATTTTGTACTAAATGTTGAGAAACATTTATGGATATGTTACTTATTATCTCAGAAAATTTTTAATAAAGAATCATACGGATAATTTTTATAAATCAAGTATGAATCATTAGCCTTTTATGATTCCTTAACTTATTTGACAAAAATAAATAATTTAATCAAATTGTCCTCTTTCGTTAACACTCAACTCGTGGTCTTCAACCTTTGTCGACTCATCGAACCCTTGAATCCATAAGGTGTTTCCGGGAAATTCCATCCAAACCTTAAAAGAATATATCTATGTCAGTGCTTCTCAAACTTTCAATAGTTGCGACCTTATTTTCAATCATAATTTTCATCCCCTCCCTTCATACAATAACAATGTATTGAGTGCAATAATAATGTACTTTGACGTTAAAGCTACAATACAATCATAACCATAAACTGATAAATACTAAATTTTGCATATAATTTTGTATATGACAAGCTCATGGGAGAAGCACTAGTAATTATTAAACTTGTTCTTAAATTAGTATTGAGATATTAGTCATCAATTGTGAATTGTGAAGTACATTTATAAGTATATTATATCAGTGTAAATGTGTATTTAATTTTTTTTATGTCAGAATGTATTTTGTTTTGCTACCTTTCCATAAATTTGCAATTTTTAAAATCTATTATTTTCCACTTTTCGATATGCTAGCAGCCCCCCTCCCCTGTAAGATTATCAAGCCCCTCTAGGAGAGCGGGCCCCACAGTTTGAGAAAAGCTGATCTAAGTATTTTAAGTAGATCAATGCGTGATATATTACTTTATATGTAAAGAGAATTTAAGAAGAATACCTTAATTTTTATTAAAAGTTTTTAATATAGCGTTAATATAATTTACTCATTAATTCGTCCGCCAGGTGTTGAACTGCCCTTGCATTATATTTGGTAACTGGATATGTGCTTGCATATTTTTTTACGCAAACTGTCGAAATTTAGGTCTATTGAAGCTATCTGCTATCGCGTTTCATATTCTGCATTAATTTGTTTCTATATATATAGTAAAATGAAATAAAATAATAAGAGACAAGATTGTATTTCCCACAAGGCTAAAGAGAAATATATTGAATATCAAATGGTGCAAAAGAATATCAAATTAAAATTGGATAAAAACAGATCAAACAAGAAACAGAGGTGTAGAGCTATTAAAAGTGAATGTACCAAAAGAACCTTTGCACTAAAATGGAGATTTCTGAAGCTGTCACTAAATGCATAGATATACCACATACGGTGAGAAATATTTTTAGCTTAAATACATTGTTCAGAATGGCATTAAAATGTTTATACGTGAGAAGCTTCAATATATATAAATGAATTCTGAAAATTTTCAGCCTAAAATTTAGGAGCTGTTTCTGTTTAAATTTTAATGTTCTGTTGATATGTGTAGAATCTATTGATGCATCGATAAGTTGTTTCTTCTCTTTGATTTCCGAGCCTTCTAATTTATTCATTCAGCCTTGGTTATCTTCTCCGACGAATATTATTTTGGAGGTGTTCTCTTATAAACGGTTTTTTTGTACAGATGGTAAAAAGGTGCTTTATTGCATAAGTCATTTAGACATTTAGTCCAATTCATTCCATTCCATTCCGTTTAGTTTTGCAAAATATTGCACTAACAAGCATAAAGTTATTTTGCAGAATCCAGAATCATAAACAACAGAATATTCACAATCTAGGTACTACATAAAAACATTTTAATGTTTTTACAATAAAACATTACATAATAAGAGCTGCAGAAAATTACTACAAACAGAGGCTGTACGGCGACGAATGTATTTTTGAAGTTCCCCCGAGGGACGTATGATGAGCGTTGCGAAACACGACGTGAGGTCCATAGAGAAAGTATATCTATTTTGCAAGTCTATTTATAGTGTTCATTTCAAATTTTTATTTTGACTCATAGAACCCCAGAGTTCTGTTTGAAGATCGCTGCTTTAAACCAGAACGGTCAAATGACCCCTTTTAAGACTAATCAAAACTGTTAAATTCTAGGGTTTTTTTTTAAAACTTACTACACGACTTTTTTTAAAAAATAATATTTATAATTACTTATAATATTTCAATATCTTTTTGTTTTACCTGATAATTATCTGTACTCTACCGTTATCTACCCCGAGCAGTTTTTTGACCACTGGAAAATATATGAAATTTCGCAAAGTTTTTTTTATCTGCATTTAAATCTCTAACTTCCAAGTTTTCCAAGAGAATGTCATCCGATTTTCCGAATGTTCCTTTTACGTGCTATTACAGGATGACTTGAAACTTGACGATAAGTAGGCCCGAGGTGAAATATGGAGTTATATTTGTTCCGGCAAAAAAAAAAAATCCCTACCATTTGTTTAAATGAGAAACAGCACATTTTTGAAAATCCACACATCATTTACAAATGGGATCGCAAATTTCACGATTTTTCAATGCTTTTTTTACTAACGTTATCTTGCATAACCGTACTACTTATCGCAGTCACGACTCGAAAAAAAAATTTACTAGTTTAGATAACATTAACGTTGCTTGTGTGAGTCGGGGTTGGAGATGTCACCTAACTTTGACGGTATATAAAAAGAAAACTGTTACACACAGCCCCATACAAGTTTCTCAAAAGTAGGAAAAATTGTACAACACGTTCCTTTCTGTGCATTACAATCATAGGGAATTTTTTTCACTTGGAGAACATGTTCATTGTAAGAACACCCCTGCTGATACCCTTTATCACATCATTACATCGCTACCCTTCTGTAACGGCAAAATCCACAATTTCGCAGTGATTTTTTCACTAACGTTATCTTTCACACATAGACGTGCTGTCAGTCTTAAACCTTTTGCTAACCGTGCAAAACCTGTTAACGTAGCTTGAGAAAATGACGTCACACCTAACTAGGACAAAAAGAAAAATACTGCACACTACTCCGAGCAAGTTATTTGAAAGGATAACCTCTTTTAGGGACAATTCCAAAATGGTACAAAACTTGTTAAATTTCTATCCGTAACAATCATTGCTATTTTCTTTTACAAAATGACTAAAGTGTGTAATTCAAGCTAAGTGTGTAATTCAAATGTGACTAAGTGTGATCTTAAGTATGCAATTCAAACTAAGCAATGAATTAAAAAAAATGTAAGAAATTTTTGCAACAGTTTAACATTTTTGTAACACTACAGGGACATGTGCATGCCATTAAAATAGCACCCTGTATACTTTAATGATGTATTCACATGCCCCTGTAGATGTTGAATGGCACATCTTCCACGGCATGACAAATTTTTTCCAAGAAAATTCAAGTATTTGGTTTCGCTTTTGGGTAACTCAAATGATCCAGTTATTTTTTCGTTTAATAGTCTGGTTCACAGATTGATTTTAAATTGAGATTGGGGGACTGGTCTTCACGCATTAAATGCGGATTTTCCATATGGCATCGATTTAAGTTATGTGAGTTTAAATGTACGTTGTCCTTTTAAATGTGAATCGTCAGTCTACAATATTTTGTGCAGGAATTCCGAATCTTCAATATTTTTGCCAACATTTTTCTGCAAAACTCGAGCTTAGTCACAAGGTAGAAAACTTTGTACATATGATGTGCATTAAATTCGTGCGTTTTTAGTACACGATACTTTTCGGTTTTTCCGTGGATTTTCAATCGAACGCACTGAAGTATTAAGAAATTTTAAACTTGATCCAAAATAATGTCGTTCTTCTGAGGTCTTCACCGGACGTATGGACACTAAAAAATAACAATTATTCTAGCGAGTATGTATTGCGCACAGTGAGGTACACTCAGTAATCTTCCACACCTCATCAAGCGGTCACTTTTAAAAAGGTGTAGAGCCTGCATTCGAGCAGGAGGTAAACACTTCGAACATTTACTTCATTAAAGTGTCACAAAAAATTCTCACGTTTTATTTTTAAATTCATTGCACAAGTTTTTTAAAATGAAGTCATTTTGTAAAAGAAAATGCCAATGATTGGTATGGATAGAAATGTACCTTTTTGGAATTGTCACTAAAAAAGGGCCATCCTTTGAAATAACTTGCTCGGAGTAGTGCGTAATACTTTTATTTTTAGGAAGTGCGAAGTTAGGAGGCAAACTGCGTTAATTTTAACTACATAAGTAAAAAGGTTTTGCACAGTTAGCAAAAGGTTTTGCACAGTTAGCAAAAGGTTTAACATTAATAGCACGGCTATGAAAGATAACGTTAGTGAAAAAATCCCTGTGAAATTGTAGAATTTGCTGTCAGTACCTAATGATATGATAAAGGGCACCAACAGAGGTGTTTTTTACAATGAACATGTTCTCCAAATGAAAAAAAAATCTCTATGATTGTTATGCATAGAAAAGAACATCTTGTACAATTTTGGAATCTTGACAAAATGGCCCTACTTTTGAAAAACTTGAGCTGGGGTTGTGCGCGTAACACAGTTTTTTTTTATGGATCGTCAAAGTAAGATAAAATGTTTTTCTTCAACACCGATTCACACAAACAACGTAAATTTTAACTAAACTAGTAAACCTTTTGTTCAAGTTGTGACTGCGATTAATAGTACGGCTATGTAAGATGACGTTAGTGAAAAAATCATCGAAAAATCGTGAACTTTGTGGTCGCAGTAGCTAATGATGTGGGTGTTCATTTTCCATATTTTCAAAAATGTGCTGGTCATTATTTAATGAAGCACTAGAGAATTATTTGCAATGTATAGTGAACTCCATTAGTTATCATAACATGCTACAAACTTTCGTTAGCAAATGAATAAAAATAGTTAATTTAATAGTCCTTTTTGTATTTTATTATTAGTGGATTATTCAAACATAAAATCAAAAATTAACCTCTAAAATGTTAATTTATAGGAAATTGCCGGGGAAAAAACAAATAAACGATATGAGAGAGCGATTGATATGCTCTGAATGGATTAAAAAAATTCTGAGAGTGATCGTAGTATGTAGGATCTGTTGGACACTGACTCGGAGCAATTCGTTATGCCTAGTGAACATTGTGAGTACACGTAGGGAATGAGGTTGTTCTCTAGTTTTGAAGACGAATGTAAGATAAACAACAATTGTTGGCAATGTTTAACAAAAAATTGAAAACTTTTTGAATCTGGAAGATCTCCACTTCATATAGCTCTCAGAGAAACATAGGGGACAACGGGATATGAAGAAGGCAATGTTATGAAGAGCAAAGTAACGAGTGCACTTTCGATAAAATGTGTATTGGTTGAGTGCAAAAGTTCTACCTGTTTTTTTATTACCCATAATGAAGAGCAAGTAAACGTAAAAGGAACATTACCTATGATTGTGCATAATCCTCATTACTATTTATGACCTCTTACTATCTTTCTGGTAGAAGATGAATCCCACGGTGGTAAAATTTCGGCAGTTTGGAGTCAAAAAAGTCTTGGAGGGCAGTTTTCATAGCATCAAGATCGTCAAAGATTTTCTTACTGAAGAAATTGTTCAACGCACGAAATTGGTGACAGTCAGTTAGTACCAAGTCAACAGAATAGGGGGAGGGTGGAATAAAGTCTCCCAACCAAAGCTTTTTGGCGAGTGATGACAATAGCATGTGGCCTGGCGTTAGCGTGATGAAGGATAACACCGCGACGATTGATGAGACCTGGCCGCTTTGCTACCCAATTCAAATGCAGCCTGTCAAACTGTAGGCAGTAGAAGGCAGCATTGATAGTTTGGTTGAGTGTCAGGACCCTTCACAGTCCCTGTACATCCCACCACACACTCAATAACACCTTCCTGGGATGAAGTCGATGCAGAAGGGCAACACACATTGCTTTACGGCACGGTGCATAACCAATTTCTCATCTCCTGTCACAAATCGTGTTATTTTTGTACCGGTAAAGCAAGGAAACACAGACGGTCATCCCGTTGCCTAGCTGTCAGGCTATGAGGAAGCCAACGATCCAACTTTCTCGTAAAACCTAAGTTCACCAGCCGCCTCTTGACCATTGTAAGAAGGTATCCGTTAATTCCTGCACGGTTGCGTTTGGGTTGTTCCTCATGGCTTGGTCAATATTTTCTCCAGCGTGTAGTGGCCTTCTACTCCTTGCCTGATCTTGGCATCTTCTGTCTCCTTCCCAAAATCGACGACATGTGCTTTCGTCTCTATATTGCATTATTCTCATAAATTGACTAACATTGTGATATGCTTCGGCTGTCGTACTCATTTTTTTATCGAACACGTGTAACGAACGATGTCCTTCTCGCTTTCCATTTTACAACCTCTGAGATTTTTCTTCAGATGATTAACTGCGTGAGACACAATGCATTGATATGTTAAGCCAGTATTTCTCAAACTGTGGGGCACGGCCCCGGAGGGGGGATATTTTTACGACTGGGTGCGAGCATATTGATAAGTCGAAAACAAAAGATTATTTTAAAAAATTATTTATTTACTGAATGTAAACAAAATAAATTCTAACAAAATAAGAAAAAATACAATACACATTTACACTGACATAATACACACTTATGAATGTATCAGTACTGTACAATATGTGTATTTCACAAATTTTAACGATACTATATAAGTTAAGAGCAAGTTTTATAACTACCAGTGACCCCATGAGCTTGCCCAATAAACACTTATCTTATTAATTTTGTGACAAATCTATACGGAACTTTATCACTAACCTTCTGAGTCGTCCTTTTTAGGGAAATTTAATTCCCTACCTATTTCCAATCAACTCCAAAAAGCGGACAGGATTCCTTGTTATATGCAGATTAGATAAAGTATTTAAGTCAAACGGAATAGTAAAGTTAGAGCAGTAGGAGATAGAGATTGAA
The DNA here is from genome assembly GCA_019973935.1 of Trichonephila clavipes. NCBI lineage: Eukaryota > Metazoa > Arthropoda > Arachnida > Araneae > Nephilidae > Trichonephila > Trichonephila clavipes. The sequence continues at coordinate 976,141 of BMAU01001088.1, read as the reverse complement.
GCAGAAAATTATAGTGAAGTTAAATTGAAGATTTCTTGTTGGAGATAATTTACTCTCAAGAAGAGTTGAGATTCCGTTGGTAATTATTGATTTATAATTAAAGTCTCATTAAAGTTTCAGGAGTGAGATTAAAGTTAAATGTTCAATAGGAACATTAATAAATATAAATCTGGGATCTCTTATCGTGGTAATCTCTGCGTGATCGTTATTTAATTGTTAATTAATTGGATCATTAATTCATTAAGTTAATTTAAAGGATATTACCTTTAAAACCTCATAATACTAGTTAGATATATTTGTTAATAAGTCTTTGATTCTATTTGGATAAGATAACCAAATAAAGAAAGTTGTTTATAAAAATGGCTATTGGTTCTTTCATGACTCCTATTTATTCTCGTTCTCTAAGTGAGGTCCAAGGAGACCTTCACAATTTGTGTGGTTTGAATTTAATTGTTTATACTGCCGATTTAAAGTTACGCGATTCGCTTCACATTGCCACCGTTTTCCACGTAGGCACGCGTGTATGATGTATTGGGGGGGCAATTCTCAATACGCAAATCCTCTGAAATAAATAAATCCTTTGCAAACATTACCAATGTTCTTTTATTGCATTACAAATAATTCTATGGATAAAACAGTGCTGAGAAAAGATCGCAATTCGGTGAGACGTATATACACGCTCGGGGCAATTAACGCTTTGACTGAGCGAAACGTTTATATACGCCGGTGACACTTAAGAAGTCGTATTGTAGCTTTGGCTTCAAAGTATAGTATCATTGAATTCAACAAATTGCTGTATTGAAAGTTTGAGTAGCACTGAGTTAACCATCCACACGTTTCATTGGCTGACAATTTCGGCCATGACGCCGTCATTTGTAGTGTCAATTCCATTGCAAATTTGCATATCCAAAAGCGGGTAGAATTTTTGCTCTCACCCCATAAAACCTACGCTGTCAAATAAATTTCATTTAGTTTCATTAACTAATTTTATGCCTAAAATCCAAAAAATTAATTAAAATAAAATAAAAGCTTTATAATTATTACATGACAATTTTTTGTGTGTGTTTTATTGCCCATGATATATATAAATTCATATTATTCATATATAATCGACTGGAAGAAGACTGCAATGTTTATTTGAAAAACGGTCATTTGACCTACATTGGTAGAAATAACTATGCATAAAATGTTCGTATTATTTACCCAACGATACTGGGGCTGAATTCTAAAGAATGGCTGAAGAAATGAAAACTAATGCAAGCACGGAATTTCAAATCATTGTGTATCCATATCGTTTGAAGGCCATAATAATGGCATTACACAATCGCTTTACAAATTACATCCACTTAGTTGCACTTTTGGTATATTTTACAAGAATTCCTGATAATAATTCCTGCATAATTTAATATTATACAGTATTCGAAAAATAAAAAAATACATGATTTATATTTCAATACATTTAAAGCATGAAAATGAATTTTCAAAGTAAAATTTTATGCATACAAAAAAAAAAAAAAAAAAACGAAATATCTTTGCAAATTATTCCTTCCCAGAACATATTCTATATCAAAATATTTTTCAATTCCTACTATTATATATATTTATATATATATATTTATTTATACGTCTGTGTTCAAATTAATAAAATATATACTTTTTACTTTATATACTACTATATTCATCCATTCAAGTTCAAATACAATTTTTAAACTTGTAGTGGATGACACTCTTGATGTTATATATAATACATTTTTTTAAAATATTCATTAATTAATTAATAAATTATTAGTAACAAGCAAAAATAATTGTCCAACACCATATATCAAAAGGAAAATCGCTCGTTGGCAATGGGTAGTGCGTTGGACATCTAATCCAAAGGTCGTGGGCTCGAATCCCACTTAACTTCTGAGAATGTGTTTTTTTTTTACTGTACTATTTTATTGGAATAATTATGCCTATTTTTTTAAAAAAAAATATTTAAATTTATTTAGTACATTGATAAAAGCTGAAAAACAAAAAACTTCTTATATGACTTAATAAGTATTATTATAAGGAATAATGGAAGCGATTAAAATATATGTATTGGATTTGTCATTTTATTAATTATTAAATGATATACATTCTTATACGTCTTTTCTAACTTCTGTTTAGCTAAAATTGAAATTTATTATTTCAAATATGAAGTTGTGTTTTTTTTTAGAATACAAACTTATTTATTTTATTTTGAAACTTTGTACTGAAAATCATTCATTTAACCTCAAAAAAGATTTTATATATATAATCATGCTACTATTAAAACTTGTTACTTATTAATAATATGATCAAATTACGCTGCATTCAAAATGAAAGAAAAACGTATTTTATATTTGTAAATATAACTTTTATAAAGCTGTGTCTTTGACTTTAAATATAAAAAAAAATAATAATGTTAACTTTTTTGCAACCATAAGAGCTAACCTTTAATTGTTGTAATCTTGATTGAATTCGAACTGTTTAATTTATCCCTTTAAATGTATCAAAGATCCAGATACAAACCAGGAGCATCCATACTGTGAGCCGAATGTCATTGATCGCGAACTTGTGGCCGGCATTGTCGTGTCCGGATGCAACCCGCCGAGGTTCGAAATGACGCGGTCACCTGCACGTTGCTTCTCAGTGCATCTCAAACGGAGGAGAGTTATCCCGCGCATTCAGTTGAGTTTAACTGTAATATGGGGAAAGTTCGTGCCGATTTGGGGTAAGTGAAAGTGGGAATATATCAGAAGCATTGAAAACACAAATGACATATGCATGATCTGAAATTCAGAATTTGTGGCATACTTTGAAAAAAAAAAAAGTTATACGTTAATGGTTGTCAGTTTCATACGCCTTGAATAAGGGAACGAGCGAATTAATTACCGTTAAGGAAAATAAGACATGCACTCTTTGCTTAAGAAAGCACGGGGAAAAGCTTCTCTGCGTTTTCAAAAGCCACGCCGAAAACTAATCGAGAGGCCCGCTAGGCCTTGGCGTATAAGATTTGGGGGCGCAAAAATCCCTCCTAAGCAAAAACTGGCAAGGTAAGAACTGAAGGATGGGGGGGGTGCAACAATTTCAAGTGCCTAAGGCGTCAGGAATGTTGAAAACGGCGATGAGTCATCACAGATGAAGGTTAGATAAAAACTCTATAATAAAGAGATAATGTTTAAGAATTCAAAATTTACCATCTATGAGCATTTTGTTAAACTTGGCTATATAAGCCGTAGTCAACGATAAAACGGAAAAAATCCTGATGAATCTCATTTCCATTGGTGACTCCCTCTGTAAACTCACCTTGTTTGAAGCAAGTAGGGATGGGAGAAAGATCTAGGTTCTTAAACTTGCGCCTCTTTATGTAACAGCCTGACATCGCGGACCTCCAAGGTTTTGTACACCCCTTCCTTACTCTCAACACATGGCTTAGGGATTTAAAGGCTCCTCAATAATTCTAATACTGTCTATGCTACTTATATAAAGTTATACAAACATTACAAATAAATAATATACTTAACTGCATTTTAATTAAAATTTTTAATGAGAAGGTGCTATTATATCAGGTGTAACATTTGGCTATGTAGTGTTGCAAACAATTAAAAAAATTAATATTCTTGATCGAAATACATATATATAGTACATACTCCAGTATAGATTTTTCATTAGAGATCATTTAATGATCTAATCTAGTAGTACCGTGTTTCAATTTTCCTTCAAAATCGGCTCCAACTTTTCGGACAGCCCAATCCATTTATCCGCCATTATGCTCGAAATTTCGAAACACTCATGTAGTATGCTCTTCACATTTGATAACTTTAAAACCATTTAGCATTAAAGTTTAGACGAGTTGAAGTACGGAAATTGTTTAGACAAACAACATTTATTTAATTCCAAAAAAGGGAGTAAAAATTAAGTATTCTGATACTGCGAAGACAGTACACACAATGCCAAGTATTTCAGTACGGTGAAAAGTATACAAAACGAAAAGATTTCAAACTTTCACAGCAGTTGAATACTGCGATTATAAGTATATACAGTTGAACCCCGATTTAAGGAACCCCTATTTAACGAATTTTTTCTTTTTCCTCCATTAAAATGGACACAAAAACCCTTATTTAGCGAATAATAAACCCCGGCAATGAATTATTTCTACAACTTAAAAATTTCTTTTTATTAGTTTTGTTAGACATTTAAAAAGTCGGATCCAAATTTTTATGATCTCCTTGTGTTGTTTTTCCAATCCCGTTCCATGATCTCAATGAAAGTAAGCACACCGATTCGAACCCGATCTTTTTGAGTTTCGTGATTTGTGGTTGGCAGCAACTGCCATGCAAATCGAGCGAGTATTTAAACTCGGCTCATGTTAGTTTTTCGAAAAGGAAGGAGAAACAGAAATATAAGAAGTGTGTGAGTGGTTTAACTCTTAGAGGGAGAGAACGGCTGGTTGGCAATGCAACTGCAGGTTGCATCACCATTTTAGATTAGAAATTCATTTTACAATATTAGAAGACGGTTCGAATCGGATGTCTCTGGTAATGTTGATTTTTGAACTTATTGTTTTTTTATCGCAAATAACGAGTAACGAGTAAGTAAGTAACGAGTAACGAGCGCAGTGAATTTATGATTGATTATTAAGGGCCAATTTTAAGAAACTGTTTTTCGTCTTCATGCCTCCTCGACACATAAATTTCACTGCTAGCTTTGCAAAATTTAAATTAGTTTACCAATAAGTGTAACAAATTTGGTTATGGGCCCAGTCCATGTACTGTGTCGAGGCAGGCTAAGCAGTTGAACCAGGCCATGAACTTTGTCTATTTAAATACTGTTCCAGTCTAGAACTTTTTTTTTATGAACTCTGTTGCTAGTACGCTAAATCGAGTAACAGATATGGAGTTTAACAACCAGATATCAGTGTTGACTCAAAACAACTGGAACACGTGGAAGCATGATATGCAAGTACTCTTAATGCATTATGGTTGCTGGCAGTTTATAATACAGACCAAGCCAGAGCAACCTGATGAAGAGGCAACATACAAGGAAAAATTAGATCTACAACTTCGTAAGGATAGATGTTATACGTTGATCTATACTAACATCAGTTCAGATTTGAAAAATCTGATAACGGAAACAACTGACGGAGTAGCGGCATGGAAGATATTAAAGATCACTTCGAACCAGTCACAAGAGCAAGGGTAATTCAACTATTAGATCAATTTTTTGGAACAAAATACCAACCAGGGGAAGATGTTGGAATCTTCATATCTCGTGTAAAGACAGCGGCAACCAGACTACAAGAAGCGGGTCATAAATTGGACGACTTGTACATAGGCTTTCAATTAATAAGGTGGCTTCCTCAGGAATTCCAGTCTACCGTGCAACAAATCTACAGATGGAAAGAAGAGGACTTCAGAGTTGTCAAAATTGAAGCAGAGCTGATATTAGAAGCCAATCGTCTTCAGTTGATGAAACAAGATTTGGAGAAAGCGGAGAATGCTTACTTGAGCAGTTTCACTTCGAAGAAGTCGAAGACGTTACCTGGTGCTACGGCTGCAGCTCATGGAGATCCAAATGGCAAGAATGATTACCAAAAGAAAGGTGGTAAGGTATTTAACTGTAAAACTATTAAAAATGTTAAACAATCTATTAAGACTATAGGTCCGTGTTTTGTATGTAATAAGTACGGGCATCTTAAAGTAAACTGTAAAGAGAAAAAGTCTCTACAAAAATCTCCTTCAACTGTAAATGAAACTTTTATAACACAGAGTTTAATATAAATTTAAGATTTTGTGAAGCTGAATGTAGTCTTTTAGAACTAAATAAACAACTCGTAACTAGTTGTATCTTATTTGAGGAAAACTCTGATAAAGGTGTTTGGGTAATAGATACTGCTGCCACGAGTCATTTTTTTAATGACAAGAGTTTATTTTTAGATCTTAAACCGATAACTAACATGAAAATGTCGTTAGCAACGGAGGATAAAAGTTGTCCCGTAGAAGGAATCGGAACACTTAGATTTCGGGTAAAATATAAGGGGAGTTTTCATGAAATAACTTTGACTGATGTTTTATTTAATCCTAAGTTGAGGAGAAATTTGCTATCCGGTTCCAGATTAGAAAGTAAAGGTGCGCATTTTGTGGGTACTAAAGGTAAAATTAATGTTTTTAATAAAGACTGGATAAAATTGTTCTCGGCGACACGCCATGAAAATTTGTATTTTTAAGCCGGATCATTATATTATACCAAAGAGTAAAGAAATTAGTTTTTAGTGATGTAACCGCTAAAACAAAAAACGGATCAATAGAAATATGGCATGAACGCTTTTGTCATGTTAATAACGATTACTTGGTAAAAACTAGTAAAAATGATAGTGTAAAAGGGCTCCCACGCTTAACTGATAATGGTAAGACTCATTGTATACCGTGTAAATTAGCAAAGTCCAAGAGAGTTTCATTCAAAAGATGGGGGCCGTAAGATCAAAACGTCCATTGGAATTGTTGCATATGGACCTCTGTGGTCCAATGCCAACTGAAAGCCAAGGCGGTAATAAATATTTCTTGAGTATAATTGACGATTATTCAGGAAAAGTGACTGTATTTCCCATCCGAAATAAATCTGACGTATTTCATACGTTTATAAGATTTCAGAAACGAGCAGAACGTTTTCTAAGTAAAAAGGTAATAGCAGTTAGAACTGATATGGCGGACTAGAATTTTGTAATAAGGATATGGATAATTTCTTGACAGAACTGGGTATAAAGCATGAGGTAACAAATTCATATACGCCAGAAATGAATGGGGTCGCGGAGAGATTCAATTTAACCGCTCTAGATGGCATCAAAACATTGCTTAAGTCTAGTGAAGTTCCCCATAAGTTTTGGGGAGAAGCATTACTTTGTTTCACTTATGCGTGGAATCGAATTTGTCACAAAGACAGTAACAAAACGCCTTTCGAAAAATATTCAGGTAGAAAACCATCGGTATTGCATCTAAAATCTTTTGGATGTTTGGCATACGCTGGTGTGCCAAAACAAATTAGAAAAAAAATCGATATGCGTGCGAAAATGGGAATTATGATGGGATACGCACAACGTACTAAGGGTTATAGAATATGGTTGATAGATGAAAATAAATTAGTCGAGACTATTAATGTAAGATTCGATGAAAATAAGAGGGGAATTAATTTTAGACAAAAAGTTAATAGTAACCTTGGATATAATTTAAACCTTCCTGATTATTATGATGATGAGGATGATTTTGATAGAGTAAAAGATTCATTAACGAGTCGTTTAGTTTCAAAGACAAGTACGGAAACGCCCTCAACATCTGAAAAACCAGATGTATCTTCCGATAATCATAGCTTGATCCCATGTACAGAGGTTAAGTGGATTCGAAATATAGGTAGGAAAGTAACTGGATCTAACGTATATTATAGTATAGAAGGGGAAGCAACCCGATTGAAATCTTTTAACGAAATAGAGAAATACTGTAAGAGGCATAATATTGAGTATGATCCTAGTTTATTTAATTTTAGAAAAAATAATACCGAATCCCAGGGATTTTCAGATTTGTCGGAGCAACAAGAAGCTCTTATGGTTGAAATAACTATTCCTAACTGTTACAAACAGGCGGTAAGATCCAGAGACGCATCTAAATGGCATGATGCAATGGATAAAGAAATTAACGTAATGAAGGAACGTAAAGTTTGGGATTTAGTTGATCATCCGGATAATATAAAAATTTTAGAAAACCGTTGGGTTTATACCATTAAATAGGATGAAAATAATAAAATTGTTAGATACAAGGGGCCCGCTTAGTTGCGCGAGGTAACACACAATTACGAGGTGAGTCATTTGACGAGGTATTTCAAGAATACAAATTAGAACTTTCAAAAGTTAAATCATTAAAACTAAGATGTTATTCAGACTCGGATTTTGCTACAAATAGGGATGATCGAGTGTCGATGGGAGGGTTCATAACTTTTATAGACGAAACTCCAATTTCATGGCGAACTTTCAAGCAAAAATCCGTTAGTCTGTCGACCATGGAAGCTGAGTATGCTAGTTTAATAGAAGCAGCTGAGGAATTCATTTGGTTAAAGAATGTAATTGATAATAAAAGTTTAAATTTGGAATTAAGTGAAAATGTAATGTTTTGTGATAATCAAGCTGCTATAAGTTTTTCAAAGTCACCGGTAGAAAATTATAGAACAAAACATATTGATGTTCGTTATCATTTTCTAAGGAATTTGATATACGACAAGGTTTTCCAAATTAAATATATAAGTACCAAAAATAATTTGGCGGACATTTTTACCAAACCCATGGTAAAGGAAAAATTGTTAGAATTTTGTAGAAAATTATTTCTTTTTAGAGAATAAGACTTTGTTTCTTTAAGATTAAAACATTAGTTTGTTTATTACAATAAAGATTGTGAATAAAATGTATTTTTTGTGTTAAATTGTATAACATGTGATTATAGATTAAAATTAATTTACTGATTTGTAAGAGATAATGGTGCGAGATTGGAAAAAGGGGGCCGATTGTTAGACATTTAAAAAGTCGGATCCAAATTTTTTATGATCTCCTTGTGTTGTTTTTCCAATCCCGTTCCATGATCTCAATGAAAGTAAGCACACCGATTCGAACCCGATCTTTTTGAGTTTCGTGATTTGTGGTTGGCAGCAACTGCCATGCAAATCGAGCGAGTATTTAAACTCGGCTCATGTTAGTTTTTCGAAAAGGAAGGAGAAACAGAAATATAAGAAGTGTGTGAGTGGTTTAACTCTTAGAGGGAGAGAACGGCTGGTTGGGAATGCAACTGCAGGTTGCATCACCATTTTAGATTAGAAATTCATTTTACAATATTAGAAGACGGTTCGAATCGGATGTCTCTGGTAATGTTGATTTTTGAACTTATTGTTTTTATCGCTCCAGTAACGAGCGCAGTGACTTTATGATTGATTATTAAAGGCCAATTTTAAGAAACTGTTTTTCGTCTTCATGCCTCCTCGACACATAAATTTCACTGCTAGCTTTGCAAAATTTAAATTAGTTTACCAATAAGTGTAACAAGTTTGGATTAAAAAATTGGACTTCTTTTCAATTGATGTCATTTTTACAAAGAACAGAGAAATAACTTTTTTGTTTGGTGCAAATTTCGACAATGAAGGGTGCCGCTACGGTGGCAATTAGCATTCGGTGTCGTGCATCTGTGTTCAGATGGTTTGAAGAATTTTGCAGAGGTCACAATTCTCTTCGGAATGAAGAGCACATAGAAAAGCCACGGTCGGATAATAATACGAAAAATGTTAATGGACGATAATCGCTTTACCGACCCAATGATACAGAACTTTGGATCCGCCGCCATATACAAAATTATGCATGAATAGGAAAAAGTAGCTTGTTATTGGGTTCCCCGTAATCTAATGGAGCACCAAAAAGAAGAGCGTGTCAGAATCAGTAAAAAAATTCCCTTAAATTGCTGAACGATGGTGGCCACCGCATCATTTCTAAAATTGTAACGGATGATGAAACGTACGAGCCGTTTTTTTGACGTTTCAACACGTCAAGAAAGCAAACTATGGGTCTTTGAAGATGATCCTATGCCAACAATGGTGAAAAGCCATCGAACAATGAAAAAAGTAATGTATGCCGTTTTCCTTCAGAAGTACGGGATTGATCAAATCCATCAAGTTGGAAGGACAGAAGACAGTAACAGCAAACTGGTATACCACTCAATGTGTTCCAGAAATTCTCCAAGGAGTTTAATGTTAGGAGACTAACAATGCATCTTTCCATACAGCTGATACAAATTAAAGTGATAAATCCTCCACCTTATTCTCCGGATCTAGCTATGAGTGACTTTAGGTTATATTTTAATCTAGAACTTTTCATTCAGAAGAAGAGATTGATGTGGCTGTAAATGCATTTTTTCATCAATTCCAAGAAATGAATGGTTTCAGGCATTGAATCCGAGGAAAATTCGTCTTCAAAAATGCATTGATACTGGAGGAGACTACTTTGAACACTCCTAAAATTTTGTAAGTACAAATTTAAAAACCTAGGAGTATCTCAAAAATTTTAGAGTATATCAAAAGCCTGAAAAAAAATTTATTTAAAAAACAACAACAAAAAAAAAAAAAACAACAGAAATTACATTAAATTTTTCAAAAGCAAACGTCATCGAGGGTAAACAACATTTTCAATCTCATCAAGAGGAATGGAAGCACTACTAAAGAGCTCCGAAGAATGACAAATATTTCGATTTTGAACATTCACTTTTGCAAAATCATGAGTTTAATTTTTCAGAATTTATTCTTTTCTTCTTCCATTAAGTGGTTTCGAATTCAAAACAGGAATTGATAAGCGAATTGTTCAGATACCACGAGTCCTTTAAAACATTCCTACATGTATTTTTCGTTCCATTAAAGCATTTAACTTGTTCATAAGCTTCTATGAAACAAAGCTCTCCCGCAAGAACGGGAAGGGTTTTCTTTCAGTTCATTGGATGAAACCCTCATAGAATGGAAGAGGATCCTCCCATTCAATCATCTTATCCCTAGAATTCTTATGGATTCTATGAGCATCTCTCTGTCTGGTGGGTAGAATCCACGTTTTGGATGGGATGAGTGTATATATATAATATTTATTGATTACACAGGAAGACCATGAAAAAAAAAATTGAACCCTTTTTCTACTTCAAAAAAATACTTCGAGTTTGGGAGGGGGTAGGACTCGGCTGCCTCCAGTCCATAGGCGAGGAGCTCATTGGACGCGGCCTCAGATCCCCCGTAATCCGTTGAGGTCGAAAAGATGTCATCGTGGGAACCGATTCCGAAATCATCGGAAGCAAGGGGATGGGAAAACGAGTCAAGGACAGGGATGGAATTTCCGATGCGGCTGCTGCGGGGCAACTCGCGCGCGCCATTTCCTGTGGCGGCAATTTAATGACGTTGCCATGGCTACAGCCCGCTCTCTCAATATTATTTTTATGAACGTTTACAGGGAAGAAATTGGACTAAAATGTGTGGAATCCACCTTGGGGAAGGATTTATGCATAACGGCACTTTCAGGCAGACAAGAATGGAATGCAACGAGCTGAAACCAACAACAAAGTCAAGAGCGTTGTGATGATCTCTGTTTTAGCTAGTCCTCAGTGGAACCTGTTTCGAAACTCCTGGGAGGGCCCTTTTGGGGGCCTCTTAACATTTTATGACAGTTTACTTACACTTATTGTGATGCCGCCTATGTACCCCGGAGGGAGGCGTATCATTTCCACGGCCCCTGATACTAATTTAACTTCTCGCATTCTAGAATAGTTCAGAAAAAACGCCAGTACAATAAACATCTTATAGAGAAACAAATGAATCCTTCCTGTGAGCGAAAATAATAAAGGAATCACTATCAATTCCAAATGAAGAGAAGAACCCTGAAAGTGTACCAAAATGGCCTCGAAGTCGAACATTCCGAGAAAGTGTGTGACACTTAATATTTAAAAATCAAAAAAATTTGAAATTTGTTTAAAATGAAAAGCAAAAAATTAAATCGTAATTTTTTAAAAATATTTCAGAAAGTTTGGAATTTATGCTTATACAATTTTTAACCAATAGAAAATCTATTAATATTAGCAAACTATAGATTTAATAGCTTAAAACAGGAGGGGCCAACCCGCAATCAGCCAGAATCAGTACAACACCAAATGCAAATATTTTGTGATATTTTTGCTTTTAGTATAGTATTTTGTAACAAATAAATCCCATAACAATTTCTATTTTATCACGTCGCCTCTGTTTTAATCCAATAGTTCTCTTGTAATGGTTCCAAATGTAATATATAAATATATATTTATATTATAATACAGCGTGGATTATAATATTTTCCCGAAGTGGCCCGCAAAGTCATTTTGGTTGGCCATCCCTGGTTAAAACATCTGTAGGAAAGAATAAAATAAGTCTTACGTTTTTTATTATTATTATTCAGGTAGTCGGAATTAAATCAAAATTTATACGCGAATCATTAATGGTGAAATTATTTGTTTATTAGTTAGAAGGAAAAAAAGAGAGACTGTTGCACATAATTACGTAAAATATACCTTATTTTTTCCCCTTGTTTTTTTAACTATACTTGTTTCAAAAATTATTAGGGTAGCCCTGCTCAATACAATCATTTATAAAACTGTTTATAACGGGTTGATTGGTTGTCTGATTGTCATTTCACTGTGAATGATTCAGAGTAATACGGGAATATTACTCTTCTGATGTTCTCCACTTTGCATCGTTTTTGCTTTTATTTTGTTTTGATCTACTTTTAATTCAATATTTAGAAATGTAATTGCGTATAAAATGTAAAATTAGGGGGAAATCATTAAGTAATCAATGTATCAATACATGAAATAAGAATTATATAACTTCAAAAATATAAATATGTGCAGATAACATATATTCTGCTACATCTTGATCGCAAACCTAAAAATTTGCTCTATTGTATTTCTATAGCTATTTTACCCTGTTCTGTACTGCCCTATTGCTTAGCGCATTAAATTAGAATCATAGTAAATTAGTATATTATTACTGACTACGTATATATATAGAGAGAGAGAGAATTTCTTCGTGTTTGACAATTGTAAAATATAATAGAAAAAGTTATACTTTGAAAAAATCCATGTAATATCATTAAACGTTTTCAAATCAATTTATTAAAAAAACTGTACTCCTGAAGAAATTGACATTTAAAAAAGGTAAATTTTTGACTTTACTGATTCTGTGTATGTCTGAAGTTAAAAATGTTGATATATTTAGAATATAATTTTTGACTGAAAAAAGAATGTATCAATATTAAATCCATTTAAAAACAAATGTGCATATTTTCACTCTAATGTTATCCAGTACGCGCAATATTAAAAATCCTTTATACAAAAATGGATTAATTCGGATTTAAATGAATAACACGAAATCCGCAAGTGCATTGGAAATGCAGCGATGTTTCTCTTTAGTCTGCTTGAAAAAGATGTTCGATTTTTGATTTTTTCCTTTCACCTTGTGCGATGGAAGAGACAGATTTTTAACAAATTGTTTGAAAAAATATACATTTGACTCATCGGCATAACTCATCGAGCAACTTTCTCATACTTTTAAAAGAAAAAAAATTATTATAACAATATAATCTTGTTGAAGTCAGACCTATAGAAGGAAAATTCTGCCTTCACCGTGTGCATGCGCATTGACAGCGGTAGTTGCTAGATCCGCGGGACTGTGTGTGTGTGTGTGTGAAAGAATATACAAAAATTTAATCAGATTCCTACTTAGATCAGCAAAGAAAATTTTGTATTTTACTTGCTTTTTTTTAAATAGATGCAATTCACATATAAATACACACATACATATGACAGAAACGCAATATTAAGTGACAAAATAGAAAGCAATTTTCCTTGCAATTTTATTTTTCCTTTCTATGTATAGGGTGTAGGATTATTTTTGTTTATTTGTTACTATTTATTCATTCATTACTATTTTTACAATTTGTAAATTTTTGAATCGACTCACTTTCTTGGGTCCTGCTTTCACGCTTTTTTTTAATTATAATTATTATTTTAAGTTAGAATTTTTAAAAAGAAAAAAAATTCATGAGCATATTGAATTTGTATGTACATTTTCAAAAAATAAATAAATAAACAAATTTTTCCTAAATAATTCAGTTAAGAATGTGTTTTTTGGAGGAAATTCGTCAAAGCGACTCGGGGGAGGGGGTCTCATCTGTAAAAGTAATGGACGGAAATCAAAAGAAAAATGTTTCGTTTGGTTTATAGAATTGAGCTCACAACAAATAATTGTTACTTGAAATTCTATAACTTCTTCGAATACGTTTATTTTTGTCCTTTTTTTTAAACACTTTTAGATGTCGAAAACTTTAAAATTAAATAATATATATTTTTTTAAATAAATGTTTTTCTTGTATTAACATCTATTTTTTTTCCTGCACAAATTGATTTCGAAATAATTTTCGTCTGGCTTAGAAAAAAAATTAAGGGATTCTCTTGTAATAATAATTTTTACTTTTAATTCTGAATGGGAGAAAAGGAGAATGAAAAAACCCTGGTTTTTGTAAAAATTACTCTCTATCATATGTAAATGAATCGGTAAAAAGTTATTTGGATAATTCGATTTGTTTTTTTTTACCAATGCTAATAGATAAGAAACATTGAAATTAAAGAGCTGTGTTGTGTTTTCCGAATTGAAAAGTAATGAATTCATTTGTTTCATAAATTGGTATTAAATCGAAAAGATAGCAATTACGTATGGAAATTATTTTGTATAAAAATGCAATGAACTGGATTTCAAATAAGAATCTACACTATATTAAAATTCCAAGGTAAACAAACGTATTTATGGGTATGACTTTTTATACCTTCTCACGAATCACATGATGCAGAAACTCGCCAAAGATACCTAAAGATCTGGAATGATCCGAGGAATCCGTTTTGACCATTTATATTCCGATATTGCAATTAGTTAAAATGATATTAATTAAAAACCTTAAAACGCATAATTATTACCATTTCTTCCCGCCAGGCGGCGAAGTTCCAAGTTTTTGACTTTTTTTATGTTCCAGACGTTTTTAAAACACGATCTAATTTTTTTTTATGAGACTCAGGCAAAAAATAATTACAGAATCGGAAAAATCATTTACTTCGCCTTGATACGGTATAATTTATTTTACAAAATAATGATATTTTCTAATTTTACGATTTTTTCTAAAATGAATCAAAATCTTTACGTTTTTATGAAAATGATTTCTTAATCGTTCCGATTGTATTTTCTTTCAATTTAATGAAATGATATTCTACACTAAAAAAGTTGATGCTTTTCTCTTTTAGAATTAGTCATTTAAATAATAAAATGTCAAAAACTTTTTTTTACAATTTTTCAAAAAATACTCAGAATTTGATCGGCTGAAATTGTGATTGTTTATATATATATATATATATATATATATATATATATATATATATATATATATATATATATATATTGTGTGTGTGTGACATATCCTCCATGTTTTGTTTAACTTTAATCATTTGTTCTTGGTGCTTTGATCAATATATTTTTTTCCTTCTCCCGCAAATGAAAATAAAATTTAAAATTTTCCGTTTTAAATTCATCAGAACGAAGAAATATAAGTTAATACATACTAATGAAGGAAATATTGAAGTAAATTTTTTTCTCGAGAGGTTGGAGTTGAATAACAAAAATTTACAAAAAAATTATCATTTTAATTCGATTAAACTATTTTCAAACTTCATGGGAAGACTCAATATTTTCTTTAAATGAAATTCTCTGCCCCATAAGGGAAATAAGATACAAAAAAAAAAATCTACTCAGTAATATAAAACTATCTTGTGTTCCATTTAATGTTATCTTTGTTATAACTCTTTTTAATTATTAACTTTATTGGGTTACGCGTATTTTTTCGTCACGAACATTTCCAGTGTTGAAATGCTTTTTTTGCTGTTTGTAAATTGTCCCCCCCCCTTCATACGGTATATGAATTACAAGTCATGGTAGTGAAATGTAAAGTAAAATTTGAGTTCGTGTAACATTAATTATTTATATTTAAATATTTATTGAACAACTCTCAAATAAATTTCAAACTAAGAGTAGCTATTTGATATAGTTGGTATAAAACTTGGTATAATGTAATATGAAAAAAGTTATTTCTTTTGTTAACAAATGGCATTGAAAATGTCTGCAAAATTTAATGTGGAGTAAGAAAGGAATGATTTCATTCTTCGCAAAGAAAAACAAGAACTAATTCATGTTAATATTTTATTTTGGAAAAAGGAATGAATAAAAAAAAGAATCATAATTTTTTCTTATAAATGAAGAAAGAGGTCTTAACGGAATATTTGTTTTGGGGCATAAAATGCGAAGATTGGTTTAGAAACCAGTTAAAAAATTCTATTAAATTTGGAACATTTGACTTAAGATAATCTAAATTTTTACTTAGATGCCTGTAAACCATATAGAAATACATATTCAAAGTATTTCTTATTAAAGTGCAAAAGATTATAATTTGTATTTTTGAAATTTCCATTCAAGTTTGTTGGGGCGCGCTTAAAAACAGGATCCCCCCCTTTTTTGAAACGAAAAATTATATCATCTCTACAATTTGCCCAAAAAGTTTATAAAATGAAACATTTAAGATCATTCTTAAAATTTGCGAAGATTACGGCAAGTGACTAACAATTGACACAGCAATAATAATTCTGTGAGAAATTTAATTCTATACTATTTTTAAAGAATATTTGGAAATATATTTTAATGTGCAAAGAACTGGGCTTTTGACGACGATGTGAAATGGAATAGTGGAAATTGCACTATAAAATTTTAATCTGAAATAAGTGGCTTTTTTGCATTGAAAATCCAAGCAATGCCCCCGGAATATTTCTGCATTAACTGTAACCGATTTTTTGCTCCAAGCGTTTTTGTTCCTTTGGAAGTCAAAACGAAGTCTTTTGTGAGCAGCACTGTATCAAAATTCTTTAGGGCCCCCCTTTTTTTGGAAATAGGAGCTATGTTAATGGAATTGTTCGTAGGATGTTACGACTGTTTGATTACACATGTTGGGGCCCCTGTTGTTCGGAGGCCCCGTACCATAAATAGGGCTGATACGGCGGTAGCTACTAGGGACCGAGATCGTTTAATCGAAGAATCGATTTCTCGGACCAAAAAAATCGATTTATTTTAAATCGATATGTAGCACTGAATCAATTCAGTGAATTGATATTTCATCCTAGAAAATCGACATCCATTTTTTTCTCTTTTGGTAAAAATCATCAAATTTTTACAATTAGTTGAATGCACTATCTTTAAAACCTGTTGTATTACAGTGTTGGCGATTAAAGAGTTAATTTACTGGCAAGAACAAAAAAAAACCCATTTATCATCACTTTCACTCAATAGCCATGATGTATGAGTATCGTGGAATCATCTGTTCCTTGTGAGCGCCTTTTTTCGATTGCCGGCAACATCGCAAGTGATGAGCGGAACCCCACTTGAATCCCAGTAGACTCGACAGACTGTGTTGTTTTATATATCAAACATTGGAAATATGCTGTATTATCTATTTTATAAATTTTTTAATGTAACAAATACATTTAGGAAATAAATGTCTTTTATACCTGATACTTTGATATGGTAATACAAATAATTGCAACTGTCACGAAATCCCTGAACTAAAAAAATTGCCTGATAAGAGATCGTTTGTTATGGTAACTTTCTTGTTTTTCATAAAATGGATTTATATTGATATTGTAAATGCAGACTTGAAAAAAAAATCATCTTTTAGACCTTGATTTTTTTGTGAATCAGGGTTACGATTTAAAAATCGATCTTTTTCGGAAGGAATCGTCCCTTGGTGAGGAGTCTCAATTGGATGCAATTCTTAGGAAGAAGAAAACTTTGCACTGTACTGAGGACATTCGCTCTCGTTTGGATTCTGTTGCATGAATGGATTCGAAGCGACTGATCGATTCATCTCGTCGAAGCTTTGGGTGACGTCGTTTCGACCAGGCGACGAAAAAAGGGAATCCACAGTAAAGTGTCACCAAGATGAAACACTCAAGGGATGTCCTATAGTGCTGTACGTGTGTGTGTTTGACAAAATTTATTTACAACCGCCAGACCTTAATTCTTTTGAAAAGAGAGGATACGAATTGGAAAATTGAGATGAGAATGTGTGACGTTTCTTCTAAAGTTCCATCGAAACCAATCAGAGTAGAAGAGGGGGAAACAGCATTTTATTTTTATTGAGGGAAGAAAAACTAGGTCATCTTTTATGTCAAGTGGGACGAAAGTGAAACTTAAGTTTAGGTAGATCTAATATGAAGTATTCTCTTTTATATGCGTTCGCATATTTTAATTAATATGTGATTAAAGTATTTGTGTATAATTATATATCTTACTTTTTAAAAGAACATATAGGTCATGTTTTTATAATAATAATATTATGAATTAGATAAACAGTATATAAGAAAACACATTTCAGTCTGTCCTATAACATGGACTGATTTGGTTTTTGTTTAGGAACGTTAAAAGCGCAAAACAAATGGGATTGTATTTATAATTTTTTTTACATTAACTTTTTCCTTAAATGAAGGGTGACTGTTGCAGCCGAGGGATTATATTTACGAACTCGTAGCCGCCGTTGTTGGGTTCGAATCCTGATGCTACACGAAACAGGAGTTCCGCTGTGTACAGAGATAGATTAAAAGAGTATTCAAATAAATGTTTTTGTTTCTGCCTTTTTTTTATTTTATTGAAAGAAGAAAGCTCTAAAGAATTACAAACAATATAATCAAATTCATCAAAAAAATAAATAAACGAAAAGAATAAGGTAAAATCTGCTAATTTTTAAGAATGGGTTCCAAGAAACTGCCGAATCATGGATAAGAGGCTCGATCTAGAAAATATCTCACCAATTTTACATAAATTTTTCATGAATTTATTTTTAGGTAAGTTGTACGAAAGTAATGACTGTGTCACCGATAGAGACCCAAAATTGTAAGTCATCCTGTCAAGTGAAGGCATAGTTCCAAAATCAATCAAAAGATCCTGCTATTGTTATTTTAACTGAATTAATTATTCTAATGTTAGTTGTCGCGCAAAAGACGTGCGCCTCGGCTAGTCACGTGACTTTTTGACCAATTGTCAATGGTCTGTTTTCGAAACCAAAATGCGATACAGCAGAATTTAGGTAACTCTGGAACATTTCATCTTAAGCGCGCGATCGCTTGACCCAATATTTTAAGGTCTCCGAGCATTTTGTACTGAGAGACCACTTCTCGATTGCTCTGCCGCCTCTCCAACGGCTAATTCTTACTTCTCCATCCTCATTCACTTACAAATGCATTCCCCAATCTAGCACGCTTTTCTAAAAGACTCACTCGCGCTCATGGGTACGAAGATTGAAAAATGCTATTAACCCAGTGTTTCTCAAACTGTGAGGCGCGCCCCCCTGGGGGCGCGATAACCTTACGAGGGGAGGCGCAAGCATATCGAAAATAATTGATTTAAAAATAATTAATTTACTGGAATGAATTAAAACAAAATAGTTTCAGACATAATAAAAAATGCACTTTTACTCTGATATAAGTTATATGCAATATTAAGTCATCAAAAAAACTTCAATACTTAATTAGCTATCTTTGTTCCTATAACCAAATAAAAAATATTTTATTTAATTTGCTGTAATCCCATGATGAGAGAGTTTTTATTATGTTTTCTTTTTTAAAACTAACATTCTACTCTTTCAGAGAAAAAACAGATCCCAGATCCAGAATCGAAAAAATTTAGGAACATAAAAAATTCATCACTTTCATTATTTTTGAAATACTGCACATTATAGCTGTAATTTGTTTGACCTTCTAAGTTATTGGTACAGTTAGTTATGACCCCTCTCTTATGTGTTTATTTCTCATTTAAGGAAGTTGGAAGTAATGTATTTCTCTGTTGCGCTTTTTTCCATGCAAAACAGTTTTATGATATTTGGAAAACCACGGAGAGCACACACACACACACTTCGATGGATTACTGTGCGAAGACTTCGATCAAGATGAGTATTTTCAAACATATAAAGCATAACAATTGTTTTTAGCAGTAACATACATATTATCATAATGAATACACTTTTTACCCGGAAGTGGTCGCGTGGGACACAGATCACGAAATTCTTAATTCTGGCAAAACTGTTTATTTGTTACGAAAGAAAAATTAAAAAGTCCTTGAAAGTAGGTAAGTAAACTTTCTCTTAATTAAATTATTCACTGGAATAACGATTTGTATCGTGTACAATAAAATAATTTGACTCAATAATCCCACTCGACCGTATCGAGTGCACGCCTGTTCTCAGGTTAAAACATGTTGAAGTCTTTTTGCTTTACATATTAAAAATAATACAATTATTCTTCATCGGAATTTTATATTATTGTTCATTATTTAACATCAAATATAAATGCTAATTCTGTGAGTCTTAAAATTAAAATTCGCTCAAAACTAATTATAATTTGAGCAATCATTTAAAAAAAGTTTACATTTTTGTAAACATTGTCGCGCACTTGGCTTTACTCTCCTTACAATACAGCGATTATATCAAGAATGTTTTATTTTCTTATAAAGAGGAACTTCTAATTAATTAATTTATTTTTTTGCTTAAAAGAGTAGTATTCAAAATTTAATACTTATGTTATTAATTTGTATGGTTTATAATTAAGATCTCGTATTGTAGCTTTACTGTCAAAGTGCATTATTAATGTATAAGGCAATAAAAATTGTGATCGAAAAGGGGGGCGCCAGTAGTGAAAGTTTGAGAAGCACTGCATTAACCGCTTCCCGGCTTTTCACGAGGTGAGCTGATGCAGGTGAAACGTACCATCCTGGCTCATTCCGAGTGTAGCTCGGGCACTGCGAAAATTTACACTGTACAATTGGTCTTTCCCGAATTATTTCAAATGTGCTTTTCAACTAATTGCAAAGTACCACTGGGTGGAATTTTCTGTAAGAGGAGGGCTGAGCACCCTGCCCTCTTCACGCTTGTCTGAAATTTACTTTGTTTTCCCCAACAGAGAAGAAAGCTAATCCAATACGACAGTGTGTTACTTACTACTTAAAGAGAGACGCAGTAAAGGGAAGAAGATTGCGTTGGTGTGCAGTACCGTGTTTTCGAATTTAACACACAATCAAACTTTATTTAATCATTTCATAATCATTTATGTAAATGCAAACAATGTAAATAAAATATGTCATTCAAGGCAAAATCTAGGCATTCTAAGCTTTATATTTATGGCTAGTGAGAACTGACTCCAGAATCTCTAATTATTACTGTCATACAGAAAGCCAAATTTTAAAGTAAATAACTCAATTATTTAAGTAAATTTTTTTTCATTAAATTTTAGGAAATTTTTCATGTGAAGGGCGCTGTTATGTTTAAAAAGATAGGTATGTTTGAAAATAAGAATAAAAAATTGACAATTTTTGATCCTGAAAATAAAATGAACCCGGAAGAGGTTAAGTAACAGATGCTACAAAACAATGCAGAAAATATCTTCAAACTAATTGTACCAAAGGAAAGGAAATCGTCTGTTGGTTCTTTTCTCTCTTTCACAAAATGATTCATTCCTTTGTCACAGATTAAATCTTTTAAAAATGTCTTTGTGTAAACTTAAGGAATGGGATCTCGCGAATATCTTCTCAAATTAAAAAAAAATGTCGCATTTCTGCTTCGTTAGAGGAACACGTTTTATCTCTACTTGAATGGGTCTATTTGTGTTTTTCTGGTAGGAAATCTCTTGAATGTAAATGGGCCTAAGTTGGGAAAATACCTTCATTGATAGAAATCCTTCAAAAAAAATTGAAGTCGCAATAATATGAATATAAGTATATATTACAACTTGACAAATTTACGTGCATGACTGTTTTTCTGCCCTGAAAAGTGTTTCAAATTGAAATGGGGCTCGTTGCGACGAAGACAGCCGGGAATTGTGTTTATCCACATAATGAATCGGTAGCATCTTCCTCATGGGTGCTTCAGATAGGGCCTATCAGAGTGATTATATGCATTGATTCAGGGGTACTCAACCGCAACATGAGGATAAACGGGGGTGCTTTAAGACTTAGATGACATTAGAAATTTAAAATGTGGAAAATTAATCAAAATAATATATATATAACTCCTGTTTTCTTTCTTTAATTAATATTTTTTATTTTTTTTTCACTAAGTTAGAAGCATTTAAGAAACACTCCTTCACAATTTCTGCGTCAGTAAACTATTTCATATGATTACCAATAATATAGCAAACTTCATTGGATGTCTTTGTTACCGCCGTGATATTACCACTGACAAAACACTTTGTTGCTGTTTCAAAGATTATTCAAGAAAGCCTGTTTATCACCTCTTGAAAGAGATCCTCAAGGAAAAGTGTCATTTAATGATTCCTGTTTATTAGTACTTTTAAAATACAGCACTTTCGTGACAAATCAAACAATTACTGATCCATGTTTGTTTTTCATTACAAAATAGTCAACCCCCCAATCATCCTGAAACGATTTATTTTCTTCGAATATTTTTCGCTTGCGAGATAGGACAAATACTTAAAAATTAGTTCCACTCATAAACTTGTCGCTACTCCACTGTTGTCCGCTATCACTAAGCGTAACCGTTCCAAATAGAAAAAGAATATCACTTCTTACCCGAACTACACCGAGAGCAAAAAGCAAAATTGATGTATCTGATTTCTTTACAAAGAATTTCCCACCAACTTTGTTCTTAAATAAGTAAATTTCTCAAAGCAGCGGGCCACGGGTTGAGTATCGCTGCATTGAGTGGAATACTAATCCTCCTCTTCGACTAGTTATTGCTTCTCGAAATAGATGGATGAAATCCCTTTCGTTGGACCCTCTTCCATGTTACAACGCAAACAAAGGCATGGGTGTGTTTTTCAATTCCTGCTATTTATAACTCACACTCTCTATAGATTTATCTTGGTGGAATTTTCAATCGTTAATAAAATACATTTTAAAGCGCTCCATTAATCTGAAATTTAATACACATGATTATTTTGGATTAAAACTAATTATTTAAAGAATTGCAAATTCAGTCACGTTGGCATTATTTTTGGCGACTTGTGTCATAACTTGAAAAGTTTTTTTTCTCCCGTTTTAAAGCATTCAGTTGAACTGAAATTTTATAGACACGATTATTTTGGATGACAATACGATACTTTAATGATAATGAATAAAAATGACTGATCACTTAATGTTGTGATTCTGTCCTATGCATATACATATTTATATTAATTGTAACTATTTAATAAAAAGTAGCTGAAATAATTTTTTTTTTGTTGATCTATAAGTAGGAAATGGCATACAAATTTTTTTATATTATTTATTGTTATTAATATTGAAAACAATTATAAAATGCTAGTGCACCACAAAGTATCAGACGGGAAAAAACATGTTTGAACATTTTCGCCCGATCTCTCGGTTTCTTCCCTCTTGCCTCACTTGTGAGCTACTGTTGCGGGAGAGTGAGTGAACATAGGGATGGCGATTCTTTCCTAAAAAGATCGATTTTTAAATCGATTCGAATCGTAACCTGATGAATCGATTCACAAAAACATTGAGATCTAAAAGATCGATTTCTAAAAAATCGATTTTTTTTCCAAGTCTGCATTTACAAGATAAATATAAATCCATATTATGAAAAACAAGAAAGATACCATAATAAACGATCTTTAATCAGTAAAAATCAGGCAATTTTTTAGTTCAGGGAATTCAACAATTGCAGTTATTTTTATTAACATATCAAAGTATCAGGTATAAAAGACATTTATTTTCTAAATGTATTTGTTACATTAAAAAATTTATAAAATAGATAACATAGCTTATTTCAAATGCTTAATATATAAGCTTTTTAAAAACAACAGTCTGTCAAGTCTACTGGGACCCAAGCTGTTCCGCTCATCACTTGCGATGTTGCCGGCAATCGAAAAAAGGCGCTCACATGGAACAAATGATCCCACGATACTATTGAGTGGCTATTGAGTGAACGGAATGATAAATAGGGTGTTTTTGTTCTTGCCATTAAAGTACAGGATCATAGTTCAGGAACGCAACTGCCTGCGATAGATAGTGTTTAAATTCTTCGATTTTACTGAATGGATTCAGGGCTGCATATCGATTTAAAAAATCGATCTTTTTGGCCCGAGAAATCAATTTTTCGATTGATCGATCTAAGGTCGCCATCCCTAAGTGAACATCAACGTCGCCCTATTCAGCTACTCCTGGGCTTTTGAGGACGGATGTCGTAATTTTTCTGGAAAGTGACGAGGACAACGCCTGAGCTGGCACCTCCCTCTCCTCACTTTCAGACCACATCAATGAGAGGACGTTTAAGCTTCGACAGATTTAATGTGCATCGCACCCACACAGGCTTGAATTTTCGACACGAGTCCGTTCGTTCCCTCGACCCCGCTGCTGTTGCGGATAAGATCTTGCCACATGAACACCTCAATATTTATGGAGAACCACTTCTGCCTTTTCTCTCTTATTCTCTATTTCTTCAATAACCGAGGGCTGTGCAAATGCCAGAACGGTTCAAACTTCACTTTAGGGTGTCAACCGCTCACAACCATCGGTGCAGTTAGGGTCAGTTTGCTGATGTTGCATTTGGTGTTTAGGACACAGTTAATTCAGGACAATTGCACTGACTTCGCTACTCGAAGGCGTAACTTGTCCGCCTTCACCCACTTTGTGTCTGCGACAATTTTTGATCGAATAGGGTTTGAATGCAATCTAAAACAACAGTAACTAGGGATGGTGCAAACTTTTTTTTCGCCAATAGGATTAATAGAAAATAATCCCAAATAATGCAAGTAAACATCGATTTCAAAAAAATGATAAATTCTATACCCATGCTTCTGATACATACATGCAAGTGAACAAAAGTATAGTTAAAAAATGCCTTGAAATTATAAATAAATCAAAAGTAAAAAAACTTTTTTAAAAACAAGCTTTTATTTAAATGCTCTAAAAGGAATAAAATAAACTTTTCTTTTAAAACTTTTTTGCTATTAACTTATAAAGTCGTTATACAATTTATGATATAAAAGCTTGTCGCGAGATTTAAGTACTCATATTTACTCTCTTAGTCTGAAAATTTTAAAAATTAAAATTATTCAGATCAAGTTATTTAATTTGCTTGTTTATGTACACAGGTAAATCTCGCGACAAGCTTTTATATCATAAATTGTATAACGACTTTATAAGTTGATAGCAAAAAAAGTTTTAAAAGAAAAGTTTATTTTATTCCTTTTAGAGCATTTACATAAAAGCTTGTTTTTAAAAAAGTTTTTTTACTTTTTAGTTATCGCTAGGCAGAGGTTTCTCAGTCTGTTAATCTCATTCAACGCATCATCGTTGAAAGGTCATTTGCTGGTTAATTTTGAACAGTCCAGCTTAGGGGTACTCAACATTTTTTTCCGCCAGGCTACATACATATAATAGATATGTCACTCGGGCCGCAACAAGAGGACAATGGGAAGAGAGGGGGATAAACACTGTTAGATCAAAACAACATTGGACGAAGAAAAATTAATTAAAATATTAAAAGAGATAAAATCTCTCTTTTTTTTTCTTGCTTTTACTATAACACTATATTAAAAACGAAAAACACATTTTTTTTTGTAAATCCTTAATTTTAAAACAATTTTTTCAATTTTTGTGCAAAATTTGGATAATACTATTCTACAAACGAGAAAATATTTTCATGCGACTATATTTAAAAATGACGAAGTTTTTAAATGTTTTATTCAAAATTTGAGTATTTTTTGAAAAATCGTAAAAAAAAAATGTTTTTGGCCTTTTATTTTTTAAATGACTGATTCTAAAAGAAAAAAGCTTGAACTTTCTTAGTGCAGAATATCGATTCATTAACACGCAAAAAATCATACGGAACGATTTAGAAATTATTTTCATGAAAACGCATCGATTTTGACTCATTTTAGAAAAAATTATAAAAAAAGAAATATTATTTTTTTTAAACAAATTATACCGTATCGTAGCGAAATAAATGATCTTTCCCATTAGGCTATTATTTTTTGTCTCAGTTTCAGAGAAAGAATAAGATGGTTTTTTAAGAAAGGTCGAAGAGAGAGAGAGAGAATCGGAACTTCTTTAAGCTCTATCTGATAAGCTGCCGGGCAGAATAAAAAGCTAACAGGAGTAAAAGGTTTTCAATTAATATCTTTTTAACTAATTGCGATATCAGAATATAAATCATCAAAACATGCATTGACATCTAAACTAAACATGTATACAAAATTTCAGCTCAATCGGTTGAAGACAACAGCTTCAAAATTGAGTTGCAAGATTCAGCCCGAAAAAATTACTTTAATTAATATCTGCACTATTAAAACTGGAAGGTAAACAAACGTATGCAACTATACGACTAGGTGTATCTTCTCACGAACCGCACGATGCATACACTCGCCAAAGGTACCAAAAGATCGGAACTGATCCGAGGAATCCGTTTTGAACACTTATATTTCAATAGTGCAATTAGTTAAAAAGATATTAATTAAAAACCTTAAAACGCATAATTATTGCCATTTTTTTCCCGCCAGGAGCCGAAGTTCCAATTTCCCGAACTTTTTTTTTTATCCCAGACGTTTTTAAGACACGATCTAATTTTTTATGAGACTCAAACAAAAAAAAAATTACAGAATCGGAAAGATCATTTACTTCGCCACGATACGTTATAAATTATTTTACAAAAAAAGGATATTTTCTTTTTTTATGATATTTTCTAAAATGAGTCAAAATCGATACGTTCTTATGAAAATGATTTCTAAATCACTCCGATTGAATTTTCTTTCAATTTAATGAAATGATATTCTACACTAAGAAAATTCATGCTTTTCTCGTTCAGAATCAGTCATTTAAAAAGAAAATGACAATTTTTTTTTACGATTTTAAAAAAATACTCAAAATTGTATTTAAATACTTAATAATTTCTTTATTTATAAAAATAATCTCATGACATTTTTTTCCGTATGTAGAACGGTATTATCCGTAATATGCACAAAGTTTGAAAATATTGCTTAAAAATTACAGTTTAAAAAATTTGTGTTTTTCGTTTTTACCCCCTTTTTGCGAGAAATATTAAAGCATTATTTTTGTTACACTTTTTATTTAAAAATTACCGTTGTTTGCAATCGATGTATGAAGTTCGAAGGCATTAAATTAAAAATGAAGGCCCACAAAATTTAAATTTTAACAAATAACGCTATGCGAAATTGAATATCTCTTCCTTTTATTTTACATGTCTTTTATTTCTTTTTTTCCCGAAGATTTCGTGGAATGAACGCTTAGAACGCTGGATTATTAACTTTTGTCCCCTGGTTATAAACAACACCATCGCTTAGTTTTTATGATTGTTTTAAAAAATACTCAAAATTTTATTCGCGCATTTAATAACTTCGCCAGCAATTTTGTAATTGGAAAGAAGATTTATTTCGTCAAGATATAGTACGTTTTTCTCTTCTTTTTCTTTTCAAAACAATGATACTTTCCATATGACTTTTTCTAAAATGAATCACTATCGATGTGTCTATATGAAGTTGATGTTTAAAAAACTCATACTTTGCTTTTAACAGTTAGTGACTTAAAAAATAAAATGTCGAAAACTTTTTTTACGAATTTTTTTTGTGCACTAATTCATTGAGCCACTAGAGTGCTGCACCTGTCAAGTTGTTTAAGAATCGTTGAGTGTTCACTTTCTCGAGAGCTCTGATAGCGACAGGGGAAGGGGAATTTCCATGACAATATGTTATGCATTTAAAAATGTTCGTACAACGCCGGGGGGGAGTAAACCTGTCTGACAAAGAAAAGAAGCGGAAAAAAATTTCGAAACAGGAAATTTTAAGTTATACACTAGGTAGAAGCCCGAGCAATATCGACCGAATTGGAGGGGGGTGGAATTTATTTTGAAGAAGATTATTAGAGAGAAGTGCTGATTTTGTGAAGAAAAGGGAAAATTTATAAAAGTAGAGAAAGCCCGTGCAACGCCGGGCCATGCAATTAGCCTTTTTAACTAAATGCGATATCGGAATATAAATGGTCAAAACATGCATTGTCAACCAAACTAAACGTGTATACAAAATTTCAGCTCAATCGGTTGAAGACATCGAATTTACATTGCAAGTTAAATAAAAGCTTGTAAAATATAACATACTTACGTGTGCAGAGTAGAAGTATTATAAAATATCTCGTAGTACAAATCAAATATTTTACACGAAACGAAAAAATTATAATTGGAGGCGCAAGGTATCACTCCCTGCTAAGCGAGAGCTCTACCATCTGAGCTACGCTCCTGGTCGACACCTGTGTTACATTGTAAACATCCTCACCTGTGAACAAGATCGTTACAGTAACTAGGTCAATTATAAGGGTTAAGGGAGAAACTAGAATCGAGTAAATAGATATCTTAGAATGTTTTAAAGTAAATAGTTTTATAGATCTGTCTCTTTCTCTTAGTGTTGTTCCTTATAGAACAGTAAAAATATAATATTCTTTGTACGTATGCGGGGTGGAAGTATAGTAAAATATATCTCGTTGTACCAAATTAAACGAATTAAAAAAATATTTTATACGAAAGAGTAACAATTAGAGGCGCGGGGTATCGATCCCCGAACCTCTCGCATGCTAAGCAAGTGCTCTACCATCTAAGCTACGCTTTTGGTCGACACTTGTGTTATCGTAAACATGCTGGCCTTAACACCTAAACAAGATCGTTACAGTAACTAGGTCGATATCGGAATATAAATCGTCAAAACATGCATTTTTATCCAAACTAAACGTGTATACAAAATTTAAGCTCAATCGGTTGAAGACATCAGCTCTTCAAAATTGAGTAGCAAGATTCCACCCGAACATTTTACATTGAAAGTGAAAAAAAGCTTTTTTTTGTAAACAAATAGGAAAGAACGTGGAAATTTAAATTTGTTCAAGAGAAATAATTTTCGAATGAAAATTAAAGTGATTTAAAGTAAATTTAAAAACTGCGAGATCCCAGGATTTGAACCCTGGTTAATTCCTTTGAAGTCAGCTTCTCTAACCTCTAGGCCACGAGGGCTAATGGAAAGAGGTAAAGTAAGCTTCTAACATGGGTAAGAGTTTTTTAATTAATATATTTTTAACTAATTGTGATATCGGAATATAAATGTACAAAACATGCATTGTCATCCAAACTAAACTTGTATACAAACTTTCAACTCACTCGGTTGAAGACATCAGCTTCAAAATTGAGTTGCAAGATTCCACCCGAACATTTTACATTGCAAGTTAAATAAAAACTTGTGTAAAATACGAGCCAATGGAGAGGAGAACATTGAATTTTATTAAAGGAATTATTTTTATATAAATTTAAAATGTCCAGTCGTCCTGATGATGTCATCTAGAGCAGGGGTGTCCAACGCAAATGACCTTGCGCTCCACATCGGAAAAACATTACCATCTCGCGGGCCGCACTTAAAAGTATGTACCTATATATCAGATTTGGAAACAAATAAGCATTTATTGGAGTGAAAATTTAAAACAGAATGAACTATTATTATTGTTTTCATTATTTTTCACGTATTCAGACATAGATAAGATAATAATGCAATGATGGAATAACGTTTAAAGTGTTACAGTGTGTGTGTGTTGCCATTCTCTTGAAAATTACGGTGTTCCTTTTAAATTGATCTTTCGTTTCTCACTGTTGAAATTTGATTTTACTGTCATTCGCAAATGATTAAGTATACATTGCCTTTTATCTTAACCGTCCTGAATATTTTTTTTAAACTTTAAAAAACATTTCTGATTGCCTCTTGCTTTTTGGGCACTCCAAACAGAAAAGGAGAAGAAGTGAAAGTCGCACACACAGAGAATCATGCTCCATCCATAGTAAAGGATATGCATAATGCAATTCGGAATGTATTATAGAAAAATCAAATGTAACTATTTGATAAAATATAAATCTATTTTAATGTAAAGGACATTTCTATTATCAAAAAGGATTTATATTTTAGAACAGGTAACAGGCAAATACCTTGTATGTATATATATATATATATATAATATAAATTTCTCCTCAAATAAATTATAATATAATATAAATTTCTCCTCAAATAAATTCCAAAATGAAAAAAGTTTAAAAACCTGATATTCAAAATTTTTTTAAAAAGAGTCGGTGGGCCACAACTTATGTACTGGCGGGCCACATGCGGCCCGTCGGCCGCGTGTTGGACACCCCTAATCTAGAGAAAAGGTTCGGCACAAGTATGCCACCTACAGTTTTGTCTTTTGAAAACTGAAGCCATCCTATTAATAAAGAATGCAAAGTTTCTAAACTGCAACAATTTTGATAATTGTCAATGAACGAGGGGGCATCAAACCTTTAAAATAAACTCGATTTTTCTTGTGTTCCGTGAATCATCCTCAACTGACGCGTACTTCGTCTCCAGCTCACGTGACAAAGCAAAGAGCTAACAAAGTTACATTCATTTGCGAGAAAAATCAAAAGAAGACGAATTAATGGAACACAGTTATTAATAAAATCTCTTTTGCGTGTAAGAAAACGAATCTCAAACTGTAGGAGGCGCGGCCTACCCCGAAAAAAGAACTCGCGATTTTTGTAGTTGATTGTTATTATTCCGAAATCGTCCCGAAAGTGTTCTAATCATTCCGACTTGAGAAGGAGGGGGAAGGCACGGAGCGCTGCAAACAAAGAGAGAAGCGCTTCGTTCTGGCGAACAATTTTATGCTAATTGTTGGATTCCTAGACCGAATTAATGCGCCGCACCCTGCCACCGATAAGGTATCCCTGCGCGCCACCTATTATCGGGGAGAGAAGACGTTGATTTAGTCATCGGGAAACAAAACGTTCGACAGATTTCTTCGTACTTGATGAAGTACCAATGAGCGCCACTGATAAGAAAAGCAGATGCTTTAGGTTTTTTTCAAAAGTGCCTTTTAAAAACTCATTCGTTTCATAGCTGCAGAAAAGCTTCCATATTCATTTCTCGTTGATCCACGCTTTATGTATGTTTCATTTTCAACGAACGATAGATTTTTTATTTAAAAAAAGTATTCTTCCAATTTTTTTTTTTTTTTTTTTTAGCGACAAGAATCAATCAGAGGGAAAAATTCGTCTCCCATAAATCGAGAAGAAATTAAACAGAAAAACAGTAAATATTAATATTAAATGACCTGTCTAGAAAAATATCACTAAAGTAAATTTTTCGTTATTTTATAGAATCTTTTGGGCGTAAAAGCTTACTTTGAGCTGCTTGAATTCAAGTACTTACAATGAGCTATAAGTATCATACCTCTAGAGCAGTGGTACTCAACCTTTTTTTCTGCCGGGTCGCAGGCTATTTCACGCGGGCCGCAACGTGAGAATTAATGGGGGTGGGGACAAATGCTTTAAGACCAAGATAACATAGAAAATTTAAAATGTGGAAATTGATCAAAGTATTAAAATTCATATTTTGATTTTTTTAATTACCATTTTTGTCTCTAAATTTTTCTAAATTGGAAGCCTCTTTCACAATTTCTGCATATCAGTAAACGGTTTTATATGATTACCAATAATATAACAAATTTCATAGGATGCCTTTGTTACCGCTGTGACATTACCACTTACTAAACACTTTTTTGCTTTTGTAAAGATTATTCAAGCCTTTTTATCACCCCTTGAAAGAGATCTTCGAGGAAAAGTGTCGATGAATGATTTTTGTGTTTACTGGTATTTTTTTAAATACAACACTTTCAGGGTAAATCAAACAATTACTGAACCATGTTTTTCACTACAAAATAGTTAACTTACCAATCGCCTCGAAATAATCTATTTTCTGCGAATATTTTTCGCTTGCAAGATACGAAAGAAGATTAAAAATTAGTTCCACTCATAGAATGGTCGCTACTGCACTGTTGTCTATTATCATTAATCAGAAATAAATGTCGATTCGCACGATATTGACGTCAAAAAGCAAAATCGATATGAATTAAATTTTTTAATAAAGAATTTCCCTCCAAATTTTCATAAATAAATGAATTTCTCAGAGCAATGGGCCCTGACCGGGCTCCTCAAAAAGGCCACAGGTGGAGAATCGCTGCTCTCTCGCTCTCTGCGTAAGAGTGAGCCAAAAGGAAAAAGTTTTGAAGGCCGACATAATTTATTATGAAATTATTATTAAAGGTCCAAAAATTGGTATGTTTTGAAAATTGTTTAATACTATAACGATTAAAAAAACATTTCTAAAAGTTTCTCACAATCTGGTTCGAACTCGGGTTCTAACGCAACTCTTTCGAATTCTTAGTAATTCTCGTTTCTTAGAAAAATTACGAAGGGAAAAAAAATACTTCCAGAGCATGAATTTTTGGAATATTGAGGAAATCGATTGAGGTCAGAGATTTATGGATTCCCTTCTGTTGATGAAGCGCTTCACATCCGTGAGTTATTTCTCTGAGTCGTAAATGCAATAAAAAAGAAGGGGGTCAAATTTTATTGGGATGCTTCCGTGAAATAGCCCTTCAGTTAATTTTTAAAAAGCAATGAAAAAATATCTCTATTTCTTCTTTTAAGTCTTCGACAATCCGGATAAAATATCTAGATGGGTCATAGTTTAACTATCTCTGGGTGGGTTCATGAGTAGATCCTGATGTGATTATTTCGTTTTTTATATTGCCTATCGTACTTTTAAAAAAATCGTGTTATTTTTTTAAGGATTTATTACTTAAATATTACCGAAAATAATAATAAAAAAAATTCACGTGATAGCTATTTGGTTCAGACATTAATTACTTCTGTACTTTGGTGGCCACGGTAGCCTAGTGGTCGAGGTAACGGACTATCAGGATGTATCATGAGTTCGAGCCTAGTGCCGCTGAGGACTCGTCGTGTAGAGGAGCGATGCACGCTAAATATGTCGAGGCTCAAACGTCCTCCCGTTGGTGTGATGTGGAAGTTTGGAGAGGGAAGTGTTAGCTCAGGTGTCGTCCTCGTCACTTGACCATGGTTCAAAATGACGAGGACTGTCGCCAAAAAGCCCTCGAGTAGCTAAACAGTACGACGTTAATATTCATTCGTTGGTGGCCGCAAAAACCTAGTGGGCATGGTCACGAGTTATATTTATCGGAATATTTCAAGAAAATACTGTTGTTGTTTCTAATGCCACCTGTCTGACGTAGTCAGATCGAGGCCCACGAAATTCATCGTGGCAAGGGGCTAGAAGTACGCCTGTCGTTGGCCTTGGAATTGAGCATCATACAAGTGACAGTACGAATTAGCTTGGTGAAATTCCCCGAAGGGACGATAGATGGCGACACCACCGATCTCCATTTCCCCAATTTAGGCATGGAACTGAAGGGGAGGGAAATATTCTCCTGTCTCCTGCACTCTTGATTCAGCCCACGAGACTTTCGGACCCACTTATTTAACGAGCACGTACTTGGATGGTATTTGATGGCATCGAACCCAGGCCTTCCGGTCTGGAGTCCGATGCTGTAACTACTAGGCTACCCACGGCCAGAAAATACTAGATTTGTGGTAGTGTGGTTTGGATACCACACTAGATTTGTGGTATCCAAAATAAAAGACAAATGGGGAGTTAAGGTTACATACAATGGCTAAAAGAATTTTTTGAAAAATGTACATTTTAAACAATTTTTTTTAGCATTGAATGGCAAGTAGATTTTAGCGCATTGCAACGCCAAAAGGTTCAGACCAAGTTTAAAATATAGAGACGGTGATTTGGGGGGCTATAAGGCAATCTTTGGGATGGTCTCCTTCGATGTTCTTAGGCGGATGCAATTTTTAAACTGTATCAGCAAAACGTATTGCTGACAAAATTATTATTCAACTGACCTCTTCAGCGCATCTGAAAACGCACATGATATCTATTTCCATTAGAACAGGAAACAGTGACTATTGCTGTTAGATTTTAAGGGACGATTTACGCAAAAATACTTATTTCAAAAACTTTTGGGTTGCCTCCTATGTGTGTATACAATGTAAAACAGATTTCGTGCTCAAAATTTCATAAAAAGCTAGCCGTTTAATTTTTTGAAGAAAAAAAATTGTTTATTTTAAAATGCTACTCCTCCTACAAAAAATTATGAACACACATGATATTTTATTTACAAGTACGTCAAAATGTATATAACAAAATTTAGTAAGGATTTTCAGATAACATGATAGGAATTCCTGCAATACTTCTTTTTATGAATGCTTATTGAAAGTTCTGAGTTGAATTAATTTTTTTAAAAAAATAAGTATTGCTTTGATTCAAAAATGTATAATAAATTGTGTTACATTAGCAATAGGTAAAAAAAATTCAAAGCACAATAGAGAAAAAGCCTTAGCATTTTAAATGAAGACAAACCTCTTTTTCTGCGGTCGATAGGAACCGCTTAAAAGAAAAAGCACAAAAAAATAGTGGAGAATTTCATAAATACTTTCACGTAACAAATAATTTTGTCGACATACTACAAAAAACTTTTTTTATGCGGTTGAGAAGAGACCGCATAAAAAAAGGTCGCATTTATAAAAAATGTCGATTATTTACGAAATTTATGAGAAAATACTTCCATGAGTAAATAAATAATTAAATTCCACATGGAAACATCTAAAAACATTTAATTTCTTATTATATGCTCGGAGAAACTTTCCAAATGCTCGTGCATAATTCATTGTTACTCATCGTAGTCCAAAGCGCCCTTCTTCTTGTGATGAATTAGTTCAAAATCGCTTTTGTCACTTAAATTCAATTAGTTTAATTTTTGGCACCATAAAGTAGATGATAAGTTTTTGTGACTACGGTCAGTTGCTTGTGAACGTCACGATAATTAGATGTACGTGATTGAAGATCTTTTTGGAATTTCAAACTCCTTTCAGAATAGTATCTGTTTTAAGAAAATGCTTTCGGATTTGTTGGAAAGCTGGATCCCAGCATATATTGTATTCGCTGTCAAAGGATCCGGTTCTTCATGTCCGTCTCTCTTCATAATCTATCAAGTTATTGATATAATATCACTGTCATTGAAAGTTTTGTCTTCAATCAAGTGCGTGCTGTTAGTGCATTGAGAGAAAGCGATGGAACTTTCATTGTCGAGTGACTGTTTAGAATCAATGAACAGAACGACTTGAAGTGTATGTATGCGCATTGACAGAAAGCATTACAGTGGAGTCAAAACCGTTGAAATTCATATACCGCATAAAAAAAAGATCGCACAAAAAAATCGTACTAAAATAAAATCGCATAAAAAAAGACAGTCAAAACCAGGTTCTACTATATTTATATTTTATCTTTCTGAGATAAGTAAGTTTAAAATTTTGACTTGCGTGTGATAGGGATGTGTGAATAAAAACGAACATAAAAGCTATCATGATTCTGCGTTTTTTAAGTTTAGAGCTTTCAAATTTTCTGGGGTTATTGTTGTTGTTTATTACTGGGATACATACGAAAGACATGAGACAGATAAACAGAAACATATAACACAATTACAGAAAAGTATAGATTTTATTACAAACGATGATCCCAGCATGTAACAAGAAGAGGGGTGTGCTACTGTTCCTTTCGAGACGGGAATCCATTTCAGGCGAAAGACCGACTTCTTTCCCGAAGAAGATACAACCAAGTCTTACTCGGGGTTCGAACCCGAACCCACTCGGTTACTAGCCGAGGGTCATAGCCA
Source organism: Trichonephila clavipes (assembly GCA_019973935.1). Lineage (NCBI taxonomy): Eukaryota > Metazoa > Arthropoda > Arachnida > Araneae > Nephilidae > Trichonephila > Trichonephila clavipes. The sequence goes on along the minus strand of BMAU01001088.1, from coordinate 940,843 downwards.
CCATACTGGCTGGGCGACTGTGGGGATATTGAAAAGTATATAAAGAATAATTTAGGCTAAAAAAATTAGATTTGATTTTTTGACTGATTTTTGACAATTGAATCGTACTGTGTCCTCTTAAGTTCTGTACCCCTCAGAAAATCTCTTTTCTGCAACATTTTCGAAGAAATAAATTATTTTAAATAGAAAGGAACTCTGAGGAATGAAACGGAAAACAAAAAAACATGCTCAATTAAGTTAAAAAGGAATTCCCTCAAGTGTTGAAAAGCAATTATGAGATATATAATGTGGAATTCTAAGGTCTTGGACGAACTGTGAAAAAGTTTTGGCTTCTGGGATATGGAGAATGTTTATTGGAGAAACGAATAAATGAATAAATTTACGGAAACTTAGCTTGTCCCCCGGATTAAAATGAAAGGGAATAACCAACTGTTGAGACAATGAATTCGTTACCCAGAAATGGCAAAAGAAAATAGCTCTTACCTTCGGGCGAATTGAGAAATTAAAAGCAAGGGGAGGAGTACTTCTCCTCCAAAAGTTGAAGAGATTTTAAGAGAAATAAAATGACTATCAGTATTTGATATTCCTAAGTTTTAACGTAATTTAAAGGGCAAAAAAATACTATACCCTTTTGCAATAGATAATAATTAACAATGCCAGCAATATCAATGAATAGAACTAAAGAATCCAAATTATTTTAACAAATTAATTAACTGTTTTCTAAAACTGAATTTTCTCATTTCTTAAAAAAAATTAGGCATAGAATGGCGCAAAAAGTCAGAGTTATAAATTTGCTCCTGATATAATTGAAAATCGCTGAATGGTACTAAATTCCAATGAACAATTCTCGTTTTCGAACACCACCTGAAAACGGATCGATAATTCAAAAATATAAACTATTTCCTCAAATACGACAAGTGACCTGTGGTTAGCCTAGGGGTTAAGGTCACAAACCCATGGCCAGTGCGATGTTAGTATTCACTCACTCACGCGGGAATGAGATTGCAGGGGGTCTGGTCTGTGAGGGCAGCCATAAGGATTCTACGCATGGTGGATGGCTTAGATTTTCAGAAAATGCTACCCGGTTCAAACAAGATATCAATTCGCCTTGATGGCAGGCCCCCGTACATGAGTGGTAGGAAGGAAAGCGTCCTGGTACTGTTTTGATTGGAAAAAGCAGTAGGCGAGATGAAACGGTTCTTGCTAGGCTTCGCAGTGGACATACTCGAGCACAGCGACATGTGATGGGCAGGGCCGTTTCTAACCTCCCCGGGGCCCTAGGCACTTCAAACTGTTACGCACCCCACACTATTTTCAGAGAACCCCCTTCCTACAGCTCTTTCCTTGACAGTATTGGTTCGGGAGGGATTTTCCCTCAACTCTTTTCCCTATCATCGTTTTTGCTCTTAGGAGAATTTCCATTACCTATGGACCCATTAAGTGCTGGACTGACAACCGTAAGGAAAGGATAACGGCATGGTTCAGCCACTCATGTTCATTTCTTACCTTACTAAATCACGGACCACTCAACCTCCCTTTTGTAAACTAGTGCAGTAAATGAATGAAATCTCGTTTGTGTGCAATCGCAATATGGAGTATTCATTATTGTATGAACTGTTTTCAACTTGTTAATTATCTTTTTCATAGCTTATATCGCTTTACTATCTTTTACTTTGACATATCCTTATGCTTTGTTGAGTTACTGTTAATATACTGGTACAACAAAGTTTTCTTCCAGCTTTAATCATTAATAACATCATATTGTAATCAATTTCCATGGTAATGTCATTTTGAGTGCATAGCGACATCAAACTGTTAAGCTTTTCACTTTCCATAACAGATCTCATTTCACTCTTTGAAGGGCAGAAAGGCTTCTCTCACGACTTGTTAGGAGGTAGTACGTTCGCCGTAATTTTAATTTTTTCGCCCTAGGCATTTGCCTACTATGCCTAAGCGGAAAAGCGGCTCTGGCAGTGGGTCTTAAAGTTTACCCTCCTTGTCCGTTTTGCAGTGCGAACCAAGCCGCTCCTGCCCACATCTTGGCTTGTATTGGCTGCCATATGAGCCTGCTGCTCACAAGTCCTGCTGCAATTCTTCATTGTATAAAAATGCACAAGGTCATGGAATTTATCGAGATGTTTCTGTCAATTAAGTGGGATAAATAACAACAACAACAGAAACAGTTTGTAATCTGATCCTATCCGCACGATCACAGTTGGAACTATAATAATTTATTTGAACTCGAATTTCCGAAGCATTATGTACTTGGAATTCAAAAGAGCGAAGTCGTCCCACACAAAAGGCACACCCTAAGGTATTTGGCGATTTTTTTATTGTTATTATTGAAATGATGCGTAATGATTCTCGAAGGAATCTACGCATAGATTCTGTACGCCTTTTCGTTCAGATTTAATTTCGGTTTTGTTTGTAATAAATAAAACTCCCCGCAAGTTCTTGGAATGCTGCGTTTTTCGTAAATGATCGCGCGCATTTAAAAAGCACATTTACGGTCTTCTGGGCTAGATTCTATGATTACGCAGTTTTTATGAGTTATTTAACTTCACACACACAAAAAAAAAAATGTTGGAGGTGCACAATTGCTGCACTCATTCGTGAAGAAGGAGCACTGAGGGAGTTTTTTCGGTTGTGAACGAGCAACTGCTTTTCTGGAAAAGGTTGATAGTCGTTTGCTAATAATTCCCAATATAACCTCTTCCGCAAATGCAAAAGTTTGTTTCGCATCAGCAGGGAAACTGTTCAATTACGGGGCATATAAAGTGAAGGTATTGCTGAATAGAGTTGTGACCAATCTTCGGCTGTTTTCAAGGAATATTCCTTTTTCGCTCTGCTTCTCCGTGAAATGTTTCGGCAAATGGGATTTCACCTATTTACCCTATATCCACCTTTAATTAATATGTATAAATAATTCAAACACATAACGTACCCTTTTACTAAAAGGTAATTAGTCGCTGAAAAGTCTCCCTGTTCAGCGCGGCGAATCTTCAACGGTGCAACGAAGGTCTCGCACTGCAAGGGAGTGTGAAATCAAATTCTTGACCACACTGACGTTGCTTCGAAGTGCGGTACTTTTGCACCTGCAGGAATCTACAGTGTGCGTGGATGTTGCATAAATACTCAGACGAGTGCAATTTTTCACGCACAAATTATAGAGGATGAAGCTTGAGAGATAGTTTTGAGAACTAGGCTTTAAATTTCTTTTAAAGTTTAATTTTTAAAATGAGTTTTATAGCTCTTGTAATAGAACGCCGCGCGTGTCTTTCTTTTTACTCGATGAATTAATCTTTTAGATTTTGGGGTAATCTGTGTGTTCCATATTTTTTAATTTTATTTATTCATCTATTTTTCAACCTTTTGGCGGAATTACAATTGTGTTTTTTGAATAAATCTTCCCAAAATTGTTACACTCTCTAATGCTTACATTGTTTGATAATTGTAAACATGTCTTACACAGCAGGATGTGGATGACGCAGTATTTTCTCCGCATAAATATGAAAAATAGGAATAAAAAAAGTCAGGAATCAAACAGGATTGATTGTCAAATATATATTAATCAGTATTTTAAAATATCCAATTAACTGGTGTGTAATATAATTCTCTAACACTATTTCTAGCTGCTGAAAGAAAATTGCGTAACTTCTAACTCTGGATATGTTTTGTGTGTAGAGAGAGAGAGAGAGAGAGAGAGAGAGTTGCTTCTTATAAAAGTTCCAAAAGCGCAATAAAAATTTGTGTGTGTTTTTTTACCCCTTTGACTTCAGATATTTTAGTCTAGTAAGGCATCCAAGTACACAGGTGAAGACAATTCAGAAGTTGTCTTACATTAAAATGTAGCCACCGACTGACTTCTATATTAATATTAAAGCGAGTGACCCTGAGAAAAGTGTATAAGCAGGCGTGAGCTTCCAGAAAGCGCGACTGACTGTTGATCCTTTCATGAAATTCTTGGGGGCTGCGGTAGCCCAGTGGTCAAGGTATCGGATCATGGCAGGCATGTCATGAGTACGGGCCCAGTACCACTAAAGACCCGCCGTGTAGGGCAGCGATGCCCGTTAAATCTGTCGAGCTGAAACGTCCTCCCGTTGGTGTGGTATGATAGTTAGGAGAGGGGGTGACAGCTCAGGTGTCGTCTTCGTCACTTGACCAGGTTTCAAAATGACGTGGTCCGTCACCCAAAGCCCTCGTGTAGCTGAACAGTGCGATGTTAATATTTACTCACACTCACTCACTCAATTGATTACTTTACATTGCCAGCCAGTGGCGTAATGGAGAACATTAGGCCCCTCTGAAAATTCAGGTTTAGGGCCCCAAATACGTACTTAGCGTCTGTCGAGCTTTGGATCGTCTGTCGAGCTTTGCGGGGGTGTACGTTACGCCACTGTTTCCAGCTATGTATTTTTACATCCGACGTATTATTCCTTTTAGTTGTTTATTTAATGGGACTAAACTTATTAACGAACGATGCTGTGGCTCCCATTCGACGTTTCTACAAGTATTAGCCTACTTTCAGTGCCAGTTTAAGCTCATTTCGTGCCCTGGGTGCAGAAGACCCCCTTGGCGCTGGAGGATTGAAGTTCGTAACCAGAAAATCTGGTCAATACAGGCCTCTAGCACCCAGTGGGTAAACCGGCACAGCCTAGTTTACACTGTCATTCTCCATCCACACAGAATAGCCTATTCGAATTTAAACATAAACTAGCTGATGCCTGAAATGATTTGCACCTAGGAAAGAACACACAAAAATCCATATCTCGCTAGATACCACTGCTTTTGCGTCAAAATAAACCTATCTGTAGCTTTAAATCTTGTTTATTTGGCCCATTTACTTTGACTTAATCAACGTTTTAAAGCACCAGGATGCTATGTCGTATTCTAAGTTTCAGAAAAACGCAAACTTTTGCATGCAGCGTAATAAAAGAACATTGCATCAATTGTTTTTGTACCTTGAGTTATGAATTCAATTTAAAACATCTCAGCTGTCTACTTGGTCCTACTTACGCTAATGTTTTCACTCCTACCAATATATACATAAGAAATGCGGAGAGTCAGAGCGTACTTAAGGTATTCATAACGAATTCCCGGCAGTGTGTCGCATAACGAGACAAGGAAAATGTTTAACCAGAATTTTCGTTTTCTTCACCCCTAATTATGCGCATAGATACATCAAATCTAACGAGAAACTCACATATTTACAGCTCATTTATGACGACGTCATGGCTGCCCCCCACCAATCAGCGAAGCGATCCGATCCATTAAATTATGCTGCACTCCTGGTCAGGTCCATCTTTCAACCTCTTCTTTTCGAATTTTTTGCTTCCCAAAAAGGCATAATTTATCGATGTGAGTCGAGGGGACGGTACGCTTCCAAGGGGTAGGGCTGTCCCCAGGGCAGGAATTAGGAAACGATTCAGTGCGAGCAAGTAAGCCACACCTTGCCTCTAATGGTCCCAGAGTTAGGCACGTTGATTTTTTAATGAGTGAACCTGCCGCAGTACGTGATCGGATTTTGGCCTTTCCTCCAGATTCCAACCTGATATCCGATGCGGCTTTCAGATTTTATTCTTTCTGGGCGATTTTTTGCTTGTAATTATCTGGTGAAGCTCTCCTCGTGTCATTCCAGAACACCCCTGGATGAGCTATGGGCTGATATAGATTGTATACCCCTCCCCCACCACATAGGATAGATCGGAAAAGGGAGGGAGATATGCTAAGCCAAAATTATGCCCCCTTCGTTTCCAAGAATTAATTACTATGTCCTATAGCTTAATAATTCCACCTCCTCCCCACATAATTTTATTTCTTTTGAGTTAATGCATCTATCGTTGAGGGAGGACATCCTTGTTGTGTCGCGGATGATCCTGCATTGTACGGATCGCCCAATTTCAGGTGTTCTCGGAACAGGATTTCTTTTGATAAACGCCCCTTAACCAGCACTAACTCGCTCAATCTCAGCATCGTCCTTAGAATAATGCATTGAAAATGATTCGGAACACTTCTGAAAACATACAAGCGTGTTTTTTACCCGATTTTGTTATACGTAATGTTTCATAAACACTATTTTGCCAAAAAAAAAATCAAAGCACTATGAAGGAAGTGGTTGTTTTTAATGAAATTAAATCTGTCTGCAGCTCCTACACAGGTAATAAAATGATTAAGGGTATAGGGCTCCTCCATGGCTCACGACTACAGCTTGAAGGTTCCAATGTCGTCGGTGGAGCCACTTGTATACACCTCGGTAAAGAGTGATAGAGGTTCCTCATGTCATACATTCTGCCAGACATTCACCAGTTGTTGCGCCAGATCTGCGATATTTTGGGGGTGCTTGAATCTGGTGCCTTATCATGTCCGAGACATGTTCGATTGGGGAAAGGTCTGGAGACTTCGCTGGCCAAGGAAGAGTATTAACGGTAGGAAAGCAGTCCAGAGATAGGCGAACAGTATGGGCCCCCGACATTATCTTGTTGAAAACTGGCTCCAGGATGACGTGCTTGAAAGGTAATACACCCATCCGCAGGATGGTATCAACATATCGTTAAGCTGTTAAAGATGTACAAAGGATGACTAGAGATGACCTTCCGTCATGAGATAACACCCCAGATCGTCACGTCAAGGGTTATGGCTAAATGCTTTTGTAAAACAAAAGCTAGTTGAGATCGTTGGCCCCGCGTTCTCCAGACACGAAGACGATGGTTATTTGCTTCAAGAGTAAAGCGGGAATCATAGCTGAATACTATGTGATTCCAGTCTGATAGCAACCATGATGATCGACTGCGACACCATTCCAAACGATTTCACCGATGTTGTGGGACCGCTATGAGAGTAACCCTGCATCAGCCAGCGTCGTGAATGGGGGCTTCAGTACGTTGAATAGTAGAAAATGACAACGTTGGAGCAGTTCGGGTTTGTCGAACAATCAATGGATCTTGCCTCGCATTTGTGTATCTTGGCCCTCCAGAGCCTTTATTTTCTCGATAAGTCTCTCGCAGCAACCATTGCTGCTAGCACCCTTTCACAACTGTGTCTGTATGTTGAAGATGAAGACCTATTGCTTGATATGGCCACCCAGTTTCATGCATTGCGGCACATTCGATGTCATTTAGGTGCCTATAGGGTCTTCTAAAACGTCGTGATGGCATCATCCATTTTTTCTCTAGGGAATCACAACGGTGAAAACGAAAAAAAGATAAAGGTTCCGCCACTATTACCGGTTTTATACTTTGCGAGTTTCTCAGAGAAAATGCGCTCAACGACCGCAATTTCTGTTCATTGTCCTTGAAAATTTTTGATCATTTGCATGTTCCATCAAGATGTTTTTGCTTACGAAATTTCATCACAACCGGAACTCCTTGGTGCTTCGATTTTTTTTCCCTGCAAAAAAAGAGTGTATTTATTAAATTTACTGTGATTATCCAATAAATAAAGTTAACCACACTAATAAATAAGTAAATTCTTAATCTTACACAGGAAGGTTAAATAATATTTCTACAATCAATAGTGAAATAATCTTAAATGTAAACAGATCTTAATACTAATTGAATGTTAGATCGATTGTGTGTTCCATTGAATTCCATCCGACGCAAGAGTGAACGAAAAATGTAAACAATTTCTATGAACAAAATTTGCTACAAAGTCAGCAGGAATCTATTCGTACACCAATCCTGCAAAAGAGAATAAAATAACTATAAGTAAGAATTTCGTGAATTTAGGGCGATGTACATTTGAAAATTGTACACAACTCGAGGGGAAGAATTTCATTAATTCATTCTCGCAGATTCTTTTCATTCATTCTTAGTTAAATTACATTTTGAAACATTTTTTTGTCTCTTCTTTTTCTTCTCTTTGGCTGATTAGTCATCCCCTTAAGTGAAATAGGACATGGTTGAAATCTTCAAGTCCTTTCTTTGTTGTTATTGAGCCACTAATTGTTTCAAAAGGATATTTCTTCTTGCAAGTGCAGCACTGCTCGACTCGTTGGATTGGTGAGGTAGTTAGGAGAGGTGCCAGCTCAGGTGTCATCCACGTCCCTTGACCATGGTCCGTCGCCAAAAGCCCTTGTGTAGCCTAATAGTGCGCCGTCCATCCATTGAGTTCAAAGCAAACATTAAACTAATTGTACTTGACTCGTTGGTCTATTTGTAAAACTTAGTTCAAATTTCATACTGGGGTCAAGATGTTTAAATGTTAGGAAGAAAATTTCTTCAAAAATATTTTTTAAATTTAAAAAAAAAAATCGTATTTTATGCTTATACTTTTAAATAAAATGCATTTTGTATACAATGTACTTTTTAAGAGAAAGTTTCTGCAAAGAGCAAAACTTGGCAACACTGGAGCGCATAAACTGATTAGCTGGAAACACATTACTTTTATCGTGTGACTATGACGTCGCATGAGTTTTTAAATTGATTGGCTGAAATCACGTGGTGTTCGCTATCATGTGACTATGACGTCACATGAATTGAGCCCATTGAGGAAGACGACTTTTAAACAGACACCGTGAGGACGTTAAGCTTCTACAGATTGAGTGCTCATCTGCCTCTCAACACGGCAGGTCTTTAGCGGAATTAGAAGTCGAACCTTCGATGTGACTGTATCACGTGTTCGCGAATGTGATTATCCGGCTTCCTCGGCCGCTTCTGCAGCAGGAAGAGATACATTTAGTGGGATATTCATATCTGACCAGGATCATTTAAATTGGAAAGGATTCTATCTCTGTACATTCCTGTAATACAAAAAAACCGGAGCTTACTTCAACGAAAACAGTTTCTCGGCATGAAATTGTAAGAATATAATTCCGATTTATACTTTTTTTTAAAAAAAAAAGCAGATATATACATCTTGCGTAGGAAATGCAATTTAAACGACGGTCTGACAGCTCACCCGAATCCTTCTGTTCCACTGCGGAATCTATTTGCATTACATGAAAGGTGAAAAGGAGATACTGTTCATCTAGATTAGTATTAGGCACAGAACTTAAACTGTGAGTCGATGATGGATTGTAAATTGCTTACCGAGGTAATGAATCCTCCTTTCTGTGAAGGCACTTCCAACGCTTACTTTCACTAATCCATCATCCTTCCAATCTGCCTGTCTCAACAAAAATATCACTTTTAAAAACGCTTTTTCTTCACACCCCCTTTTGGAGTATAAACAAAGCTAATTAGATCGCAACCGATTGCCTTTCGCGAAGTATTTTATTTTAAAAAACAAGATTGTTGCTTCCCCTTCCTTCCATGTTATTGCTACCGATGGATGCAAGTAAATATGACGTATGCTTCGTTCTTTTGTCCGAGTGAGTGAATATTAACGTCGCACTGTTTAGCTACACGAAGGCTTTTGGTGACGGACCACGTAATTTTGAACCGTGGTCAAGTGACGGGGACGACACCTGAGCCGGCACCCCCTCTCCTAACTACCACACCAACGGGAGGACGTTTCAGCTCTCTACAGATTTAACGTGCATCGCGCCCCTACACGGCGGGTCGTTAGTGGTACTGGGCTCGAGCTTATGACATGCCTACCATGATCCGATACCTTGACCACTGTGCTACCGTAGCCCCAATATACGGGATAAGTAATGAGAAATGTGTTGATAACGTTTTCTCGCCACACACACACACAAAATGGGATACACTTTAATTGTACTAAAGACACCGAGAAGATGCTGATTACGGATTGCTCGTCTGTTACAGTGCTTAGTGACGCTGACTGCTGTGCCGTTGGAGTGTGGATTGAGATCTCGGAAAAGGCAAGTATATTTGTAAATGTTTAGTGCCTGTGCGGCATGGGGACGCTAAATATTCGCCGAGCGCTAGGGAGCGAGCGCCGAGGGATCCTCCTGTCCCCCCCATTATGTTCTCCCTCAAAATTGAATGAGAACCGAAGCCAAATCGTACTGTCACGTGTTGGTGCTCAAAGCTGTGGAAACGAGAGATGTACATTAAAAACTAGGTTCTTGCCACGATGAATTTCGTGGGCCTCGATCTGACACCGTCTATCGGGTGCTCCAGCAGTTTTGCAGCTCCCCGGACAAAAATGGAAAATGCCGCCCCTCCCTCCAAAGCAACAACAACAACAACAAAGAAAGCGTGTATCAGTGTGTACACGCGTTCGAAGTTAACTTCTTTGGCTGATATTAGTGTTTTTTCCAAATTTATATTTATGTCTTTAATTGTTTTTAAAAAAAACACACAAGTTATTTTCCTTGAGAATAAAAATAGCTGTTTTTCTAAAAATCAAAAATTTTCCTCAAAAATGTTGAATTTTTGTAATTTAATCCCACTGAAATACTATATTTTTACCCATTGTGATTAATGAAATATATAGTATACTATCTGGTTGAGATGAAACAATAATGAAATACCATCCTGCTAATTTTCTTCAGATATTATTAGAAAGTTCTAGCTTATACTTCAATTTTTAGCACTGTATATAAATTACGTGGTCCGTCGCCAAAAGCCCTCGTGTAGCTGAACAGTGTGACGTTAATATTCAATCAATCAATCAAAGCACTGTATATACCACGTGTCAATGTGACTGTTACAATAAATATTGCAGAACCTTATATATATATATATATATATATATATATATATATATATATATATATGCATCTATCTGTTTGTGTAACATTAGTGTTTTTCAATTTCAAGTTTATATTTATATCTTTAATTTTTTTTAAAAAAAACTAAGTTAATTTCCCTTATAATAAAAAAAAAAAGATGTTTTTCTCAGAATCAAAAATTTGCCTCGAAACCAAAATTCAAAATGTTCCATGCGTTGCAATTTTTGTCGAATTATAACAAAACTTTCCAAAAGTATTCATCTAATGTATTGTTATAAATTCTTGGATGCATTGTAATAATAGTGATAGGGTGAAAGAAGAAATTAAAGTTTTTTATGTAGGAAATCATTAAAATTCTTCAAATTTTTATATAAAAATTTGCGTTTACCCATATTTTGTAAATTATCGTATAAAACATTACATTGCATGCATACATTTGTAAAGAATTGCTTAAAGAAGTTAAATCAGGTGAAAATATGAAATTTAAAAAGAAATCAAAACGCATGGAACGTTTTGAAATTTTGAAATTTCTTGAAAACTACTAATTTTATTCCGACCAATTTTTTTTATAGGGTTTTAGTTCTAAGTTACATAGAGCCAGTAAAAATTTCGGGCATGTTTGTAAAAAAATTTTTAAAAAAAATTTACTGTCCATTGTAGTCTTAAAATACAAATTAATCAAGCACTATATAACACTTTCACAACTATCAAATTAATTACACCGAAGCATATCTATGATTTAAATACTCATGTATTTAGAAATTCCATTCGATTGAAAATTCAGTAAACACAATCTTTTATTGCCAAACTATTGGAAGAATTGTTGTGTTGCCACCAGTAGCGCACACAGGAATTATTCAAGGGTGGGGGGTCCGGGGTCGAAAGTTCACCATTCTTGTATCATGCTCCTTTTGATTTTGTCGATTTTCGGGAACAAAACACAGTAAAAAACTAATTTTTGAATAAATAATTAGCATTAATTAATAAAATTAATCATTAATAACAAGTAATTAATTAAATTTTACGTACTATACACTTATAATTATAATCAATCGGAAAAAATATCAAGGGCTTTGGGGGGTCCGGACCCCCAGGACCCCCCTTGTGTGCGCCACTGGTTGCCACTAAATTTTAAAACAATAGATTGCTTGTATTATTTCCTTAAAAGAATTTTAAAACTGTATATCCATCAAACTCTCATTAAACTAATTTTTGACAGATTTTGAACCATTTAAATGCCTACTTCGGGTAGATTAAAGACTCACTTCTCCGATTTTTATTTAATTCATAAAATTGATTAAATTTGACTTCTAGGGAACGTAAAAACAAAACAAAGTATGTATTGCAAGGCTAAAAGAGGAAATGCTTGATAAAGTTGCTGTTGAATGAGGAGAGGGGGTGGGTGCTAGCTCAGGGTTAATAGACGAAAAACACAAAAGAAATTTTAAAAGCCGTAATTTTTAATCTATTTTTTCAATCTTTGAACAGATTACGGATAATACTGTTCTACATATGGAAAAAAAATTCGTTAGATTATTTTTATAAATAATGAAGTTATTAAATATTTAATTAAAATTTTGAGTATTTTTTGAAAAATCGTAAAAAAAAAAGATTTCGTCATTTTTTTATGACTGATTCTAAAAGAGAAAAGCATGAACTTGTTTAGAATATAAATTATCAATTCATTAACTCGGAAGGAAACTTAGAGGGAATGATTTAGAAACCATTTTTATAAAAGCGTATCAATTTTGACTCAGTTTAAAAAAAAATCGTAAAAAATAGAAAATATCATTATTTTGTTAAAAATAATATACCATATCGTGGCGAGAAAAATGATCCTTCCGACTCTGTAATTATTTTTTGTCTGAAATAGATAGTATGAATTAGATGGCGTTTTTTAAAACGGGGGGAAAATTCGGAACTTCATTCATTTCTACCTTACGTTCATCGCTAACCGTAACTGGTAACGCGTAACGGAAATTTCTCCCTACCGTGTCATAAGAAGTTAACTTCAAAAATTATAATTGAAAAAGATAAATTGTTCTCACACACCTATAAAACGAATAATTCCTGCAAGCAAAAGGGCAGCATAACAATAGCACGTAATATATTGAGAAGGAATTGCACCCACTTCAACAGTCTAATGATCGTCTGGGGATCACAAGCGTTTATCTTAACTTACAGTAACTACACTCAAGACTAAAATAAAATACTTCCTATGACTCTCTATCTTGCCCCGGTCCCCATTTGAATAGCTGACACCGGACATCGTATGGGTGAAAGCAATGTCCGTTGTGATCCCTCTCCAGGATGGGGAGAAAAAGTTACTAAGGAAAAAGATATGTAAACTTATCAAATTTTGTAATTTAAATTATAATTCCGCCTCAAACTCTTCAGGTTTCAACATCAAAGAAAACTGACACTATACAAACAAAACACAAAATAAGGTACGTTAAATGAAATATCAAATTCACACTGAATAATATTTCAGGATATATAAAATTTTTTGTGACAAAAAAAATTTTTTTTTTGAATTCGATCTGATGAGGTGGCATCAAAAACAACAACACTTGATGTTAAATTAGTGGATTGTCCTTTTGCAGGTGCTCTTAGATGCCCTTTCCGTTATGCCTCTCCCGGGTGGCCTTCCCGGCGTGCCATGGCCTTCTTCCCGGATAAAGCGGCGGCGCGCAATGTGTCCGACGACGACCTGCTCCTCCGTCAGATGACGTCCCTGGGATGTCCCCCGGAGGATCTTGGCTACCACACTTTGCCACCCGACGACGAGTCCACCTGGGGCAAAACGGAACCGCCCACCACCCCCTTGCTCTCGCCCGTCGCCACTCAGGACACCGACAAGCTAGTCGCTACCTTCAAGGTAAGTGCTCACCGCTCATTTGGTTTTCATTCAACTTGCATGTGTAACACCGCTCATTTCTCTCTCTCATAAGCCTCTATTATATCAAATTCTATTTTTAAAGCAAATTCACGAAACATTAAATGATTGAAAGAGATTTTATTCTCCATTTTATCTTTTTATTTTCCAAATTCTTGTCTACTTCCCGATTTCATTCCGCAAAAGAAAGGAAGAATCGGAGAAGAGCACTGATTTCTGCCACCTCCCTCCGGGATGGTGCCTCATTAAATATGTTTCATACTTGCCAATTGAATTGTTTCTCGCTCTCTCACCGGTAGTATGTCCTCAGCTACAGGTGAGAAGCTTTTTTCAGAGTGGCTCTGAGCTGTTGTTAATAACTTTGATAGCATCTTTTAAATTTTATGGATCTTTCAAAGAATTATTCTCTTTTATCTTATTAATTATGATGAGAGGATAATACCATTTTTTTGGTAAGGTAGCTCGTATTTTGAAGCCGTGGATTGAAAAAGTGCATGTCACATCTCGTAGGGGGTTGCAGATTTCAGTAAAGTCAATTTAAACGAAGGACACATGTGACGCGTCCGAAGACAGTTTCAGAAATGAATTAACAATAAATACAGAATTCCACGTTGTAATATTCACCTGGCGTTAAAAAACTATGTAGGTGGCGCTGCTGCAGGAATCGAGGGAAAAGGACAGTACAACATGGAGAGGAGAGGCGAATGGCGGTTACTCTCGCTAATATTGAAACAAAATGGTCTTAATTAAATTTAATGTTTAGTAGTTAGTTTTTTTATGTTGTGCTTGTTTTGTGTGTGGCTGTATATGGAACAATAAATAATTAGCCACAAAGGTAGACTGACTTTATTTGTGCCTGGTAACTAATGGAATCTCTGTTAAAACAAAGCACCTACAACAAAGGGAAACTTAAGTTTTTTTATGTTCCATGAAGAAAAGTTTAAAGTTTCAGTTCATTCAAATGTAAACTAAATGGTTCAACGTCCAAGTTTTGTGACACTCTCCTTTCAAAATGGCTTCATCGCAAAAACAAGCGCAAGTTGTAGAATGATTTATCGAAATTAAATGTACAGCACATGTACAACGTAAATTTCAGACTACCTGTACATGAAGTGCACCTTCATGATCTACAATTTATATGGGGCATGAAAGATTTTATGCCGATAGGTAGCGTATTTAGCACACGAAGAAAGGGTAGGCCAAATCTTAGATGGATTGATGGCCTAGATAAAGATCTCCTAGTTTTGAGAATAGGTACTGGAGAACACTAGCAGGAGGAAGGCTGGCGTGGAAAAGGCCTCTTGAGAAGGCCAAGGCCCACCCTGGGCTGTCGTGCCACTGAGGGAGGAAGGTATGTTATTGTCGAAAATAAAATCTGCCCCACCCCTGCCAGAAGCTGAAATCGCTTTACTCTTATAGGCTCTAATAGCATGAGCCCATTGAAAACTTGCAATAAAACAATTTTAAAAAACTTTGGTACTTTCTTTATGAAACATAGGGAACCGTAAGTGAATATATTTGTTTATTTGTAATTAAAATTTGAAAGAGTGAGCCATACTTTTCAGGCACCCGGTATTCTCTTCGTTTACTAAATTATCGCTCAAAGGAAATGTTCTGATTATATCTGCCACTGGTAGATGAAGAATATTGTGTGTTGCTTCTATTTCTGCCGGCAACATTAACTCGTTTCGGATTGCTTGTGGTTTGCTCATTTTTGTGATTAACAATAAAATATTACAGGAAACTGTTGATTATATCTTATTGAGTGAACGACGCATCAGGTTTGATTGTAGTGAGATGCTTCACTTTTTTTCCCCTAGCGTTTGAAAAGAGCTCATACTTGCCTCATTTATAAACACGCATTTCAAACAAGTATCCAGAATCAAGTGTGTTCCAGAAAGCTTTGTTCAAAAATACCTTTTAGATATAACAAACACTCACACGTAGGTTGTAGCTCTGGTGGTTGTGATTGAGACTTCGGTCGGCGTGGTCGGTTGAAAGGTTGAAGGTGGTGCATTAATTTCCTCAAGTCTTAAAAGGTTGTATCTTTCTTTTTTTATTTGGTTCCCTTTTTTTTTTCAGAGAAAGAGGGTTTTTTCCCCTACTTTTGGTTTAGTTTTTTTGTAATTTTCCAATTTCTATTTTTCTCTGGTTTTTTTATTTGAAAAAAGATTCAAGCTGAGTCACTCTAGATTTATCGTCTCTGATGTTGAACAACCCTTAATCAATAATAGTTTAACAATGGAAACAGGATTTTCAAATTTTTCAGATCTTCTGTGATGGATGCAGAAATTATTCTACGAGCTGGACAAAGAATTATATCCGAAATCAATATTTTAGTTGAAAATAGTCAAGGATCCCCCCTCTCAGATTCCAAAGTCCAACCCACACCTTTTAAATGCAGAAATAAAGAAAAAAATTGCTCGTCATGAGAACATAAAAAAAGTATGTCTTTTACTCGTAATGGAAAGATAAGATTCTTTACGCTAGACCCAGTATGAGCAGCACAAATTCTATCTCTTGAGAAAATTTTAAGTGTCAGTTAAGACGAATATTCTTTGGGAGGGAATCACGCCTCGATTCCTTATTTATGAAATTCCACTTGATATATCTCTGAATGAGATAGCAAAGGAACTGCAAGAAATTAATGATTTTGAAATAATAGAGATGAGAAGATTTATTAAAACTGGTTCTCAACAACAATTCTCACCAATATTAATTACAATACTCGGATCAACTTTACTGGAAACTGTAAAACTGTGGTTGATCAATCATCGAATTCAAAATTTCATAGATAAACCCAGACAATGTACAACCTGTTTTAGTTTTCTTTATTCTGCTAGATTTTGCCAAAAAACTGCAATAAATATCAACTGTGGTGTTTCACATTCTGGACAATGCTCTAGTAACTCAAGATACATAAATTGCAAAGGTGATCACCATGCTAACTCATTAAATTGCCCCGAATATATAAAAGACAAAAAGATATTGGAATTGAAATGTGAGCAACATCTTATATTGGGAGACGCGCGAAGGTTTCGTGACAATAAAAGGGCATCTTATTCTGCAGTAATCCAGACTAATGCAGTTAATCTATATATGCAAGACTATCTAGAAAAAAAACTTGAAGACATGCTGACATCTTTTCAAGCAATATTAGAAAAGCAAACTTCTTGAATTATGGAAGCTTTTCAGAAAACAATGGAGTCTGTACTTTCTCACCTTAGCAAGGTTTTTGAAATGAGGAAATCGAGTCACTCCCCATTGCGGAAAAAAAAGACTGTAATAAATCCTCAATCCATAAAACCCGTGCTTCTAGTGAAAGTGACGCATCCAATAACATAGATATGGGATAATTACGGAAGTAAGATGGTTTTTGTAAATATGCTCAAGTTTTTGTTTTGGGGGCTAATTATTGTCTTCATTAGTTTGTTTTTCTTTCCTCAAAGGGAGGATAGTTTGTTCTAGTTAATTTTTTTTCTTAAGTATTTATGAATATAGTTCAATTGAATTGTAGAGGCCTCAAAAATAAATTCATATGGTTAAATATCCCTCCCTTTTCTGAAGCAGATATCTGGATTTTTCAAGAAACTTTTTTATCAATTCACGATAATATAAATCTTCTAAATAAAACCGTTTTTAGAAAAGACATATCAGGTGGTGGTTTAGTAATAGCTGTTCCTTCAAATATTTCTGCACAACAGATTCAACAAATCAGAGAATTAGAAATCCTTGCTATTAAAATAGATGTTCGAAATATTTCATTTTATATTGTAAATACACTGGCCTCAAAAAGTTAAGGTACAACATGTTTTTCGAAGCTCACCATAAAAAAAATGGCAGTAACAATAAAATGCATAGTTTACATGAATGATAATAACGAACTTTAAAAACATTAATGCAAAAATGATTGCTACAACTTTTATTTTATAGAAAAGAACGTATATTTATGAGTGAGAGAAAAATATGCAAATATCAAGCTTTCGTACTTTTGTGTGTAAGTTGTGTTGATTTTCAACAGTTGTTGGTAGTTTCGGTGACAATAGTCAATAGAGTTTAGAAAATGTCTCAGAGACGTCGTTTATCCAATTCGTTAAGGTGGCGGGCAGTTGGATGGATGGAAATGGGATTGTCGCAGGCTGATGTTGCTAGACGTCTCAATGTGTCTCGTAGTGTTGTTCAGCGACTTTGGGATCAATACCAATCCGAAGATTCTGTGTCCAGAAGACCTGTTCCAGGCCGACCACGAGCTACAACACCTGCAGAAGACCGTTTTCTAGCTCTTTCGGCACGAAGGAGAAGAACCACTACTGTGCCGCAGCTCGTTGCAGACCACTTTCAAGCATCAGGAAGAAGAATCTCCGCTACTACGGTGCGAAATCGTCTTCACAATGCAGGTCTGTATGCAAGAAGACCAGTTGTGTGCGTTCCCCTCAACGGACGACAGCGAAGGAACTGCTTATGCTGGGCAAGAGAACATGTTTCTTGGACGCAGCAACAATGGGCTTCTGTGCTGTTCACAGACGAGTCCAGATTTACAATGGAGAGTGATTCAGGGCGTCTACTGATCTGGAGGGAACAGCGCACTAGATACCATCAATCCAACACTGTTGAAAGACACAGTTATAGAGGTGGTGGAATCCTGGTTTGGGCAGGGATCTCGCTCGGTGGCCACACTGACCTGCATGTGTTCCATGGAGGAACCGTAACTGGTCTTAGATATCGGGATGAGATCCTTGATCCATATGTCCGCCCATATGCTGCTGCTATTGGTAACGACTTCATTCTGATGGATGATAATGCACGACCTCACCGAGCTGGGATTGTTGAGGAGTATCTGGAAGATCACGGTTTGGAACGAATGGAATGGCCAGCTAGATCTCCAGACCTGAATCCGATAAAACATCTTTGGGACTATCTTGGCAGAGAGGTTGCTGCTTTAAATCCTCCTCCAAGGTCGTTACATGAGCTGAAACAAGGCTTACTCTGTGTCTGGTCTTCGCTTCCTATTCCGGTGTCCGACAACTTAATAAACAGCATGGGAAATCGATGCCGCCAATGCATTCAAGTTAGGGGTGGACACATTCCTTATTAGAACCCATTTTTGTATTGTTTTTATGACATTTTACCACATAACACTGTGATGTGCTGTTTTCTCCAAGAATGGACTTTTCCGCAGAGATTGCTTTTTTTGTTATAAATCGTTTTTGCAATACACTTATACAAATTTCTATGACGCATTCAATAAAAAACTATTTAATGCACATATCCTCCAAATTTTTTGTTTCTACATTCATTCATTTGCAAATTAGACACAAAAACCCGGTTGTACCTTAACTTTTTGAGGCCAGTGTATTTACGCTCCACGGGGATTTAATATTATGCTAATTAAATTTTTTCTTGAATCCCTAATGGCTCCGATGTTTATTTTTGGTGATTTTAACCTTCATTATCCGATGTGGGGATCGGATCACATTTCAAGGTACAGTAATGAACTTGTTGAATGGAGTACTGATTCTAATTTGGTTCTTAACACGACTGTTCCCACCTATAGAAGTTCAGCAGGTGCAGCATCATTGATAGATCTCACAGTTTGTTCTTCAATCGTGTCTGGATACTGCAATAGTTATGTTTTAGATTGCTCTTTTGAAAGTGATCATAGTCCAATTATTACAGAGCTTTCTCTCCTCAACTCAAATAAACGAATTTTTAAAAAAGTAAACTGGCAAGCAGTTATGAACCAAACGCATTTTATTTTGAATAATCCAGAAGTTAATTCTGAGAATCTTTCTGATAAGATATCGAAAGTCAGTACTAATAATATTAGGGAAGTTAAAGTTTCGAGTAGATCCTTCCCACCATGGTGGAATAGTACGTGTTATAAATTCTATAAGCTTAAAAAAATATTTAGGAAGAGAGCTTTTAGAGAAATTTCATCTGAATTATGGATCAGATATAAACAATATGCGAGCAAACTTAGATTCTACATTAAAAATGCCAAAAGAATGTACTGGGACAAGATATGCAATAATATTTCTAATCCCAAGAAGTTTTTTAATAATCTGAAAAAAATTTCCACAGTTACTGACACTGATCAAAAACTTAATATTCTTCAGCTTAATAATAGGTTTATCACTCATTCTCAATTGCAAGCCGATATGTTTGCAGATTATTTTGCATCTAAAAATGCCTATCATGAACCACTTCCTTTGGATTTTCTCTACGACAAAAATAACCTTCTTAATAAACCATTCCATATTCTGGAATTGCATAGCGCAATAAAAAATTCAAAAAATACAACTCCTGGGGCTGATCATGTTATAGCAATTTTCTTTAAAAATCTTGATCAGGGTCAACGTCATGTAATTTCAAGATATTTTCAAAAATTATTTGACAATACAATCGTTCCAGATTCTTGGAAGCATGCGCAATCATTCTCCCGATTCCGAAACCTTGTAAAGATAAAACTAAGATATCTTCCTACAGACCAATAGCTCTGACTTCTGTATTTTCAAAAACTTTTGTGAGAATATTGGCTAATATAGGATTTTTTACTATTTAACTAAAGAAAGAAAACTTCATACCCAACATTATGGTTTCGTTCCTTTCAAAGATAGCAGAAGTACTACTTATCTGGTACATAAGGCAATAATGAATGCAAAATTACAGAAAAATGTTTTTGTAGGAATAAGTTTAGGCATTAAAAATGCATACGACTCTGTTTATGTGGATGATCTTATTTATAAATGTTTACAAATTGGTATTGCACGAAATATAGCAAATTGGATACATAAAATTTCTCACATCTCGATCCTTTCAAATAAAATGGAGGGGTTATTTTTTCTCCCAAAAAGCTTGTTCCGCAGGGCCTAGCCCAAGGCAGTGTCCCATCTCCTATTTTGTATATTATTTACATGCATGATATTTTTGAAACCTTAGAATCGGAAGTTTAATGCCTGGTTTATGCTGACATTTTTATATTTTGCTCTCATAAATAAATCCCTTGATGTTATTTTCAAAAAAATACAAAATACTCTGGAAAGAATTTCCCAGTGGTGTAAATATTGGAAACTGAATTTAAGCCCAGAGAAATGTACAATAGTTGAAATATCAAATAAAAGAAATTATACTCTTCCTAATATTTTGTTGGCTGGATTTCCCCCACAATGGCAAACTTCTATTAAATACTTAGGAGTTTTTTTTTAAACGTTGTCAAAATTTATATATTAAAAACCAATTAAGCAGTAAAGCCTTGAAAAGGATCAATGCACTAAAGGGTATGGCATATAAACATTATGGGCTGAGATCAAGAGATCTCATTAATTTAGTCAATAATAGCATATGCAGTGTTTTTTATTATATTTGTCACATAAATAAATGGTCTAAAAATCAATTAAAACCTTTCAATGTTATCCAAACAAAAGCCCTTCGAATAGCATTAGGTCTCCCTCAATGGACCCCAAATATTGTGCTACTAAAGTTGGCTGGTCAAGAAATTTTATCAGATAAAATTAGAAGATTGGCAAACAAGTGCTTTATTACTCAAATCTCCTATAGTGATTTTTCTCCTCTTTATTACAATAGCCCGAGGCAATGATAATTTAATATTTTGGAAGATAAAAACTATATCATTAGCATGATTTAAATGTTGGTGGTGATCAAACTACTTCAATTCCCAGATTAATTACCTTTTTAGACCTTCCATGTAAAATTTATACCAAAATAAATTTCATATATAAATTTCAAGATAAAAATCTACCGATTCATGCAATAAGCGTTTTATTTGATGAAACGGTCGAATGTGAATTTCAAAAGTTTTTCATTATAGCTACTGATGCTTCAAAAAATCACCAAATTACTTCGATAGCTGGTATATAAAAAAAAACCTTCATTTTCTTACAGAATCAACCATTATAACTCCATTTTTACTGCAGAAGCTTTGGACATTTGTCAGGCTTTAGATGATCTGGTCGAATTTAATGTAAATTTACTTATTTTGTCGGATAGTCTTTCTGTTCTTTCTGCACTTCAAAATTTCTCGATCAAATCCCATAAGGTAATTCATAGACTTGCTAACAAAATTTACATGCTATCTAACTACGTTAATCAGTTAATTCTGCTTTGGATTCCGGGACACTCAAAAATTGTTTGGAATGAGCAGGCGGATGATCTCGCAAGATCGGTCACGGAGTCCAATGTTTACACTGACTGAATTGCCTCAGAAGACATTCATAAAAATATAGATCGAAATATAATTCAAAAAATGAATGAAACATTTTACTCAAGCAAATATTTTGAAAAATTGGGAAATATTCCGACATTTCAAAGTGGACAGAGAATCGAATAGAAGAAATCTTAAGCACTCGAATCTTCAGTAAAATGATTTTATCACTCCAGGCCTTCTATATAAATTTAATTTACAGGATAATGCAATGTGTATTACATGTAATTGTATAAATGATTTGAACCACATTATATTAAATTGTAGCAGATATACTAGGCATCGTAATAATCTCTGATCTACGTATTGATCCACATTCCACTATCACGTTTAGAGATGTTTTGGAAAGAGCAATGAATAATAAATCAACTTTCAGTCTTTTTAAAGGGAATAAAATTTTTTAATATTTACTAATCTATTAGGCTTTTTTTCTTGTCTTTTTTTGAGGGATCATAGCCTGTGTTGCTCTATATCTCCTTCAACCTTTCAATCAATCAATCACGTAATCACTTGTTCGTAGGAGACATTTCAGGTATTTCATACTGTGCTGGGATCTTACTCGAAATAAACGACTAGCTTTACAACAATTCTTTCTGTATGATCTGCACGCAATTGCTTGAGTTATTTCGCAGTGGAGAAATCCAGACAAGCACTGATGCTCTCGTCAAAATGTGCCGCGCCAATTGTGCAATATTTCAAATTATTGTACCTACCGGTTGCCTCTTCAATTCCTACCGTTCCCCTGAAAATGCTAAGCGTGTCCACTAGAGGGCACTTAAAACAATGTCCTTGAGAGTGAACCTCTAACCAACAGACACTGTACCGAAAAAGAACATCACTACTGAGTGAGGGAGGTTGTTAACATCGCACTATCAAGCAACTCGTGGGCTAATGGCGATGGAGCTCGTTATTTTGAGCCTCGATTAAGTAACGAGGCTGACAACTGAGCTGGCACCCAGTTCTCCAAACTACCACCCCACAGCCAACGGAAGGACTTTGAGCCTCGACAGATTTGATGTGCATCAGCCCCTTTATACGGTGGATCATTAGTGGAGCCAAGATCCCAACCCGCGACACTCCGTTCACGAGTTCATGATTGTACCCACTAAGCTACAGCGGCCCCGCGTCACTTACCGTGAAGGAAGTAGATAACTTTTCATAATAGTAGATGCTCGGGGATCATATTGCCACATTAATTAATACCAGAAACATATCAATCGTCGATAAATGAGTCCCCAGCTTGCTTGGGAACTAAACACTGGGGTTTGGCGTCAGACTGACCACCTGACTCGAACATCTGCTCATGCACCTCAGAGCCTAAGGTCACAAATACTGAGATAGGCACAAAAGGACTTAGCCTTCATGGGCTGTTGCACCACTGAGATGAGTTGAATTGAGAAATATACTGTCGTAGCCATTTTTATGGATCAAAATTATTTACATTTTGCCAAGCCCGAGGAGTTGCGTCTCATTGAGATAAGTAACAATTGATTTTTCCCCTTTAGCTTGCCTTGCCTGCATATCGTGTATCCGTTTCTAGTGTTAATAAAAGTAATGTAGTACAAATTTTGGAGTAATCATCAATGGCTTCGCCGCCCATTTGTGTCTACCAACATGAGGAGGTACTGCGAAACACTTTCCAATATCAGCTCCAAATGCAGCTCCAGTCTTGAGTGAGTTGCATTGAAGGACAAAGAAGTGTTCCTCCATGGATTGAGTCCTTTTATTCATAGAAAATGAAAATATTTTGATTTATATATATATATAAAGATACTTTTTTTAGTACTGAATTGGTAACAGAATTTACGTGTTCTTAATACATGACAGTTTAAATAAAAATTTCCTTTGTTAAATTTATTTCCCTGATTAATGTTTAAATTACTTCAGGAAAAAACAACTGGCAAACAAATCCATTTTCGGCTTATTTTTAAAGTTAAAAAAACGTATATATAAGAATATATAAATATTTTATGTATAAATATAATTTTATATATAATTTTTTTTAAAAAAAAGAAAATAATAACAAGGACCAGGTCGAATCAGTCATCTTGCAAACGTACAAAAATTTTGCAGCTTTCTGTTTGAACTGCTTCTGAAGTTTTCTTTTTTCGAAAGTATCTCGTCATTCATTTCTAATGGATTAAGACTCAAAGACACAGTAAGATCGCGAATAAAACCAGACATAGTAGAACTTTTAATGTACGCGTTTATTTATATATATATATCATCAATCAAAATATCAAGAATATTTATACTTGTGGAACGGTATTCTTCATCAAACCTTAACAAAATGACGATATTAATTTTCTTTACATGAAGTCTCTCTATTTTGAGACTGATATTCCAGTAAAATTATTCTCAGGTCAATGTGTGTCTGCTAGATTTCTTCTAATTATTGCTCTACTGGCAAATCTATTGAAACAGAAGACTGTGTGCTTGCCCGGTTTCTACACAAGGCTAAGGACGCATATCACACAACCAGTTCACTGGGATGGACGAGTAGATTCGTCATGCGTAAAAAGTAGTGACCATTGGTTATTTAAATTGTAGTTTTTGAGAAAAACAAAACCAATTCTCAATATGTTTAGAATGTTCTGAAGCCAGATCGGAGTAAAACAAATAAATAAAAAAGATGAACATTTTAAGATAAACTCATGCGTCCCTGTAAACAGCATATATCAGTTCGCAGAACGAATTTATTTATGAACGATGCTAATGTTTTTGAGATGTTAGCCTAAAAGGAGCACAGCAGGAAAGTATATTTATTATAGGCTTCCTTCAGGTAGGTCAACCATGGGACAAATGCGTGACGCCGATCAGGTGCTGAGCCCATTCATAGCCATCAATCCCAATGGTTTGAGGTTAGAACCATGAGCCACAGTAGTGCACACAGGAATTTTTGAAGGGGGGGTCGAAAGTGCACCCTTCTTGTATTATGCTCCTTTTGATTGTGTCTATTTTCGGGAACAAAACACAGTAAAAAGCTAATTATTGAATAAATAATTAATAAAACTAATCATTAATAACCAATACTTAATTAAATTTTACGTACTCTATACTTAGAATTATAATCCATGGGGGGCATTAAAGTAAGGGCCCAGTGCAGCGCAGTCCAAAAAAAAAGTTGTGGTACGAGAAGGCGGGTAGAAAATACTTCGTCAGGAAATCAGCGTCTCTCTCAGTCCGGGAATTTCGACGCTCACTAACATTCATAGATATCCATAAAAATTCAAGGTCTTTGGCATCAGGAACCCTCGACCAAGCTTTATAACCCTGTCAACACACTCCCCGTAAATATATATTAGTAATAAAAAATTGGCAAGTTTATAAAATAAACTCATCTCTCTTTTTTATCTAATACTTTAACAACACAACTTACTCTGTGATGGACGAGTAGACTCGTTATCACTCCATTTCCGTGACAGTTGCGCGCTTTCAAAGGGTTCAAGAAACCCCAGCGGTTAGTTAGAGAAAAACAAGTGAAGAGAAAACACTAATTTTCTAAAGGGATTCCAAATAAATTTAAATTGAGAGGATAATATAAAGCGTGGAAATGCAATTTGTGCTGTAGGTGCAATTCAAATGTGGATGTGTGATATTAGCCCTCTTGTTAGGGGCTAATAACCCTCTTCTTCAGGAAACGCCCCAGGAGTTGAGGAAACGAGCGTATTCCCTAGTAGAACATCTCATTTGAATAAAGAAACATGTATCGTCCTTCTGCGATTCCGAAGAAAATTCACCAACTGTCGAAATTTCCATAACTGGGATTTTTTTTTACTTTTTCCATGAAGCGGCACAGAAAGAAGGACCGTGCAAAAAAAAGTTTCTAACAAGCATGATGAAGAAATAATTCTGATCTTGACTTCTAAATCGAATATCTATTTTAAAAGTTGTCGTTCTTTTCTCTTTCTTCTGGGTTATTTTTTTTAATTTTTTATTTTTTTAGGAGAAAAAAAAAGAGTTTCCATAAAAGAGTTTTTCAAAAATTTTTAAAAGTTTTAAGTGCATATTTTTAAAAATTTATTGAAATTAAAGTCATTTCTAGTTTCTATAAACTTTAATTCAGAATTTTTTTCACTTTCTTAATTATTATGCTTTGGCATAAAATTTCGAATGTTCATGAGTATATTTTGCAATTTAAACTAAAATCTCTTTTACATATATAGAATACTTAAAATAGAATATAACTATATAAAACAACTTTCAGATTTTTAATACTTTTTACTTCCTTCTTTGAAAAAAGTTGAAATAAAAAATAGGTAGAATTTCGGAACTCCGCCTGAAACATTTAAAATGAAAAGACATTCGCGTTAAAAGGAAATTCTCAGCTTTCAACACAGCATTTTTACTTTTTGTGATTTCCATAAAAATTTATTTTGTATTGGTAAAGAGTAAATCCCCTCCCTTCAATCTAATTATAGGATTGGCCGAAACGTCAGCATATACATACGTGTATACTATATGTTTTTTTTTTCGAAACAAGTGTGTCTCAAAATCAAAGTATATAATCCAGTGTTTCTCAAAGTGTGGGGGGCGCGATGAACCTACAAAAAAAGTGCGAGCATATCGAAAATTTAAAAAAGATTTTTTTAAAAAATAACCGAAAAAGAGAAGTAAAACAAAATGCTTTCTTCCATAATAAAAAATACACACAGCAACACTGACATAATTTATGTTTATTATCTGGCTTTTTTCCGTCATCAAATAGCTATCTTTGATCCCAAAACCAAATTAAAGAAAAAAAAAACATTTTGTTTTATTTGCTGTATTTCCTCAATGAGAGGTTTTTTTATTACGTTTTAACATAAAATATTACTCGTTAAAAGAAAAACGAAACCCAGACCCTGAGAAAAATTCTAAGCTAAACAATTCATCACTGTAGTTATTATTGAAATACTGTACATTAGTTGTAGAAAAAGAAAAGAAAGACAAGATTCACTTTTCAGCCAGGCTGCATAGTACGTTTGCTAATCATTTGATTGACCTTCAATCTTATATGGTATGGTTATTCAATATTATTTCCGTCCCATCTTTTATGCGTTTGCTTTTCGCTTAGGGAAATTGTAAATAATAGAGTTTTACGATATTTGGAAAAGAATTGATTGATTTATAACATTTCTGTAATATTAGTGAAAAGTGTCTGATTTGCGTCCTTTATTATGGTCTTGCACTTTTGAATCATTTTAGTTCAGTTTTATTGGATTTTTTTCAAATCATCAAAGAATTGAATAGTCCTTGAAAGAAGGTAAGTATACCTTCTATAAATTAAAATATTCACTAGAATTCCGATTTGTATCGTGTACAGTAAAAATAATTATAAACAAATGATTGGGGTGACTGAGTCCCCCCGCACTACCATTAGCGTTAGTATCGAGTACGCGCCTGCTCCCGGGTTAAAACATTTTGAAGTCTTCTCGCTTTAAATGTTAAAAAGTAACACAATTATTCTTCATCGGAATTTTATATTCTTTTTTCATTATTTAACATTCATTCTAAATTACTAATTATGTGAGGTTTAAAATTACAGCTCTTTTAAACAGTTATTTACAATTATAGCATTTATCTAAAAAAAATCATTTTACATTTTTGTATACAATGTCGTGCACGCAGTTTTACTCTCCTTACAGTTCAGCTATTTTATCAAGAATAATGTTTTATTTTTTTAAAAAATGAACTCGTGCGAAGAGTCGGTGTTTCAGCCAGTATACGTTTAATGTATCAGTACTGAAGAAGGTATTTTATAAATAATTTCTTATTACTAAATTACGAACAAGTTTAATAATTATTAGGGACTTCCACGGGCTTGTCTTGTAGAAGTTTTTCAAAGGAAGGTTTAATATCAGAAATTGACACTTGGAGTTATTTTTCTATATTTAGCTGAGATCTATATTTTGTGTCTTCAAAGCATCCACCGCAGAAAATCCGGTTTAACAAAAGTAGGATGTTGAAAATGGTAATAGTATATGAAGTGCTTTTGTTTTCAGTACTGATAATTCCTCATCCACCTCTACCCAAAGTTCAAAGAGCGATTTATTACAAAATTGCCTTTTAATTTTTCACTGGATGTGAAATCTATGAAGATTTCTTCTTCGGAAGTTGAGAGCACTTCGGGAGTATCTTGAAATAAATCCCTAATCCACTCGTAACTTGCTACCAAGCTGTCCTTATCCAGAAAATACTTTTTAAAATTCTTTGCCAACATAGCTAAATGATTTTACATGTTTTAAAAACAACTTTCACATGTTGTTCTACAGATTTGTAAGTTTTAACATATATCGAGCTGGGGCTTTTTTTCCCATCATTTACTTCAGTAGTGGTAAAATCCAAAATTTAAGTATTTTTTTGAGAATATCGCCTTGATTTAATACTTTTTCGAAACCATGCTCGTTCGTCTGTGTAATTTTGTTGATTCTTTATTATCATCGAATGTTTGCTTACGACTTAAAAATGTATGTATGATTTTGTTTTAATCTACTGTCGTAAATACTTAATTACCGTGAATTACAAATTAACGTTTAAATTTAAAAAATGCATATCAAGCTAGATTCGTAGCAATAGGCATTATGAGTCGACCAAAACTGACTGGAATTGTACGAGGAAAAAGCATTTTACATGTTTTGCGCGGACGTCCGATAGGTTGCCCAGACTCACGCAAACGTACCCTATAATGCCAGATGATGGGATATGATAGAGAGCAACACATTGACTAGACTAATGACATTTGTACTTTGAGAAATGAATATATGCTGAAGGAAATAAATCTTTAATTAAAGAAATCATTTTGCGATCTGTTCCAATTTAAAAATTAGACAAAGAAAAATAACATAATAATAAGTAAGTAATATGTGTATTTTAAGTAATTTTCTTAAAATATATATTTACTTAAAAGTTACATATACACAAAATTTAATATACTTATCGTATTAATTTGTACGGTTTATAATTAAGATCGTATTGTAACTTTAGCGTCTCTCTCTCAAAGTGCATTTTTATTGCATTAAATACATTATTGCTGTACAGGGGGGGCGTGACATAAATTATGATTGAAAATTCGGTCGCCAGTATTGAAAGTTTGAGAAACACTGATATAATCACTTATGGTATCCGACTACGTACGGAACCATAATTTTGCAAAAGTGTATAAATGGATACTATTTATAATATTTAGTCACTTAGATTAGAAAACGTACATAAAATTGTTTTAAGAATAGTATTGCAATGAAAAATTATTTAAGTACAATATTTTGACAAAAATTGAACATAACATGACCCATTTTCAAAATATTCTCCTTTTGTGAAAAATGCTTCTATTATAATAATATTTTACCTGTCTATAGTTCAGACCTCTGTACAGAGGCTCAACTAGAATTTTTGATATATATAACTTAGAAGTGAGTTCATCCATGTTTTACGACAACATAGGGGAGAAATTTTAAGAAAAAAACGCCGATAATTATTTCAATGGGTTGTAACTCTGAAAATAATATGAATTTTTCAAAAAAAAAATAGTTGAGACTCTCTGGAGAAGTCTTTACTTTATATTAGCAAAATATTTTATTATTTTAGAAGCATTTCTTATAAAAGGAGAACATTTTGAAAAAAGATTATTCTAAGGTAATTTTTTGCCAAAATATTACATTTAAATAAATTTTTTTTTTGTCAAAATGTCCTTAAACCAATTTTACACATATATTCTAATCTAAGTGACACTAAATATCATGAAAATCATCCATTTATGCGCTTTTTTAAAATCACGGTTCCGAACGTAGTCGGATACCTTAACGATTTATTGCAACTAATAATCGCAAAAGGTTCTGGTCTCAAAAGAGCCCTAATGGTTATCAAAAATAAATTTAAAGAGAAAAAAATATTCTTTTTTTAATTTATTTATTCATAAGATGTCTTATATTTCCGATTCTTATCCATATCAACTGGTAAACGGCTCTAGGTAGTATTCGAAAGGATCCTGTAAGTATCAAACTTTATAAAAATATTTTTGACGCACATTTTCTTTTTTCCTAAGGGCAGTCGGAAACCTCTATACCGACAATGTTAAATTGGCTGTTTTCGAGGTACATTTTCTCAAAATCTGTTATATGTACATGCTTGAAATTTTTTCATATAATTAAATACACATTTTCATTATACTCAAATGAGCTGATTAATTTTGAATTTTTCATAATTTATAAAATATATTTTATCAAACATAGTTTACGTTAACCCGTTTTTCACATAAAAATTTGTAAAAAATAAATTTTGGGGTTTTTTACAAAAAGCTCATTTCAGTATATATTAGCCATCATTATAAATATATCATAAAAATTTACATACCTGTGAACAGTAGTTTCTAAGAAAAGGAACATCGAACATCAAAAATTGACATTTTGAGAAAATTGATTTTAACGTATAATTACTTTTAGTTAAAACATGCCACCTCCATATTCTAAATCATCAGCATTTTTTAGTAGCTCATCATCTTCTTTCTTTCCTTTTAAGTCTTTTTTTCCTTCCTAACTTCCTTTGTTTTTGTAAACAATAGTATTTTGCTCGTAACAGCCTCTGTTTGTCGAGGCACTCCATCGCCTGTACCGTGTAATCACCAGGCTCAATACACATTTTTCTCAAAATTTCTAGTTTTTGATACATTCCCCATATTAAATGAGGAAACTGCATCATATGTACCCAGTGACAAAACTTCTAATTGTACAAATGTTTTCTTCGGTACACGAGACCATATTACATTATTTACACTTTCGTTAGGATTTTGCGTACCTCCATGTAAACACTTTTTTAGCAATTCTGGATTAGCTAAATCCCTAAAAACAGGTCGCATGGCCTCCACAACATCCACAGGTAAACTATTTTTTGTGATGATAAGTCTCCCCAAGCAATTCTGCTTTTTTAAATTTGCACCACGTATCTGAATCAGAGGGACAAAATCCATGCTGAGGTTTTTTCATCGGTTGATAGCTTGTGTAAAAATATTGCCCATATGGCTTGTTGCATGTCCTTCACGCTAGACAAATTTCTGCGGATAGCTAGACCATAATATGCTTGCAGACGGTCGATTTCTGCCTCTGTCAATCTATTTCTTCCGCATAAAGGCTTTCCGTCAGAAAGTTTTTGACCTCTCATCTTAGTTTTCAAGCGTCGAAGACGTGTCCCCATTCTTTTCATAACATGACCTATGCATTCTAATTTCTCGACAGAGCAATGGTCACCATATACTTTGTTCTCGACAATAGAAGTAAACGCTTTGGAGTCCCCATCTCCTAAATATTTTGTATACCGAACATTGTAGGGAGACTGGGAACGCTGAAAAATGGATAGAGCTCCAGCTACTTCCATTTTACCGCTGTAGCCTTCAAAATTTCTCTTACAATTTTGAAGATGCTTGGTTTTGTTCGGACAAATACAATGTTTTGAAAAAACTTCGACATCTATAATCTTTGCCGGTATCAACACTTTGTGACTGTCACCAAGCCATTCTTCGAAGAAAAACCACGCTTCTGCCAGCTACCATCAACAGCAACAGCAAGGTCCCTTTTTCCATCATTTTCATCAACGGCTTCACGAACAGCTTCTTCCATACTGTGTTCACAGGTTTCTCTTGTTGCCTGCTGTAAAATGTGGTTGTACTTTGAGAATTTTGTGGGTGGCGGGGAAGATTCATGATACCGCTAAACATCCTAGCAGACTCAGCACCTTTACCTATGCATCGCATAGCATACACTAGCCGGGTATTCAGTTCGTAATTCTCAGAACTATCGCATTTCTTGGAGTTAAAAAAGTATAATTATATTTTACAAGAAGGACATTTTAAGTGAAACTTCACAGCTTCACCACAGTTACTTTCACTGAGGTGCAACCTGAGTCCTGTTTTTTTTCACACTTTATACATTTTACAGCTTCAAAAAACACACAAGCTAAAAGGTTAATGTCCACAATAACATTTCTGAAACCAGAAAAAGCCTCATCCGAATATGAAATATCCATGTTTACAATTTTTCTCTCACTGGCAGATGGTTCAGTTTCATTAGTACAAAGCTTTGCACCATCAGCACAATTTTTTCATCAGCAGAGTTCTTTGGAACAGTAGAATTGCTTTCACCACAACCATCATTACTTTTATTACATCCTCCTTTATTAAAAACTCCTCTTCGTTTCTTAAATACTTTAGTCGATGCTCTAGGCATGGTAAAGTCGATATATTATAGCAATTTTTTGAAAGTTTAAGCTTAATAATGTTAAAGAATACTTGCGAGTTCAAAAATTATAACGCAGTTTTGAAAGTGTAAACAAACACTGATTTGACCGTTAAAAATACAGTGAAGTTTCAAATGGGTTAGGAAATAAAATAATAAAAGGCTCAATTTATACAATAAAAGATAAATGTTTTGATTTATACCAGACGCTCAACTTTTAAGCCAAAACAAAAAACTTTGTTTACTTTTACGCTTGTCAAATGGGCGTGGCCTAGTTTCAACGATTATTTAAAAATAGCTTTTTAGGGCTTCTACTTACCCTAGAGGTTAAAGTAAGGTATTTTTAGAAAGGTTAAAATCTGTACTATGTGGAAATGTAAAAATCTCAAATTGTCAAAAAAATCAAATTTTACCTTTCCGACTGCCCTTAGAAAGTCTCTCTGGGGAGATCATCTGGGAGGGTTCTTTTCCTTCCACCAGCCGCTTCTCGTGATAGATGAGAGTGAAGTGTCTTTCATTATCTTCCCTCGGGAGTTTCTCTTTCGGACAGACGGAGGAAAGCTTTAAATAAATGCTGCTTTTGTAAATTGTTTCTGAAATGCATTTTTTATGTTGTATTAACGGATAAATCCACTTATTAGGGCAAAATCTTCTTAAAAGGGAATTTTTATAGAACCTACTATGAAAACGCTTCCCTGATTCATTAGAGATGGGAGGGGAATGTAAACATTAGATAATGAGCAAATAAATGATATAAACAGATGATAAGATTAAGAATACTTCCAACCAATTATTTCAAAGGTGAAAATTAAAATAAAAAAGGAAACCGAATACGAATGGAAAAAATTGCATAAAATAAAACCTTTTTGTAACACTGAAACTGAAAACGTGTCGCAGCCGAACAGAATATCTTTGAGAGAGAAATGTTTTACAAAGTTCAAAAATGTATTTCAAGGAAGAAAATATCTTTATTCTTTTTGATGCCGTAAAATAATAAAATATTGCAAGCTTTCGACTGCTCAATGCGTAACATTTTTGGTCTTACTCTTAGAAGTATCATAATATTTCTTAACATAATAAGTATTGTTACGTAGATACGGGTTCCAAGATTTTATGCACAACAGTCACTAAGAAAAATAACAGTTTTTCTTTAAAAGCCATGCGAATTTATTATCAAAAATCCAATCCGTGAAACACAGGAATCCGCAGCAATATTCACAGAGTAAATCTCAGAAGGTCTTCAACAGCAATCAAACTCAATTATCAGTGTTTAAAATACACGAATGTAAAAGATTATTCACAAGCACAGCCGAGCTTATCAAAACAATGCTTACTACTCGCTGGTTGAATCAAGACTGACTGGTAACGGCTGGCACTGCTCTGTTTATAAACCCGACAGAAACTTCCTGAAAATCTCCGCACGCGTCATAGAGCGGGAAATTAGTGGCGAGATCCACTACTTTCTAGAAGAATTCAGAGGGTTCCAAACTCACCAACATGGTCACCTATGACGCCAAATTGACGGCCAACCTGGTCGTTAAATATGATGCCAACTTGGCTCTATCGCCAAGTTCTCATTGAATCGCCACTATAGCATAAGGAACGGCATTGCTTATGAATATTACAATTTTAACATAAAATAAATATAACATTGAGTAATATAAATGCATTGCACATCTAAATAAAAATTATTTACACAAAATTCGTAACAGTATTATTCTATGAAAATATTGTGGAATTTTAGATTAGTTAAGAATAATTCTGTTAGTCCATCAGACTTATGTCATATGTATCGATCTTTCTGCTCTGCTGTCACCGTGAAAACACTCATCCAGTTTCATGGAATGCGATTTTGCTTTGCCCACACGGTGCATGAACAAAATACATAAAAATCTTATCTGTACACAGATCGCAAGAAAATGAACATTTCTCAATGTATCTTTTATTCAGGGAAAGAAGCTTCCTAAGAGACCCTGTCCCTTCGACAAGCTCCCGGACAACCTGATCGTGAAGATCTTCTCCTGCCTCTCAAGCAACGAGCTGTGCGTCAGTGCTCGAGTCTGCCGCCGATGGTACTTTCTGGTGTGGGAGCCCCAGCTCTGGACGTCGGTCACTCTCAGTGGAGAGCGGATTCAGGTGGACAGAGGCCTCAAGACTCTCTTCAGGCTCCTGTGTCGAGACTCGCCCACCCTCTGCTTGACCGTCGAGCGCATCCACCTCAGTGGCTGCTCCAAGCTCACCGACAGAGGACTGGCCACCATTGCCCTCAAGTGTCCAGAACTAAAAGTGCTCGAACTGAGAGGCTGCTCGTGGATATCAAGTAGAGGGGTGACGGACATTGTGTCCAGATGTCATAGTCTGGAGAAACTGGATCTTACCGGTGAGCAGTTTTTCTTTTTCCCTTGAGCAAACTGTAAATGATTGTGTGTGCTTATAATGCTTTCAGTCCCATTGCTACTAAAGACATATATTTTTGAGGAAATTAAGTATCATAATTTCAGTTATTTTATCGTACCCCCTTTTCAAAATTAATAAGCTTTTTCAATTGTTATGAACGCAGTCCTATCTTGTCACTTTGACACAGTATTTTGAATTGAAGTGCACCACATTTGTATTATGGAATGGAGGATGAGTAAGGAAAACAAACATAATTTTTTTAAATGAGTTGATGCATACATTACGATGTTCAGTGATAACATCCTTCGACACAGGCTCGCAACCAGGAATCTTTTCAAATAGTATAAAGTACGAATCAAAATGAATTGATTTGTGCATCACCCCCCCTTTCGATTATTGATGTTTCAATTTCAAAGATTTTAAAGGCGGACCAGAAAAACTTTTTGATGTTAGCAACAAGTTTGTAACCTGAAAGTTATAGAATCAAGCGTGTATTTTTGTTATATACGCTTTTTTTTGGATCGCATGAATCGTTGTTGGGCGGCAAGGCTTGTCGATGTTTTGGACCCTCTTTAGCTTTTTTTGATCAAGTTATGCAAAAGGACATTCAGTAAAAATGATTAATGGAACCCTAGGACTCTTCAGATTTGTATAGAAGACCTGCAGTGTGTCTAGTGAGCTGTTTATGCTCAAAGTTCTATTGTTTAGGGATGGCGATCTGAGATCGATTTATCAAAAAATAGATTTTTTGAATCGATATGTAGCACTGAATCAATTCAGTGAATCGATTTTTCATCCTAAAAAATCGACAATCGATTTTTTTCCGTTTTGGTGAAAACCATAAAAAAAGAATTTAAACACTATCGCAGGCAGTTGTGCATCTGAAGTATGATCCTATACTTTACTGTGTGTCATTAACAAAAAAACTCTATTTATCATCACTTTCACTCAATAGCCATGATCTATATGAGTATCGTGGGATCATTTGTTCCCTGAGAGCACTTTTTTTCGATTACCGGCAACATCGCAAGTGATTAGCGGAACAAAGTTGAGTGTTTTCAAAAAGTTTAAATATTATATAAGCATTGGGAACTATAAGTTACAATATCTATTTTCTAAACTGCTTAATGTAACAAATACATTTAGAAAATAAACGTCCTCTTTTATACCTGATACTTTGATATGGCAATAAAAATAATTATAATTGTTGAATTCCTTGAACTAAAAAATTCCCTGATTTTTCAGATAAAAGATAGTTTATTATGGTATTTTTCTTGTTTTTCATAAAATGGGGGGATTTATATTTACATTGTATAAATGCAGACTTTAAAAAAATCGAATTTTTCGAAATCCATCTTTTAGACCTCGATTTTTTTGTGAATCGATTCCTCAGGTTACGATTCGAATCGATTTAAAAATCTATCTTTTTCGGATAGAATCGCCATCCCTACTACTGTTGCTGGGGTTTGGGGGATCTGCTTAGGTGTCTTTCTCATCACAGCTCAAAAGGAGGTCCATCAGCAACAGTTCTCGTTCTCAGTGCCACTTTATTGTACTCTTGATCCATGAGCAGGGGCGCAGCCACCACCGTATCAATGATACGGGGCCCCCAAGCTACAGGGGCTCCAACATGTGCATTTACATGCAGGGCTTCTATATCTAAATAAGGGATTTTGATACAGGGCCCCCAAAGAGCTAGCTGTCCATGAGTTCAGCCTTGTTTGAATATCTTTTCAAGTTATTGAAGTAATCATTCAACGAAGAAGTGTTGTAATCCTATTCGATGGATTCATTTTTTTAATTGGCGTCGCACTCTGAAGCAACCTCAGGGCGACAGACCCCCTTATTTGGAACCACGTGCAAATCCCTCTCCAATGGGAACGGCGCAAGGGCCAACACTTGTTGAAGAGGGTCGAAAATAGAGAAGGATCACTAGGGTACTCCCGGGTCGTGACACCCGAGTTTACCAAAGAGAGTAAACCCCTTGGGAAAAAGATCACTAGGGTACCTCGGGATTGTGACACCCGAACTCACCTAAAGAAGGTGAGCCCCCTGAGGGGAAGTCCCTCTCCAAACCTCTACGTCACGCCAACTGGAGTACTATGAGCCTCGATATATTTAAGGCCATTCTACACGGTCTGTGGCCTAGTGGAAAAGGTCAAGGACGTCTTATGACTTGTTGAGGCCCTGGGCTCCTACGTGAAAATAGGCCCCTACACAAATGTAAGCCCAGCCTATGACATTTAAAATTAGGTAGTACATACCTAGCATACGTTATCAAATACTCTTGCAAACAGTAACCGGAAAAAAAATATACATGACTAACAAATTGTCTTGACCCGCTCTTTGACAATGAGTAATGATGCTGTAGGGTGGTAGACATAGGCCTATACCTGGACGATGGTCATCACATAATAATACAGTCTTGCCACTGTTGACATATAATCAGAAATTCTCAGTTTTTCGATGAATGCAACCGATATCATTTAACTGTTAAAATTATTCGAATCTAGATCTTGTTACGGTTGAGTCAAGAGACGAGCCTAGGCTCATTTATCCCATGCCTTATGACGTCAGTAGTTAAAATATACCGGTTCTGGGCCAGAGGAGCCGCGAGAAAGGGGGTGGAAAATTTCACCCCCTACCACGGCGGAGCGGAGGACCCCTGGGAGGGAAGAACAGAAAGGGTGATAAAGGGCGTCCTTATCTAAAAAAATTTTGCGCATGCGTTGTGAAATGCTGTGGATTTATTGAATATAATAATTGATTTACTATTGATTTTTCAATTAATACATTTTAGAAGCAAAAATAAGAGTACAATAACATTTTCTAATTTACTTGAGGGCAAACAATAATTGTACAAATAAATATTTTTTAGAAGAAGATGAATCATTCCAATCCTTTCTCGTATTGGCAAGGAGTCTTCTCTATCAATATGATTTGAGGGACTTTGAGAACACGCGTATGTTTTTAATGATAGGCGTTTCGTATTTTTACTTAATTAAATGAATTACTTAGTTAAAATTAATATATTGTTCGACTTGATTGTAGGATCGGATGCAAATTTTAGTCTTGATGAAGGGGGACAGACTTTTTTGGAAAAATGGAACTTAATGTTAGTCAGAGCTATTTTCGTTTCAATAAATGTTTTTCATTTTTTTCAAACTAATTTTTAAAAAAGTATATTTACTAGTTGTGCCGTCTGTTAATGATTTTAATTTCTAAGTGTGGATTTAGACTTATTCTTAAGTTGAGTTTTGAACCCCAAAAGTCTTCGTTCGTGAATGTTAGAAAGCGCGGTCCTAACCATTCACTCACGAAAACATGTAACCATACATTTAGTTTACTCATATATTACCAAACTTCAAATGAAAATATTTAATATCAAGTTGTGAGTTGTATAATTCCTATTAATAAAAATTTAATATCATTCCATAATACTTAAAGCTATTATTTTCTTCATTTTGTACGTCATGTAATAATTTCAAAGATATATATACACATAATACATGCTTATGCTTGTAAAGGTCATGATAGATTTATCCAGAAGTGATATATCTTATCTTAGAGGTAAAGGAATGCGTAAATATCCTTTGAACATGTTGTTACATGAATATAGATAGCATGACCAAACTACAGCTAATGTAACATTCCGCACGCGTGAGAATACATTATTCTATTCCACCAATCAGCTTCTTTAAGCTTTGTGATAATATCCTTACAAACCAATCACAATTCAACAGGGGAGTAAAGTTCTAATCATGGACTTGGAATATATTTGGTTTAAAGGCATTTCTAGTTCCTTCTCTCTCCCAGTTAGTTCTAATTTTATTATTGTTGTAAGCAGAATTATACTCGTGTAGAATTAGAAACATGAAGCGAATGTTTAATTCCAATAATGGTTCAAACAAGAGAGTATGTTTTAGTGAAGATATCAAATCAGATTCATCTTTCCTGACGATGCTGTTCCTCCACATCATTTCCACTTAGGACAGGACGTTTGTGCTGCAGTGACATATTTTGCTACCTCCGTGCAAGTTCATCTACGTCACTATAAAAGAGATGGGAATAATCGACTGTTTCCAACTAAAAGAGGTGTATATTTATCGCCTATGCTGTGGCAGTCATTTGTTAATCAAATCGAGCACAAATCAACACATCTTCTTCTGTTGAAGAAACTATCCTTATAAAAGACTCTTTGATCATATCTACCGTTTTTATTGAAAATATTCCGAATATCATCTTCCAGCGCTATTTCAAGAAAAAAGACTATTCAAAGAAATTTGTTCCAGGAACGTGTGTTCTGGGCGAAAATAACTGGTTGGAATTACAACGAATCCACAAGAACATTACAGAAAGTGCCATGTGGTTAGCATTTGACCGTATGCTTCGCAATTTGTTATTGAGTGAAGCCTCGAAAATTACACCAAGTGGTGTAGTGAATACGGACGCTTCAGAAGTTGAATTGATGTTGACAACTTCATTGATTGAACTTTTGTGTGACTACTTGGGATACTCCATCACAGATGTGCTCGAATGCCACGGGTGTACCCAGCAATATGGTAATCAACTTGGACATGAATGTATAACAATGGATTATGAAACCCGTATACGACTTTACGGTGACTTAGCTGTTTTCACTATTGACTTTGAGCAACTTATCAAGGATTTTATCCAACGAAATATTCAAATATTAAATTATCTAAATCCAATGTTTGTAAATAAGTGGGATATGCTTTCTATTTTTGATAATGCTAAGAAAATGTATATTGCCTCTGATCCTAATCGTTTGTATTAAATAAAAAAATATTTATTTGTATATGTGTCTGTGTCATTATTTACTCCTTACTTTGTATTTTTATGTATGTGTGTTTCCTCTTTATTATATTCTATTTAAATTCTTTTTAGAAGAGTTGCGGTTCTTATAAATTTAATGGTATAAATACTTTGTTTAGTCTGCTGTTACTTTATTCATGCTTGTGATATTATTCAATAAGCACGTCATTCCTTAGTTATGAATGAATCTTGAAAGGATTTATCAAGAACCCGAACAGCCGGGTAGTTTCGGTGGTGTCGAAGCTTTATTTAAAGCTACGGATGGAAAATTTCCTAGGAAAGATATTGAAAAGTGATTAAGTGGGAAAGATTCATATACTTTACATAAATCTATTAAAAAGAAATTTAGGAAAAATAGAGTATTTGTAAATAGAATGAATCAGCAATTTCAGGCTGATTTAGTAGATATGCAGTCTCTTACTAAGTTTAATGATGGATATAGATTTTTACTTACTTGCATTTGTGTTTTATCTAAATATGCTTGGGCTATTCCATTACATGATAAGAATGCGAAAACAATAGTATCGGCCTTTGAACGAATATTTTCTGAACGTATTCCTCTTAAACTTCAAACTGATGCTGGTAAAGAATTTACAAACAAACTTT
Source organism: Trichonephila clavipes (assembly GCA_019973935.1). Classification (NCBI taxonomy): domain Eukaryota; kingdom Metazoa; phylum Arthropoda; class Arachnida; order Araneae; family Nephilidae; genus Trichonephila; species Trichonephila clavipes. The sequence continues at coordinate 901,103 of BMAU01001088.1, read as the reverse complement.
TTCAGAATTATCTCAAAAAGAAGGAAATAGTATTTTTTATGACGAATAATAATACGAAAGCCTCTGCTGTAGAACGATTTAACAGAACGTTAAAGACAAAAATGTGGAAGTATTTTACGGAAATGAATATAAAGCGTTATATCGATGTTATTGACAAATTAGTCCATAGTTATAATAATACTTGGCACAGAAGTATTCAGATGGCACCCGCTTCTGTAACCGAGGAAAATGAAAAGGAGGCATGGACAAATTTATATAGAAATCAAAATAAAACATTATCCAAACCTAGATTTCAAATAGGGGACACAGTTCGAATTAGCAGAGAGAAATTAATATTCGAAAAAGGATACGAACAAAATTGGACGCGAGAGATTTTTACCGTTTATCACATTCTTCGTAGGGAGCCCACTGTTTATAAAGTAAAAGACTTAACAGGGGAAGTAATTCGGGGTACATTTTATGAACAAGAACTTCAAAAAGTAACGGATTCAAGCTATTATCCTATCGAAAAAATTTTGAAAACACGAAAAAAGAATGGCAAGATTGAATACTTTGTACAATTTTTGGGGTATCCAGAAAAATTTAACATGTGGGTACAGGACGTGAAACATCTATAAAGAACGATCAATATCTACTTAGTCATCAGTCTTAAATATGTCTTTCTGCGTAACACTTGTGAGTGATAGCTCCAAGGATTTTTTTCCAGAAAATGAAATTTCACATTCTATTACACAACTTCCGACTCCTATTAATCTAGAGGGAGAATGGGAAATGGGATTAGTTGACTTTATTTATCCTCACACATGGTACAATATAAGAGAAGATAATAATTTATTCGGTTTTGATCTAGGCGATAGGAAGTTGATAGCTAGAAAAATTCCTCAAGGATGTTACGAGTCCATCCCTGACATTTTAGAGGGAATGTACTTAGAAGATTTTAAGAACAAAATAGAATTTCATTATCATCCTGTTGTCAAAAGAGTGAATATCAAGACAAAAGGACATGCTAAAATCTTTTTAGCTGCAGGTGTTTCTGAACTCCTTGGTTTCGAACCTGGTGAAATTAAAGGGAAAGTAGAAAGTCCTTATATCGCTGGTCCTAATGCTTCGTTTCCCCTTATATGTGTTTATTGTGATTTGGTAGAACCTCAAATTGTGGGTGATATTCAATCTCCCCTTTTGAAAATTGTAAAAGTCAAAGGAAAAGATGGAGAAGTGGTGAATTCACACTACACAAGACCTCATTATGTTCCAGTAATACGTCAGCATTTTCAAACAATTGAATTGAATCTTTGATTACATTCAGAGGATTTAGTACCCTTTTAAAGGGGTAGAGTTATAGCGGTGATCCATATTCGCATGAGACAAATAGTATAAAAGAAAATTAATGGAGGTATAAAGTTCATTCAAGAATCAAACTTTGTGGAATAAAGATGCTCGTTCCGTATACTTGTTGTTTAAAACAATATGAAGACTATTTCATCGACCAAGCTGGCAACGGACTTTCTTATTATCAAGGTCAATCTTTTCAAAAGGGATATGGTATCGGAGGATGGTTTAAAAGACTATTCCGTTCTGCTCTACCCTTTTTATCTCGAGGAGCCAAATCTGTTGGAAAAGAAGTTTTAAGAACGGGGGCTCAAATAGCGAATGATTTATTAGAAGGACGAAATTTGCAAGAACCAGCTGAAGAGAGGGAAAAGGAAACAGGAAGAATATAAGCAAAGAAGGCAATTAAAAAAGCAGATGATATGCTGGGTAAAGGGAAAGCCTATAAAAGGAAAAAGAAACTTCCAAAGTATATATATATATATCATCATTCAATCTAAAGTAAGGAAGAAGAAAAGACGTGATATTTTTGATACACAATAAACATGGCATTTCTTTTGAAGGATTCTCCAGAATGTGCAAAATCCGAACTTAATTTATTTGCACTTCCGCCTACCCAAACGGTAATTGAAAGAGGTCATTGGGTTCTGTTTCATCCAACAGCAAACGTATCTGACGGAGGACCTATTGAATTTGTCATTTCAGGAAGCGGTGAAGAATACCTTGATTTATCTCAAACTCAACTTTATGTTAGAGCAAAAATTTTAAAAAGTGATGGAAAACTAATAACAGAAGAAAATGAAGTCGGCCCCGTTAATCTTTTCCTTCACTCTTTATTTTCTCAAGTGGATATTAGTTTAAACGAAAGAATCATTTCATCTAGTAGTAATAATTACGCTTATAGAGCTATCATAGAAACTCTTTTAAATCATGGGTATGACAGCAAGATTTCACAGCTTACATATGAAGTTTATTATAAGGATACAGCGGGTCGAATGAGTATATATGACGAAGATGATAAGGATCCAAATGAAGGATTCAACAAACGAGTTTCATTATTCAAAAACAGCGCGACTGTTGATATGATGGGGCGACTTCATGTAGATTTGTTTAATCAAGATAGACTTATGCTTAACCTAGTGGATTTAAAGATTAAACTAATTAGAAGTAAAACAGAATTTTGTTTGATGGGAGATGGGGATTATAAAGTGGTTTTTGATCACATCTCTCTCTTTGTAAGAAAAGTACGCGTAAATCCAGGAGTTCTCATAGGACATGCGAAAGCTTTAGAAAAAGCAACAGCTAAATACCCCATCGATAGAGTTGTATGTAAAGTATTTTCTATACCTCAATCCAGCTATTCTTTCATTCAGGATAACGTTTTTTCGGGGCAGATGCCCAAATGATTGGTGCTGGCTTATGTGGATAATGATGCATTTAACGGAAACTACAAGAAGTCTCCCTTCGAATTCAACCATTATTATATGAACTTTTTAGGAGTTTATGTAGATGGTCACCCTATGCCTCATCAACCAATAGAACTAGATTTCGAAAAAGATAACTACATTAGAGCATACCAGAATCTATTCTTACAGTCTGAAGGTCTTTATTTATCGAGAACTGAGTTTCCTAAAGGCTTTATATCTGTTTGATTTATCACCTGATTTATGTGATGGAGAACATTTCAATTTCATCAAGTAACTTAAGAATATTTAAAATTTACTCTATTTCATTCATAGTTTTTGCCGATTTGAGTCATTGAAATCAATACTTTCGATTTTGGAAGCTAATGTATGCCTCACAGATTCATCGAATTTTGTTTAGAGATAGAATGCATCAAGATATTTCATTGGAGTTTTCTCAACAGACAGTTTCAAATAGTTTTTGCCAAAAGAACGTGCTACCATAGTTGTAAATACAGATTGAAATCAACAAAACAAGAAACGTTTTTTGATTCTTATGGATTCTGTACTTATTTTGGAATGCTAACAGTTTACGAATATGAAATGGAATAAGAAATCCATCAAAGATCAAATGTTTGTGGACTTTATTGCATGTATTTTGTTTTAAAAATAAGAAGGTTATTCTATGGAATATGTGTTATATGAATTCTCTCAAACTCAATGATTTTCGATTTCAATATTTTAAGGTTTAGGATTTCAAGATATTTCATTGGAGTTTTCATCAGACGAAATACCTCTTCCAAAAGAACGTGCTACCATAGTTGTAAATACAGATACACGTGACCAAGAAGGATCACACTGGTTGGCGATGCATGTTAAAGACAAGAACACTTTAGAATTTTTTGATTCTTATGGATTCCCACCAGAAATGTACGGGGATCATATTTCTAAGTATGCTGAACAGTTTACGAATATGAAATGGAATAAGAAATCCATCCAAAGTCTCACATCAAATGTTTGTGGACTTTATTGCATGTATTTTATTTTAAAAATAAGCCAAGGTTATTCTATGGAATATGTGTTATATGAATTCTCTCGTTGTAAACTCAATGATTTTCGACTGTATCAATATTTTAAGAAAAGATATAATGTAAGATTAAATGTTAGATGGTGAATAATATATATATATATATATATATTTTTATATTTTGTGTTTGTGTTATTATTTTGTAAGACAACTATAATTTAATTTTTATTACAAATGCATAATATTGTTTGATGTTTAATGATTAGTATGAATAAAAAATACTATATTATTTTACTTTCTGAAATAAATAAGAACTAAACAAAGTATAAATTGAAAAGAAAAAGCAATTTATTTAGGAACAAAAAATTACATTTAATATCCTATCCATGATGAAGGTTTTCTATTCAATATTTTTGTTTTCAGATATTTATTCTTAATATAGCTTGATGGAAAATTTTTTCTTTTTAAAACTTCGTTAAAAAATTCAAATCCAAAAGGGGTGGTTTTTTTCCTGCCTCGTACTAGATGAGTAATCAAATTTATAATATTTGTATTGCGTATAATTTTTCCATCCACTATTAGCTCTTTATCTGGGTGTCCAGTATATTTCTCCTTGATTTTGCTGGATAAAGTTTAAAATTTTCTTTGGGATATTTTTGCATTTCACTGGGGCTATACTTCCTATCTCCTCTTCAATTGTATCAGCGCATTTTTTCCTCTTTGGGACGGGTTTTAACATGCTCTTTGGGTGATAAGCTTGTAAGGGTATTTATCTTATCTTCAACCCTGTCTGCAGACTGATTTTGATAATTTTCCTGTTTTGTGTCCACTGTCTCAATGATATCTGGATTTTTACTAGGATAGGGAAAGTTTACAAACTTCTGAAGGATTTGAAGATAAAGAGTTGCTTTTCCTTCGTCGGTGATATTTTTCCTTTGAAGAATGGTATGCATCTGCTTATCTAGTGTAGACAATTGGTCCTGAGCAAATGTCCGAATTCTCTTTTCCGGGACAAGCATAAGTTTCTTAATATGCTCCATTAAATAGAGAAGATAAAACCGAAAGGGCAGCGGGAATTAAGAAACTAAGGAATCCTTCCCCCTTTTGAACTAACAAATGCCTTTTCTTATATTTATCTATCTCCCAACTTCCGTACGACCGTTTTAAAGGGGGTCAGATTTGACTTCTGGCGTTTGGTCAATGGAACATTACCTTTTAAAGTGTTCATAGCACATTCACATATGGCCTTTATCAGAGAGTTTGAATATTTTCGCAAAATCGTTTTCTTACTTTTACTTTTAGTTAAAAGTTTTAAATGCTTAATATGTTGCTTAGTCGACACGTTTAAAGCGAATGTCGTATACCATATGTTTCAATCCTTTAAATACTATATTTTAACACACAGAATAAATATTACGGTAAAATGTATTATTTCTGCGAGCAATTATGATCGAGGGACATAAACAATGTTTTTATCCCCAGGAAAAATATTCGTACGTACGCGTAATTGTTCATCAGTTTCAGGTTTCAAATCGATAAATAAATATCCATATGAACGAATTGTTGCATCGTTGTAGCTTTCAAGAAAAAATTTTGATTTTGAAGGATACATTTGTCTAGCTAAACAAGAAATCTATTCTTTGTCTCTAACGCTTTTGAAACAGCATAAATAAGAAGCATTTAAAGAAACTTTTCTCATTTCTCGACCCTTATAAAAAATGTTTTGAACAATAAAGATAACAGATATATTTTTATGATGACTTCCCTTTGTAAATAAATTTGATAATTTTTTATCTCTCTCTCTCTCTCATCACCCAATTCACTCATTAAATCATCTATTATTATAAGAACATCTCTCATATTTTCTATATCATGAGGTATACCTTCATGAAATTTAACATCAAGTATTTCATTAAAAAGTTCTTGATAAGCACCATAACAGCAAATGACTTTTGAAGGGATTGGTTTAATCAATTTCGTATCTAATAAACGTTTTACAAAGTAAGTTTTACCAGAATTAGACGGACCACATATTAGCATAGAAAAGGGATGTTTTATGTAAGGAAACTCCATTGCAAATGAAAAAAATATCTCTAAAACTTTTATTTTATATGTATATACCTTTAAAAAATTATCTTAGAAATAAATTATAAAAAATACAAATAAAAAACCAATGAAATAAAAAAAATATATTTTATTTATGCACAAAATATCGAATTTGAAATGAGATAAATAATTCGTAATAAATCCAACCCGAATAATACAATTTTTAGAAATAGACTTATGCAGAATTAAATATGCATACAGAATAAAATATATACATATATTTATACAGAATTATATATACACAATTAAATAAATAGAATTATATATGCAGAATTATATATATATATATATATATATACAAATAAATAAACAGAATTATATATGCAGAAAAATATACAATGATAAATTTCAAGCGAAAAGTTAATTAACTTTGTCCACAGTTAATAGAATAATGTCCTAAAGCCAAAGTATTTATTTTATTATTTAGCAAGAACCTTTTTTCATCATGAGCAGAAAGGGCGAGCTTGTTGAGAGTGACACTGTAAATATTATGATTTACACATCTAATTAGATTCATTGAGGTACATAAGTTAATGTCTTCTAGTAGGCACCTACGGTAATCTTCAAAATCAATTTTTTTTCTGCAAAGTTGATTTCCTTACACCTTTAAGTTTTTTTTTATCAAATGACAGTCCTCCACTTTAAAGGAATACATTTTCGAACGCAGACCTATAAATTCGGTCATTACTTTACCGCAATTTTCGTCTTTCATTTTACCTAAAACTTTTTTGTTTATAGGAGGAATCCCATATATATTATTTGTTGGGTATTCGGAAGTATCAAAGAGATTTATATTTTTTTAATATCACTATAAATATCATCGCATTTTATATCGTAAATGAAGCTATCGGTATCGGTATATAAAAGTTTTACATTTTCTCCGTAGCACGCTTTCATCTTATGGTAATGAAACTCGTACATCAAAGTCTTGGAAATATCGAGTATCGACATCCCTACTGCTATGGGCTTGTTCAATGTTAATGAGGTTCTCCCCATATGAAAAGCTGCTAAATTCTCACAGAAAATTGTCCTATCTTTAAAATTGGGTTTAGATATTAATTTTTCTGCCTTCTCCCCATTACTGCGCAGTCTAACATCCACACGCTTTCGTATGTTTTCCATTGTTTTCCCAAAAATTGCATTATTCATTAATTTGTAGAAATTTTTCTCGAATTCGTTCTCAGCTTCAGTGCGGAATTGCGTATTCATTTTTATATATGGCTGAAGCCAGAATTCTTGATGAAATTCTAAAATTTTATGCGTCTTTTTTAAAACTAAACCCAATTTTAAATATTGTTTTTTAAATTTCTGATATGCACTGCATAGTTTGTTTTAGGGTATAATGTAGTTAAAAATCTCTTTTCTTTACATCCGGGGGTTACTGAAGATTCAGGGGCTAATGGTAAATCCGAGTGATAATCTCATGCAGAGATTCAGGATATTCTAAATCCACTTCCAGGATACATCCTTTTTCACCATTCTCATCGATATGATCGACATCTAAGAAATCAACCCACTTAAAATTATTCAAAGGAAGTGGTTGACTCATAGCCCAACCGTAAAGATTATTAGCATCCAAGTATAGTAAAAAGTTTTGCAGTTTACTAGGTTCAAAGTTTGGGAGAAACTTATTATTTGCTCTTGCATATCGATTAGAGCATTGTGAAATCCCACCCCGTATACCCTTTTCTACGAATAAATACATATCATAGTCCATCAGCAATTCAATTTTTACTTTGGTCAGTTCCAGCATTGAGTCCCATGAAAGACCTGGTACAGTATAATACCACACAGGATCCAAATTGTAAGCTTTCATGCACGCGCTACGAAAATTCTCAAAAATGTCGCTTAAAAGAAGAACATCGGTTTTTACATACAAATCTGAATAATCCCCTAAATTTTTAATGTTAAATGCATTCCACACGTGATTTGCATAATCATCATCGGTTATATCTTCATCGATGAGACGACTGTAAAATTTCTCTTTGGGGGGTAAACATGTATCATTCAGTTTTTCAACATCTGATACATAATCATAAGGGAAACATCCCTTTCTCATAATCAGTGATTCTTTATCATCTGAAATAAATGATCTCACGTTTTTAAATTGATTAGATTTCAGATTTTTTTGCTAATTTCTCCAAACTACTAGGCATAAATCTACAAGAATCTAAAAACCTAATAGAGAATCTTTTACTAATTTTTTTTTGGAAAAAGAAATGTATTTTTCAGTATTTTCAGGTATCACATTTATATCATAATTATCATTCCCAAGCTATTTGATGAACCAATGGGAATCATAACCGGATAAATTATGAAATATAATAGGTAGAAAGTTTGGTACTTTAAATTACACGAGTTATGCGCAGGACCTCTGCACACACCTGTGAGTGGCAGCGCACTTTGCAGTCCTCTCGTGAAATCACCGTCGCAGATGAGTAGAAGAAGCGTCAGCATCTTGCTGCTCTTTCGTGAGGGGGATCATAGGCTTTTTATTTGAATAAAGATATTCAATTTCTTTTGCTTCCTTCGTCACAACTTCCATAAAAACCTTAGCAGCATCGCTTCCTCTATATACAATAGGATATTTATATATACCATTCATATAACATATATAAATACAAAAACTATAGGGTTCATGTTTTTGATATTTCACTGTAAAAGAGTTTACAGAAGAAGGTTCACAAGATGAGATTGGCTTTGTAAGACATTCAAAGTCTGCGTAAGCAACGAATGGGATTTTTACAAAGTGCTGAAAATTTTTTAAAAATAGCAATTTCTCTTTGGGCATTTCAATTCTTACACTATCGTGTGAATTACAATTTGCCCTATGTTTTATAAGAATATTTTCTGAAATAAAATGTTGCAAGCAGCGACGTCAGATATATATCTTATGGTGGAAATTGCTCAGTTGACTTGAAACAAGTCTAGATAAAGATTTTATCCAGCTATAATGAGAATTATTACTTGAATTTTTTACATACATCAGGTCGAGATGCTTATTCCTTTCAATTTTGATAATTAGGAGAGGAAACACTTTTTTTTTCATTTAAACCGTACACATTTATCGATATGTTATTCTTTTCTTCAAATTTCTTTATATCTTTTAAGGGAGTCGGGAAGTTTATTCCAGTGAAATCTAAAGAGTTAGAATAATTACTATATTGTTGTGTACGGCATGTGTGTGTGTGTGTGTGTGTATGCTCCTTCACCGGGAATAGTGCGGATAGTACGGCCCATTTAAAACAAAGATTATCATCGTTTTGAACATATATCACAGCATGTTTCGTTTTTATTAAATTTGTTAACTCTTATTTCCAAATACAAGATTGAATACAGACTCCAACCGGATTCTTTTTCTTGGAAATCGGCGGTCTCCACTAAAAGCTTATCTACAATATAATAGTAAAGTTGACCAATATTTGTTTGGGTAAGAATGATATTATTTTTTGTTTTGAAGTTTTTCTCCTCGGTGACAATCCCTGTATTTGAAGCTTTAGAATATTTACACATTAACATGCAATTAACTTTTAATTCATTCTTTTTTGCATTCCTTTAATATTATATTCTGAAAATCCTGTTCTTTTGAATTTAAGAATTGCTTTATTTCAAGAAAATTATCACTATTTTCTAAACGTAGAGTTTTTATTCTGCTTTTAAAAGCGCTCTGAATCACAGCAGATGATTTTAATAAAGGTAGCTTCCTTACCTCCGTATTGTTTTCATTTGAAGTGGTGCGGCGGCGTCTTTTCCATAAGATGCATGAATTTTCAAATGACGAATTAACCCATGGATTGTCGAAGAGTTTTTGTCACACATGGGCAGATGAAAGAAGTCGTTGGATCCTTCTCTGGACGGGGCATTCTGCCTGATTCACTGGAAGAAGTACTAGCAGCAATCTTAACAAAGGGTTGTCCGTGGGCCTTTAAATGATGTCGCTTTAGGTTGTGTCCATTCTTTTAAAAGTATTTCTACAAGCTGGGCAGATAAATGAAGACGCTGAATGTGATGATTTTACATGACGAATCAAGTTTTTTTTTTTTAAAGAAAAGAGCTTTTTGCACTCTGGACATGCCAAGTCAATTTCATTAATTGTCTCAAAGGGCTCGTTCCATTGTGTACTGCTGATATCACCATAATCCATTTCAGCCAATAAATTTCCATCAACGGGAATATCAACCTCGTAAAATATTTGTTCTAATTTATCCATAGTTCATATAAATATGAAATAATTTAAATCCTTTAAACTCAAAATATACTATGAAATCTAGGGCTATAACAGAAGGAAGCAATTATTTTTTTCCTAAAGAGCGTATGAAATTCAAACAGTAGGTGCAAAGCTACTAGAGAAAGTGTGTAGAATCTAAAGAAGTTGGTATTTATACATCGTTGCCAAAACCAGAATGTATTGTTATCGTCGACACGTTATCGATTATTTGCAGAGGGGAGTTATTTCCCTTTGAATTTATTACCATGCTTAACTAAAAAGAACTGTTCTGAATACTTTCGAAAATATTCAGTAGATTAAATTTTATCACGGCGCCAGACTAAACAAACGGAAATCGTCACAATACATGGGGTCCTGCAAAAGTTGCCTATTCTTATCTCGATGATCAAGTCCCATCTAAGAAAAATTCCAGACTTTAAGCAATCAGAAATAGTCACAATACGTGGGGTCCTGCAAAAGTCGTCTATTCTTATCACGATGATCAAGTCAAATATAAGAAAAATTCCAGAGTAATGGATACGACTCGCGCATCGGTAAAATATATATCCCTATATATATATAGTTCATTTCCTATCAATACAAAAGAGCCGTATTCATTACCCTGGATTTTTTTCTTAGAAATTAAAATCATTAACAGATGGCACCCCTTGTAAATATACTTTTTTAAAAATTAGTTTGAAAAAATTGAAAAACATTTATTGAAACGAAAATAGCTCTGACTAACATTAAGTTCCATTTTTCCAAAAAAGTCTGTCCCCCTTCATCAAGACTAAAATTTGCATCCGATCCTACAATCAAGTCGAACAATATATTAATTTTAACTAAGTAATTCATTTAATTAAGTAAAAATACGAAACGCCTATCATTAAAAACATACGCGTGTTCTCAAAGTCCCTCAAATTATATTGATAGAGAAGACTCCTTGCCAATACGAGAAAGGATTGGAATGATTCATCTTCTAAAAAATATTTATTTTTTGCAATTATTGTTTGCCCTCAAGTAAATTAGAAAATGTTATTGTACTCTTATTTTTGCTTTTAAAATGTATTAATTGAAAAATCAATACTATATTAATTATTATATTCAATAAATCCACAGCATTTCACAACGCATGCGCAAAACGTTTTTTAGATAAGGACGCCCTTTATCACCCTTTCTGTTCTTCCCTCCCAGGGGTCCTCCGCTCCACCGTGGTAGGGGGTGAAATTTTCCACCCCCTTTCTCGCGGCTCCTCAGCTCCTCTGGCCCAGAAGCGGTATATTTTAACTACTGACGTCCCTGGACAGGGTGACGGACTGGTGATCGGCGTGTCATGAGTTTGAGCCCAGTGCTGCTGAAGACCCACCATGTAGAGGGCGGTTGCACGTTAAATCTATCGAGGCTCAAACATCTTCCCTTCGGAGTGGTAAGGATGTTTGGAGAGGGGTGCCAGCTTAGGTGTCGTCCTCGTCTGTTGATCATGGTTCAAAATTAGGACGCCAAAAGCTCTCGTGTAGCTGAAGAGTGCGACGTTAATATTCACTCACTGACTCAATTCTACACGGTGAGTGGGAGCATAATCATGATTTTCATAGATTTTTGTCCGATTTTTTAAAATAAATTACTTTTCCACTAAAAATCTTTGCTGTGTTTATATTCTTGTTGACTGTTTTGTCTATTCAAACTAATTATGGAAAAGACAAATTGGATCAGATTTTGGAGAAAAAAAGGGAAAGTGATGCACACCTAAAACAACCCGATTTTCTTCGATTAGCATATCTGAGAACTAATCCTAATGTAAAAAATCTGTTAATTTAAAAACCACATTAAGAAAGTATTAACTGTTTAATATTTATTAAGAATTTAGTTTTTCTGGTTACTCATTTTTATTTTATACCTAATCTGATTGAAACTGAAAAAAAAATTAACAATAAAACATTGTGTGTGTGAAGTTAGTACTCTCTCTTGTGACTTCTTCATTATGTTATTGTTAAATTTCTACTGATTAGACTTGCATAAAATATGTGCTCTTTGCATAAAAATTCCATACTAAGCATGTAAGTAACATTTTTTTCATCTTTTCATATTCTTTTGTTGGAAAAGTTTGAAGCATAATTATTATTATCAGACAGTGGCACTCTTCTCAAAAAGGTTGCCCCTTGCATTAGACTTTCTTTCTCAATCTTCTCTTTTATAAGTTGTTGAGATAAAAAGAAAGCTGTCGATTTTTATATGTACAACATACTCACGCTGATGTACAAGTTTCGTAACATCTTCTCAAAATGAGCAGTTCATTTCATCTATTGACAGTGCAGCTGTACTTAATTGCGACGGATTGCATTCACGCATTTTTTGTATTCAATCATCCACCAATTGGCGATACATCAGAAGGTTTAGAAGCGACAGTTAATCCGACATTTTGGAAGATGGATCTTAAAAACAGATACTTCCTTCTTGGAAGTCATATTGTAGCTTGTCTTTTCATGAGTTTTCTTTTATAGAAAACAATTCATGTTTATTTAAATGTTTGGGAGGTGTGGAATTTAAGTTAAGACACATCTTCAAATTCACGCATTAGGAGATCTGGGTGGTCTTTTATTTAAAATCGTGGTAAAAAAAAACCACGTTTTCACCACACTTGAAAAATTAGGCATCACTGCCTGACAGTGGCGCACACAGGAATTTTTCAAGGGAGGGGGTCCAGGGTAGGAAGTCTACCATTCTCGTATCATGCTCCAAAAAGCCACCCTACATTTTCTTTTGATTTTGTCGATTTTTCGGAAAAAAACAGTACAAAATTAATTATTGAATAAATGTTTAGCATTTTTTAACTACTAAAATTCATTATTAATAACAAATACTTAATTAAATTTTACATACAATATACATAGGATTAAAATCATTCGAAGAAAGTAAGGGTTTTGGGGTGGGGTCCGGACCAGTGGAGCCCTAGTGCTGCCTGCTGATATGGAATCCTTTTATGTAAATGTTATACACATTTCATACAACATTTGCATACCCTGTTACGTCATAATTGTTTTGCTACCTCCCCCTTCACATGGAACTAACTGTTCAATTATATTTGAACATTTCTGATCTTAAGAATAGAAAAAAGATATTTTTTTATCTGCAAATTTTCAACTTAGCTTCAATTCAAAAATAAAATTTTTATCGTGGATAACATGTGTGTATATTATTAAGGTGACCAACCATCCTCCTTTAGCAGGGGACAGTCCTCCTTTTATAGATTCTGTCCTTCCTCAAAAAGTGTCCTAATTGTCCTCCTTTTCAATATTTTAATACTGATCTGTTAATTTCTGTATTCAGAGACGAACCAAACATGTCGAAGAATCGTTTGAAACAAATACCATACAGTTATATACATAAATAACAGTTTTTAATGGTATTTTTGGACTTCATCCCAAATAAATTGGGTAGATATAGAAAATTGTGCTGAGTTTATCGAAAGAAATGCCTGTTTTAAAATCGATGACAATAGTCTGTTTGAAGGAATTAGAACATTGAATGCGTATTTAAATTCTAATAAGTTAGAACAATTGGAAAATCACCATTCTGAAATTGATAAAAGATGGATTAAAATACTTAAACCATTTCAAAAATGAACACATTCCATATGAAAATTTAGTTATTCTTGCTGAATTTACGTTGTGCTGCCCTGGAACTAATCCAGCAGTTGAAAGAAATTTTTCAGTTGGTAATGAGTTTTGGACAAGTGAGAAATCAAGATTGAATGTTAATATATTAGCTACAGTGCTTACCGTAAAATTCAGTATGAAGGATATTTTTTGCTCCGAAATTTCCAATATATTAGAAAATGACATGTTGACAAAAAAAAAAAAACCTTCAATGGAAAAATAGTCGTTAAAGTGCATAATTAGTGTAATTTTGCTTGAATTAATAAAATGTTTCATACATTTACGTTGTAATTTTTTCTCAAATTGTTTGTCCTTTTCATTGTAAAAAAACTGTTCACCTTAATATTAGGCCTGAATATGTATCGGAATATTTTAAATAGTTCTTTTACGATGTGTGTGTATTAATTAATACACACACGTAGATTTAATTAATTAATTGGAATCCATTATTTCATCTTATGCGTTTTTCAAATAACGTAGAACGTATCGCCTATTTTACTATGGGATTTCATTTGATTTTTTTTTATTTATGTCACACTGTGAAGCAATACGAGAACTATTGGTGAAGAACCTCGTAATTCTGAATTACGGTTAAGTGACGAGGACGACACCTGAGCTGCCTCCCCTCTGAACTTCCACTTTATGCCAATGGAAGGACTTTGAATATTAGCTTCCCTACATGGCAGGACTTCAGTGGCTCTTGGTTCTGAACCCGCATCTCTACAAAGCCGGACACGAGCTCCCTACCTTGACCACTTGGCTACCGCGACCCTATTTTGTTATAGAAACCTTATTTTCATTTATTATACGGATTTCTTTGAGGAAAGTACCTACCGAGAGTGAAGACATAAGCAAACGAATTTGAGGCGTGATAAAGTTTTAATATTTACATTATTTTATTAGATCCAATGAGTGCTCTTCGTTTTAATTAATAAAACGACTCATACATGTTTTGTTTTCATATAAAATCGAGGAGTAAATAAATAAACACATGGTAAGGATTTTACTTTTGAGAAAGAAAAAAAAAGATCGCAGTGTTTTTTTTTTTTCCAAAAGGACTCTTTCAATTAAAAAAAAAATGTTTATAATTCGATGAGCTTAAATGGTTTTGAAATTGAAATATTTGGGATTGAAGGGGACACAAAAACGTGGTGATACATGACGCCGTCGAAAAACCAATAAAGGTGCTGGATTTATACCTCTCTGGTCCTTAAGATTTATCTGGTTATGCCTTACCAGGGGGTGAAGGAGTGAGTAAGAACCTCCCTCGTCTGACGAGGTATGTGGGTCAGTGTTTGGTACAAACCGGTTGTCATCTGGCCAAAGTGCATTGACAGCAACTCGGCAAAATGTCGCCAAATCAGGGCCCCTGGGGACATCATCACCCCCCCTCTTCCTTTATGCATTTCTATGGAGAGGGATGTATTTCACTCTTTAAATGGTCGGAGGGTGTTGTGACATCTGCGCACGCCTCTCCAGTTGGCTGGACCTTGGCGAAAAGAGGGGCGATGAGGAATGACCTTTTGTTGCTGCAACAATGTTCGAGGGATGTTGTCACCTGAGTGCTCCGTGTGGCGGGCGAAAAAGTGCGTCGAGAATTTCCATCTCTGGTGCTGAATGAGTCACTTTTGTTGAGCAATTGGAACAGGTTTAGGCGAGGAAAGAGACACAATCGGAGAACTATTATCGCCAAGAATATCTGGGGAAGTTTTTCAAATACAAGCTGCTCTAAATAAAAAATTCTTATTTGCTGAGAGGGAAGCATGTTTATTTGTGAAATTGTTTTTTGTTCCCTCCCTCAAAATGGGACATCTTTAAAGGAACGCGAACACGCGTGGGAGTTCATTCTAAAGAGCTCATCTGGCTCATTTCAAATAAAAACAAAATTCTTGGAAGAGAGGATATCTTAAAGTTTATTATTAAATTATTGTTGGTCTTATTAGTTAAATAATTTAGCAGCGTTCCGATCTCGACTCTTGCATATGCGAGACGTATACCATTCATGTCATCACAACTAGGTTCTGCCTTCGGTATTTTTTTCTTCTTTTATCTTTGAAACTGTCGCGGTGGGTTTGTCTCTTTCAGAAAATGGGGCATTTCATCCATGCTTTGGCACAGACTACCAAAAGAGGGTCACGATTTTGTCACATTAGTTATAGCAACCATGAAACGCACCAGCTTGAGTAGTACCTCCCCCCTCCCTCCCCAACCATCACAGTTTGTCAATAAAGCTAAAAAAATGTCACTGCACTCCATTGCAAAAACAAAACAAAAAAAACCCCATCACAATGTAAGAAACGTTGCTATGGGTGACTATGAAATTATTTAGGGTATTTTTTAAAAGAAAAAGATGTCATGGAACAGACCCAATTTTCATGTGACTTCTGTGGTCGATAAACTTTGTCACACTCTGAAGGCCTATTGGAGAGCGAACGTCTCTTTAAAGTAGGATCAAGTGATAGCACGCGCTCTTCAAACTTACAAACCACGCCAACTTGTGAATGAAAAATCTGGACGCGTTTTCAATGGTACCAGATCTCTGTCGTAATGCCGGTCACTAGTTTCTGACCTAACCCTTCTGCTCCCCCTTGTATGCTTCTCAAGGGTTTTCAGCTGCTCCGGATGCTAATTAGACTCTCGTTATCCGCTTAAGCATGCTTGGGAAACGTAATTTCCAACATATAAAAATCCGAAAGGGTTTTATATTTTAATACTTTCTTCAATTTCCGCGTAAAGGGATAGTTATTTTATGAGTGAGTTGTAAAACACCTTTTTTATAACTCGTACTATCCTAAATAATCTTAATTTGTATTGAAAATTGCGTTACTATCTTAAAAACTACCGAATAGACGTTCCATAAATTAAATATCTGCACAACATCCCCGCATCTTCGGTAAAAATGTTTTCTTAATGTAATTAAAAAAGAAACGAGAATTTTGTGTGTGTGATTGATTGAATATTAACGTCGCACTGTTTAGCTCCACGAGGCTACAAGGGCTTTTGGCGATGGACCACGTAAATTTGAACTATGGTGAAGAGTGACGTGGACGACACCTGAGCTGGCACCCCCTATCCTAACTACCACACCAACGAGAGGACACATTTTAGCCCTCGACGGATTTAACGTGTATCGCTGCCCTACACGGCGGGTCTTTAGTGGCACTGGGCTCGAACTCGTGACAAGGCAACCCATGATCCGATGCCTATACCCCTCGGCTACCGAGGCCACAAAGAAACAAGGAACTACTGTGCAACAGTTTCTTATAAATTTATTTGAAATCATTCAAGACCTCTGCAGTTTAATTTCAGTTACAAATTTAAAAAAATGTGTGTTATTTAGATGTAGTTATCAAAAACTCGGCTATGCATCCACTTGAAAATGAAAAGTACTGTTATTTTGTATATGCAACTGCAATCAGGGGCTTACACAAGGGTGGGGTTTACTCCCTTCCATAGGCCAACTAATTTTTTTATTTTTTAACATAAAGAATACCCCTCTTCTTTTTTTTTGGAATGTAACCTCCCAAATGGGAAGGGAGTGGGGATCATGTCTAATGTCCGAATAAAACTTTAAAAAAGCTCAAAATTAGCTTCAAATATTGCTAATATATATTTTTTGAAATATGCATTTCTCGTGTATTAATTGAAAAAAGATTTCATAAAAGCATTCGAACTCATTTTAGAAACACACAGGATAAAAAAAAATCAGGCTCATTCACTACATAAAAACATTTCTAAATTCTTGATCGAAAATTTTGGTTGAATTTTCGAGAAATTTCAACCAAAATTCGTTACAATTTTCGTTGAAATTGTTATTTCAAATTTCGTTAGAATCATGTAAAATAATTGAAGTATTAACAACGAATAAATCATAACATTTTAAAATGCAAATTTTCTTCTACTTCATAAAGCTGTGAAACTGGTACTAAATACTGAGAATCTGAAAGTGTCTTATATTTTTTAAAACGACTTTAGATTTTACCGAAAAGAAAAGGAACGTATCCGTACGTTACGCGTAAAACGCCTTTTGTAAGCCTAGCTGTAAGAAATCGACACGAAAATAATTTTAAGGAATTTCTTATTCCTGTGGCAAAAGTGCTTAAGATGGGGAAATTGCATAGGTTTTAAGAGAAACAAAAAATAGTAATCTAATCAAAAATTTACTCATTTATTTATACAGAACAGAATGGAAAAATATGAATACTAGGAACGTAAAAAAATCGAATATGTAGAATTTAGAAATGCCGTAGGAACAAGCAAAAAATATAAAAAATTTATTGTTTAAAAGGATGAAATTAAAAAAATTAAAAATTTCGGACGGGAGAAAAATTACTATCATGGGGAAAAAATGATTGTGTAGAATGTTATGAATTCTATGTTTCAACTACCTCTTCCGAAACGATATGCCAGCTGGTCCACTCCACCCAAAATCCGTTGTCCTTCTACAAAATGTCCCGATTATACTTTTCCCAATTTTGCTCTAGTCAATTTCATCTTCAATAATAAAATCGATTAACATATCGAACGCATACTACTTACGTTTATCGGCAACTGTTGAAGAAAAAATTCCAAGTTCTCTATGAATTTCATCGAAGGGCGTTTGAAAAATTTATTAATTAAAACTTAAGTGGCAGAAATTCGCAATTTGCTGCCTGTGAAAAAAGAATAATAGATTTCATGTAGTGGAAGAACGAATTTGCACCTTAAGATCCACATTAAAAATTTCGCGCGTCACATTTTAAATCTTACCTGTAAACAATCTTCATGTCGCTTCCACATTTATCACATTTTGTGATGGCCGAAAGCAGCGAAATCTTAATCAAAAATGAGAAAAAAGTCGGATCTTTTTGAAAATAAAACAGACCAAAAGTGTGAATTCGACAATCCTTTTGGTCAGTAACAACTAAACGCAAAGAGATATTAAAAAAAGATCCTGGTACTTACCAACAATCGTGTTCGAAACATCCATCTTCTAAAGTACAGAAGAAGACTAAAGCAGCAGTCTGGATAACAAATACTACGAAAATGATTAAATTTTTAAGAAAATGGAATTAAAATCGTCTAAAATTAATTGGGTTACCTCCAAAAAACAATAAATATTAGCTATAATGTACGTAATCACCATGGCAACCACATTACCACACGATGAAAAATCATCAGTTCCCATTTTGCAATTTCATCGCCTAACACGGCGAATATAAACAACTTGACGTGTACTGATATGAAATTAGTGCCTAAGTAACATACAGTTGGCAAAATGTTTATTTGTACACTTAAAATTTTGTATGTGTTTCAAAAATAAATTAAGTAATATAACTAAAAGTTATCGAGATACATTTAAATTGTTATAAAAAATAAGATTCCTTCACAATAAAAAATAAATAAGCATTTATTTCAAAAATAAGTGAATTTTTAAAAAAATGTTATACAAAAGATTATTTGTACACTTGTTTAGTAAACATTAACAAAACATATGCAACAATGTAATGAAATTTCAATACTTTGTAAACAGTCCATTCGCTTTTATAACTACTTCAAGACGCCTTGGCATTGACTCAATTAATTTCTTTGTGATTTCTGTGTCTCAATGGAGTTCCAAACTTCTTGAAGTTTTTCTTTTAAGTTCTCTTTACTTGATACATTTTTTTTCCGAACTTCAGTGTCCAAATGCATCCTTAAATTTTCTATAGGATTAAGATCTGGAGATTGTGGAGGTGTTTCAAGTCGCCTTGGAGCATGATAAAGCAACCAGGTCTTAGTAACTATAGCGGTGTGCTTCGGGCCATTGTCTTGTTGGAATATAAAAGTGTTCTCTATTTCTTAGCACTATCTAATAAATTATGTCGCAACACGTCGATATAAGCTAAAGCATTCATTTTACTGTCAGTAAATGCTAAGTTACCCGCTCCATTATGAGCTACACATCCCCACACCAAAACATTTCCGCCACCGTATTTTAAAGTGGGAAGTACATTTTTGGGTTCAAGAGCTGTTTTATTTTTTCTCCCAATTTTTCGAATATCTGGTGGTGTAAAAATCTCAAGCTTGCTCTCATCAGAAAAAATAACCTTTTTCCAAAAATCCATGGGCTTATTTTTGTACTTCATGGCAAACTCTAGACGTCTTTTCCTGTTTACTTCACTAATATAAGGTTTCTTTCTGGGAGTTCTCTGGATTTCAGACCAGCGCTGTGCAGTACATTTCTGACTATCTGAGCAGACACTGAAACGTTACATGATGACAAAAAAGTTCATTGGCAATATTTTGAGCTGATGTCATTGGTTTATTTGTTGCTGACCTTACAATCATTCGTTTAACTCTTGAAGTTAATTTACTCGGACCACTAGGTCTGGGCTTATTTTCAGCACTGCCGGTCTCTAAATACTTTTTTACGATGTAACCAATGGTTGTAAATGACAGTTATAAAATTTTTCCCGTAAAGATTTTCCCTCTTTATGGAGCTCTAAAATGTTTTCTATATCTAAAGAAATTTCTTTGGCTTTAGGAGCCATTTTCAAAATTATATCTCTGTAAATTTAAATATATATATAATCTGAAACTATTTAAATATTATTGATAAACTAAGAGAGAGAGAGAAAAACGTAGGAAAAACTAAGTTGAATCTAAAAAGTTATATCTAAACTTTTGCCATACTTACACCAAAAGAATTCTGTACAAATACTCTTTTTGCAGCGATTTTTCACACTTTTCCAGATTACAATTTTCTTTTACACACTTAAAAAGAAAAATAATTTGCATACAACAATTAGACGCATTAAAGAAATGCATGATTAATTCGCAACTAAAATATGGGTAGTTATTTCATCAAAAATGAAGAAAAAAGTGGTGTACAAATAATCATTTTGTCGACTGTATGTTTCTTTGAGAGTTCCGGCATTCTAATTTCTAAGCTATAAAAAAATTTCGCGTAAGAATTTACACCATTTGTTATCTGGAGATAAAGTAATTCAGTTGATACGGATAAGAAAATGTTATAGCTTTAAAGGCGTTTTAACATTAGCAATTTTTCGTCACGAACAAATCAAAAAAATATAATTGATGTATCTTAACTAATTAGTTTTTGTTACTCTGATTGTTGAAACCATGAATAGTAAAATTATTAAATATTTATAAGCACGTTTCGCATTTTTCTTTTCTTTTTTTTTTTTTTTTTTCTAGTTTTGTAGAACATTAAGCCTTTAAAAAGCTAGACCATATAAGCAGATTTTACTAAAATATCACTTTCCATATCATACAGTCGTTTAGTTTAGAGAATGGGAACTCAATAAGACCTTCGAAATCTAGAATATAAAACATTGATCTGCATTTTTCTCTTCGTTAATCCAATTATTACGGAAGTATTTAAATGTATACTAAATAAATAAAGGATTGGAAGAGATTCAGAAGGATGTGGAAATACAATGCTCAATTTTGGAAGAACAGATAAGTTGGACGCGTCTTCAATATCCAAATTTTAGTCGGATAATTTCAAAATGTTCTTTAAAATATTTAAATAGAGCTATGATTCACAATTCTATCAAAAAATACCAAATTACCTAACCCTGAAGCCGATTAACACCCCTCCGCGCAGGAATACCTCCACGCTGAAGTGTAGAAGTGTTATTGTTCTAGCTCATGTTTTGGGTTTAAGTTCCTTACTTTTTTCTTCTACAAACTACTATAAAGCCGTCGGAAGCAAAAAAGTTTAATTTTCTCTCATCTCAACCATTTTGCTTTTAATGTTGAATTTTGTAAAACTTAATCCAAAGAATCTGATTGGAACAGTTAAAGATGAAGGTGGAGTCGTTCTTGTGTGTAGTGTGTTTGTAAATGTATAGAGTTTTTGCGGCATGGGGGTACTCTAAATAGCCGTTGAGTCGCAAGTCCTCTCGTGAGGTGGGTGAAAGGGGAAGACAGGTGGGAGGCCTCTGACCACCCCCAGGAGGTTCTCCCTGAAAATTGGGGTGAGCCAAATCGTACTGTCACCAGCATGGTGCTCAAAGCTAAGGCTGACGACCGGTGTAAAAATCTAGCCCTTAGCCGCGATGAATTTCGTGGGCCTTGATCTGATGTTACTATCGATCAGGCAACAACTCAAACAAATAATCCAAGTTGGGATCTTTATAACAAACATAACTCTTTATTGACAACAGTTGATGCTTTGATAGTGGGAGACGTGGTATCTAGCATAGGAATTATTACTTGATCTTTGTAATCCATATGTTCTCTGAAATTTTTCGTGGCCGTGGTAGCCGAGTGGTATAGGTATCGGACCGTGGCTTGCTTTGTCACCGGTTCGAGCCCAGTACCACTAAAGACCCGCCGTGTAGGGCAGCGATGCACGTTAAATCTGTCGAGAGCTGAAATGTCCTTCCGTTGGTGTGGTTTGGTAGTTAGGAGAGGGGGGTGCCAGCTCAGGTGTCGTCCACGTCACTTGACCATGGTTCAAAATTACGTGGTCCGTCGCCAAAAGCCCTCGTGTAGCTGAACAGTGCGACGTTAATATTCAATCAGTCAATCAGTCAGTCACTCTGAAATTTTTCTGCAATGAAACATGGTACTAGTTTTTTTAAAAAAATGTAAATGCCCTAATTTTTTCAAATTCTGTTGAAATAATGCTGACTTGGATTGAGGGTTGGAAATCTTATTTTTTAAGTTTTTGCCGCTCCTGCTCGAGACATTCTCGGACAGAAATTGAAAAATTTGAAAGCAGGGTCAGAAATATGGATGGCAAAATTTTGGAGCGCATGTTTTCTCCTTACTTTTCTCGTCGTAATCTTCTACGTTTCTTCTTAGGGCTAATTGCAATTCACAAACGTAAAATTGAAATATATACATTAGCACATACAGACAGAAAAAATGGATCGAATAGCCGAGGGATCATGGCCAGCAAGTCGTAAGTTTGAGTCGTGGTGTCGCTGAAGACCCACCGTGTAAAGAAGCTGATGCACGGTAGATCTATCGGGGCTCAAAATCCTCACGTTGGCGTGGTGGGGAAGTTTGGAGAGGGGGACGTCAAAGCAGGTGTCATCCTCGTCACTACACCGAAGTTCTTCATCAATATTTTTTGTTGAATTAGAGTGTGATGTTAAACTTTTTTAAAAAAATGGGACAGAGAAAAGGCGATTTGTTAGATTCAACAAAAATTGATCTGTCAATTTAATTTTTTTTAGTAATTTTGAATGGATTTTTTATTGGAAATGCCGAAACCATTTTGTAATAATAATATTTTAAAAAAATGGATAATCGCACTTTTACACAAAATTTGACCAAACCTTTTGGCCTTTTTTTTTTCAATTAACGAAATTGTTGCTTGTGGTTGATATTAAGGTATCCGACTACGTTCGGAACCGTGATTTTGTAAAAGCGTATAAATGGATAATATTTATGATATTTAGTGTCACTTAGATTAGAAAACGTATATAAAATTGTTTTAAGAATATTATTACAATAAAAAATGATTTAAGTATATTATTTGGACAAAAAATGAACATAGAATGACCCATTTTCAACACATTCTCCTTTTATGAAAAATGCTTCTATTATTATAATATTTTGCCTGCATATAGCTCAGACCTCTGTACAGAGGCTATTTAAGAATTTTTGAAATATATAACTTAGAAGTGGATTTATCCATATTTTACTACAACAGAGGGGAGAAATTTTAAGAAATAAATGCCGATAATTTTTTCAATTAGTGGTCAATCTGAAAATAATGTGAATTTTTCAAAAATCATAGTTCATGAACTAGGATTTTTGAAAAAAGCAACTATGTGGCCCCAAGTACAAGACTAGGTAATTTTATACAAAATGTCTTCTGCAGAAAATCCACATGGAGAGAGGATTTATTTAAAATCTTATTTAGTACTTAATGCTACAAACAAAATTATGTACAAGAAAAAAAATTCAAAGAAAATTTTTGACTTTGTACAACAATAAAAAGAGATGAGCTACAGAACTTTACTTCGGACTATGTAAGCATGTTTTACATTTATAACTAACCACAACTTTCTTTTGAAAAATTTCAAAATGAATGCCAAAGTAGGAATTGGTGTTCCAACTCACCCAACTGAGTAATAAAACTTAGAACTAGGTATTATTCAAATAAAATGGGTTGGCCCTAGGTACACAGGGGACTTCCTAACTCAGATTTCTTATGTTTTTTACTTGTATGTAACATGCTTTCATACAAGAGTTTTTGTACCAAAGGTGTATTAATTTTTGGTACTTACATATTATCGCAACTTTATTGTCCAGATTATATGAAATTAAATACGTGGTTGTGTCAATTAAGCATGTGCAACACGTGGAAGATCAGGGTCGCTAACTTGATGAAGTATTCTGAACGTTGACATTGTTGCGATAATATGCAAGTACCTAAATTTTCTCTACCTTCCTTTAGGACCAGTTGATTTTCTCTGTTAAGCCTAAGTCCATTTCAAAATTCATGTAAAATCCTTGCTCTAATAAAATATCCCAAAATTTATGGTTCATAATCATTCCAAATTCCATAAGTTCTAGATCACACAGGCATGATCACGGGACTTAGAAAAGGGAAGATTTTCAGATGAAGAAATTCTCTTCACGGTTATGAGAAAGAATGAAATGTATAACAGCAAGTATGATTCCTCTACTGAAATCGATTCTAATTTAGAAGAGGGAGACACTGTGTGTGTTGAAAATAAATGCTTTATATAGAGAGAAACAAAAACATTTGGGAAGAACGTAATTTTAAAGGAGACAACTGGTACACATCTTATCCACTTTCAGATGAACTTTTGAAGAAAAAAAAATATTGCTGGAACAATAAGAGAAAATAAAGAAATTCCAAAATTTTTTTAAATTTAAAAAACAAAGTTTACTCCTATATGTTTAGTTTTAATAAGATAAAGGTTCTTTTTAAAAATTAAGATCGCGTGAAAACATCGCACTCACTCACGACTAGATTAAAGGAGTGTATAAACAATGTGCTGAATGCCCTTATAAAAAGAATAGAAAAACTAAATTTAAGAGTGAAAAATGTAATAAACATAATGTATTTCCTACTTTTCTTTCTTTTTTATACAAATTTTATGGTATAATTAGAACGGAAACACCCTTGGGGGTGTGAGATACCCTGCGCAAGAACTTTAGGCCATTTTTTTCGCATGAGTGATGCAGGGATATAAGATAAATCAGTTCTTACATACATGGCAATAATTGTTGGCAATACCAATTTCGCATGTGTCATATGCGCTGAATTGCCAATTATATGCTTCATTTCATATAGTGTCGCCAAAAGGTTGTGATAATATGTAAGTACTGATAAATCCAATTTAAACAATGTCGAGATCAATTATTAATAAAACAAAATAGTCGTTAAATATTAGTAATCAAGAACATTTAATATTTATATGTAATGTCTAAAAATAAAAAGCCTTCTTAAAATATAGATTACATTCAATTTTACTAACTAATTTTGCTCATTCTGTAATTTCTGTTCAGTAAATTTTGATTCTTTCAATATTCGAAAATGAGAGTGAAAGGAATCATAAAGTAAATTGAAATTGTTGAAGCTCTTTAAATAATTTTTTATGAGAACTTTTAACGCATTTTCCATAAATTTACTAATAAGCTAAAAAGGTTCTTTAAAACTTACAAGAAATTAAACTCCTAAAAATTATAGTTTAAAAAAATAAAAAACACTTTTATAGTTAATCGAACTAAAAAGGAAAAAATAATTCTTAATATAAGAATAAAATGATTAGCGAGACAATGTCGTGATAAAAATGTGGGGTGCTCAATATCAATTGTTATAATTTCTTACTAGTTCTATTCTGAAATGCCGAGTTAGTGCAAAATGTAGAACAAAAGCACCCCACGCTTTTACCACAATGACATTAATATATATTTTCTCGTTAATTATTTTATTCTTACATTATGCATTATTTTTTACTTTTTAGTTTAACTATAAAAGTGTGTTTTTTGGTTTTTTTAAACTATAATTTATTTTTCATTTTTTAGTTCGATCTACAATAAAAGCATGCTTTTTTAATTTTTTAAACTATCATTTATTTATTTCTATTTTCAAAGAAAGTGGGCAATTGTTTATATTATAATAAGAAACTACTGACATGAGTGTTTTCGCTTTAGAGTTGTAACAATCTTTCAGTCACCAAATCTGGAAATGGGAAATTGTTAATTGTCAGGATCCTTATCAGGACAATGGAACAAAATTATTCTATTGTCATCAGTCCTTGAAAAGTGTGCAAAATTTCGAATTAATCAGACCTTTTAGAGTGGGTAAAAATATAGTTCAAAGATTCCGTTACATACAGGTGAAGCTTATAAAAGAGAGTCTAAAAAGATTATTAATTGAAAACGAAAATTTATTTTGTTAACTGGCCTTTTTCAAACCAAGCAAGGCATTTTCAAATTCAATATGAAAGTAAAGTTAAAATTATTAAGATGATCAACCATTCTCCTTTTATAGATCCTGTCCTTCCTCGAAAAGTGTCCTTTTTCAATATTTTAAAACAGATCTGTTAATCTCTGTATTCAGAGATGAAACAAACATTTTTCCAATATGTTGAGGAATAGTCTGAAACAAATATCACAGGAAATAACAGTTTTCAATGGTGTTTTTGGACTTTATCACAAGTAAATTGGGCAGATATAGAAAACTGTTGATTTTTTTATCAAAAGAAATGCCGGATATTAAAATCATTGACAGTGGTCAGTTTGCTGACTGAATGTATATTTAAATTATAATAAAACTGAAACACAATTGGAAAATCAACATGCTGAAATTGATAAGATGGATTGAAATACTTAACCATTTCAAAAATAAGCACATCACATAAGAAAATTTAGTTATTCTTTTTTAATTTACATTGTGCTGCCCTGGAAGTAATGCACCAGTTGAGTATTTTCAGTTCGAAATTTATGGACAAGTCAGAAATCAAGATTGAATGTTGATATTTTTTAGTTGCAGTACTTATAGTAAAGATGAAAGGTAATTTTTTTTTTTTTTTTTGCTCCGAAATTTCTGATAAATTATAAAATATATTGAGAAACGAAGCAATGCATTTTTGTTTGAATTAATAAAATGTTTCACACATTTACGTTGAAACTTTTTCTTAAATTTTTCGTTCTCCTTTTCATTTTAAAAATCTGGTCACCTTAAAAGTATTCCAAAGTAACACAATTATTTGCCTGAATAATTTAAACAAAATGACTTATTATGAATCAAGTAAATTATATTACATTTATAACAGTAATCCGCCAAAATAAGGTGAATATTTATCCCATTAAATTTTTCGTTCAAAGGCAGTTACTTAAGAAATACAAATGAGTACATTTAACTCAAAAATCAAAACAATCTTGTACTCATGTGTTCTTCCGCGGGTAGCGTGGTAGATACAAAAAATAGTTCGGAAGATTTATGAGAATTAAATTTGTTGTTAAGCCCCAATTATCAAAATATGTAGCCGATATATTAAAAGAGTTTCTGCAATCCTGAATATCTTTTTTAACTTTTCCGAAAGCATTAATTAGCATTTTGGGGATTTTGAGTACATATAAGGAATCAAATTCAATCAAGGCATGCGGTCAAATCTGATGCAAACATTTTCATTTCAAAATGAGTATGTTTACGTACTCATTTTTGAGTAAGTCTTTTTTCTCCGTGCAGATTCTCTGGAGAAGTCTTTACTTTATGTAAGCAAAATATTATTAATATAGAAACATTTTTTGTAAAAGGAGCGTGTTTTAAAAAAAGGTTGTTCTAAGTTATTTTTTGTAAAAATATTGGATTTAAATATTTTTTTTGTCAAAATGTCCTTAAAACAATTTTATGCATGTATTCTAATCTAAGTGACACTAAATATCAAGAAAATTATCCATTTATGCGCTTTTTTTTTAAATCACGGTTACGAACGTAGTCGGATACCTTGAAAGGATAAGATGAAATCCTTCTGGTGACGACGCGATCTATATTAATCGCAAAACTGCTGAAAAAAAGAACCCATAACTCTCGTGCAGCCAGATAGTACGACATAAACATAGCACTCACTCAAAATGAAGCTTTTAGAGTGTTGTGATCGTCAGTTTTGGGGTTATGCCTTATTTTACAAAATAATTTATGGAACAACAGCGAGATGTAAATTTAAAATTCAAATGAATGTAATATAGAAATGAAGGAATTTCGGGGTAGAGCAAACTTTTAGAATGGGTCAAAATCGAAAATTATTATTTATATATTTAGAAGTCTTGGAAAATTAGGTTGTAAATATTCAAATTAAAACTGATATTTTGATATGTTTCCTAGAAATTCTATGAAATGGATCTAAAAATCCAATGAATAAACATTTCCATATTGATGTTTATGAATAGATTTTCTAATAGTAAAATGTTAACATAAATATATAAACAGAGCTAATGTTTATTATTTCAGACTTGGGGGGGGGGAATGGATTTTTGTTTATTAAAATCTTAAAAGTAAAAATAATACTAAAGGAAAGTGAATTATATAAATTTGTTCTATTTGAAATGCAATTAGTTCTTGAAATGGCTCCAAATTAGATAGGAAAATCTGGATTAAATTAAAATATTCCATAAACAAGGTTTGAGCCCTGTAATCGACATTCCAATCCCCTGTGGAAGTGAGCTCTGTCGAGAAATTAGTTCCAGAATGGAGAGAGAATGCCGCATTGGAATCCTGTTATGAAAATGGCGGCCCGCGGGCATCGCATTGTGGCAAACGCGAATCAAAAAGGGAGGCTCCGGGCGAACGAAGGCGCGGCTGCCTCTCGCTAGATTCCTGAAAGATAGAGCAGCGCAGTGAGTTATGGTTCTTCTGAAGAGGCTGTCAATAGCTCAGATACTTTAGTCTCCCTCCGCATCGAAAAAAATTAATCGTAGCCGATTCTTTTTTTTTCTTTCTGACATTTGATCCAAAAAAGAAATGTGCTTTTACGGATTTTCTCATACAGATATGACACCGATGATTCTCGTTCCATTTAGGAGTGCTCAAACAGTTCATTTGTGTCTATCTCAAACTGGGGGCGCGCCCCTTTGGGGGCCATGACAACTCTACGAGGGGGGCGCGAGCCTATTGAAACGTCGAAAACAAAATATTGTTTAATTGGTTAACTTTAAGTAAATTAATAAATACATTCTCTGACATAATGAAAAATAAAATAGACATTTCCACTGATGTAATACACTTAGAAATGCATCAGCGCTACACAATGTATTTTATAATTCATTTAACAGTACAAAGTTAAGAACCAGTTGAATCATTACTAGTAACCCCATGGGCTTGTCATATATAAAATTATATACCTACAAAGATTAACACTTGTATTGACAATTGGTACGGTTTATAATTAATCCCTTAACTGCCGGTTAAAAGTTACGCGATTCGCTTCCCAATGTCAACCGTTTCCAACGTTATGCGATGGATTGGGGGTAAGGAATAAAGAAGCAAATCATCTGAAATAAGTAAATATTTCAGAAACACTGTCAATGTCCTTTTTTTTTGCATTCTAAAGCCTTCGGAATAATTTTAGGGATAGCAGCGCACAGAAAAGATCGTACTTTGGAAA
This sequence comes from Trichonephila clavipes, assembly GCA_019973935.1. Lineage (NCBI taxonomy): Eukaryota > Metazoa > Arthropoda > Arachnida > Araneae > Nephilidae > Trichonephila > Trichonephila clavipes. The sequence goes on along the minus strand of BMAU01001088.1, from coordinate 871,788 downwards.
GACGTATATATACGTCCGGGGAAATTAATGCTTGGGTTGAGCGAGAAGTTTATATACGCCAGTGGCATTTAAGAGTCGTAATGTAGCTCTAACGTCAAATTATAGTATTATTGAATTGTTATTGCATGAGGGGGGTGCGATGAAAATTATGATTGAATATTGGGTCGCGAATATTGAAACTTTGAGAAGCACTGGTATATTACTTTCTTCAAACTGTGTTCCACGAGTCCCAGTCAAAAATGGAAAAGAAAATCATAAATGTGTGTGCAAAATGAATCCACGTTCTCTATGAAATTTGTATCTCAAGTAACCACGTATCTAAAGCTCATCCCTGTCATTTAAAAACTCAAGATTGTAATTATACAAAACATTTTATTCTGTGATATTTTTTAAACTCTTATTATTATAAAATTAAAGAATATTAAAACGCTTTTCTTTATACGTACTACCCACTAGATTGTGAATATTCTATTATCTTGTGAATTCCCCCAAGTAATTTTACTGTCGCCAGTGTAATGTTTTGCAAAACTAAATAATTTTCAAATGGGTAAATTCATCTTTTTTCATTTGTGAAAGAAAACGCTTGTAATGAGAGAGGGAGAGGGAACAATTTATTGACGTATCACCATATTCGACGTTAAAATCTAAATCGAAGCAAAAACAGCTTCTATATCTTAGATTACAAAATCATGCAAAAATATATATGTGGTATTTCTTACTCAAATATAAATATTTTAATGCCATTCAGAACAATGGATTCGAGTCAAAAAATGTTTCACAATGCGAGTGACTACAAAAACAAAATATAAAAAGCAAATGAAATATATTTGCAGATAATTTCAATACATCCTGACAGTTTCTGTAAAAAAAGCACATATTCCAATTACTAAATATAATACAGGGGTGGATGACACTCGGATCACAAATTTTTTTTAATATGATATATTTTTAATAACAAATACAATACTTGTTTAATTTGTTTTGCCATGACGTACTTATAACGCGTGTGTGTGCTGATCTACTTTAAATATTATCTTAAGACAGTGTTTCTCAAACTTTGAATACTGGCGACCCAATTTTCAATCAGAATTTTTGTCGCGCCCCCCCTGTACAACAATAATGTATTTACTGCAATAAAAATGCACTTTGAGAGAGACGCTAAAGTTACAATAAGATTTTATTATAAACCGTACAAATTAATACAATAAGTGTATTAAATTTTGTATATGTAACTTTTAAATAATATATATTTTAAGAAAATTACTTAAAATATATATTAGTTACTTATTATTATTTTATTTTTCTTTCTCTAATTTTTATAATGGAACAGATCGCAAAATGATATATCTAATTAAAGATTTATTTCCTTCAGCATTCATTTCTCAAAGTACAAATGTCATTAGAAAAATAGTCTAGGCTATGTTGCTCTCTATCATATCCATCACATCTGGCATTATAGGGTACGTTTGCGTGAGTCTGCGCAAAACATGTAAAAATGCTTTTCCTCGTACAATTCCAGTCAGTTTTGGTCGACTCGATACTCCTATAGCTACCGAACCTAGCTTGAATGCACATTTTTTAATTTACACGTTAATTGTAATTCACGGTAATTAAGTATTTACGGCAGTAGATTAAAACAAAATCATACATACATTTTTAAGTCGTAAGCAAACATTCGATGATAATAAAGAATCAACAAGTACACAGACGAGCATGGTTCCGAAAATTAAATCAAGGCGATCTTCTCAAAAATACTTAAATTTTGGATTTACCACTACTGAAGTAAATGATGGGGAAAAAAGCCCCAGCTCGTTATTTGTTAAAACTTACAAATCTGAAAAACAACATGTGAAAGTTGTTTTTAAAACATGTAAAATCATTTAGCTATGTTGGCAAAGAATTTTAAAAAGTATTTTCTGGATGAGGACAACTTGGTAGCAAGTTACGAGTGGATTTTAGGGATCTATTTCAAGATACTCCAGAAGGGCTCTCAACTAACGAAGAAGAAATCTTCCTAGATTTCACATCCAGTGAAAAATTAAAAGGCAATTTTGTAATAAATCGCTCTTTGAATTTTGGGTAGAGGTGGATGATGAATTATCTGTATTGAAAACTAAAGCACTTCGTATACTATTACCATTTTCAACATCCTACCTTTGTTAAACCGGATTTTCTGAGATGGCTGCTTTGAAGAAAAAATATAGATCTCAGCTAAATATAGAAAAATAACTCAAAGTGTTAATTTCTGATATTAAACCTTCCTTTGAAAAACTTTCCTCTACAAGACAAGCCCATGGAAGTCCCTAATAATTATTAAACTTGTTCTTAATTTAGTAATAAGTATTTATAAAATACCTTCTTCAGTACTGATACATTAAAATTATACTGGCTGAAACACCGGCTCTTCGCACGAGTTAATTTTTTTTAAAAATAAAACATTATTCTTGATATAATAGCTGAACTGTAAGGAGAGTAAAACTGCGTGTACGTCATTGTATACAAAAATGTAAAATGATTTTTTTTAGATAAATACTATAGTTGTAAATAACTGTTTAAAAGAACTGTAATTTTAAACCTCCCATAATTAGCATTTAGAATTAATGTTAAATAATGAAAAATAATATAAAATTACGATGAAGAATAATTGTTTTTTTTTTTTTAATATTTAAAGCGAAAAGACTTCAAAATGTTTTAACCCGGGAGCAGGCGCGCATTCGATACTAACGCTAATGGTAGTGCGGGGGGACTCAGTCACTTCAAATATTTGTTTATAATTATTTTTACTGTACACGATACAAATCGGAATTCCAGTGAATAATATTTTAAGAGAAAGTATACTTACCGGCTTTCAAGGACTATTCAATTTTTCTGTGATGATTTGAGAAAAAATCCAATAAAACTGAACTAAAATGATTCAAACGTGCAAGACCATAATAAAGGACGCAAACCAGAGACACTTTTCACAAATATTACAGAAATGTTAAATCAATCAATTTTTTTTTCCAAATATCGTAAAACTCTTTATTATTTATATTTCCCTAAGCGAAAAGCAAACGCATAAAAGATGGGACGGAACTCTAATGTAGAACTAACCATACCATAAGTTTGAAGGCCAATCAAATGATTAGCAAATGTATTATGCAGCCTCGCTGAAAAGTGAATCATGTCTTCCTTTTCTTTTTCTACAACTAATGTACAGTATTTCAATAATAATTACAGTGATGAATTGTTTATCTTAGAATTTTTCTCACGATCTGGGTTTCCTTTTTTCGTTTAACGAGTAGTATTTTATGTTGAAACGTAATAAAGAAATCTCTCATTGAAGAAATACAGAAAATTAAACAAAACCTTTTTTTTTTTTTCTTCTTTAATTTGGTTTTGGGATCAAAGATAACTATTTGATGACAGAAAAACGCCAGATGATAAACATAAATTATATCAGTGTTGCTGTGTATTTTTTTACTATTATGGAAGAAAGCATTTTTGTTTTACTTCTCTTTCCGATTATTTTTTTTAAAAAAAAATCTTTAAATTTTCAATATGCTCGCGCCCCCCTTGTATGGTTATCGCGCCCCCCAGGGGGGCGCGCCCCACACTTTGAGAAACACTGTCTTAAGATAAACAGTGGTGGCCGAAATTGTGGACACTTTTTTAAATTATTAGGTTTTTAAGTTTGTATGCTTATAGAAAATTTTGTGTTGCACAAAATCTAAGTATTTTACATCATTTTAAAGGAAATTTAATAATAAATTCAGTACAAAAAACAAAATTTAAATATTTGCAACACATAAAAAGTTATGCTGTAATAACTGTCGATATACATTAGATACTGATGATAGCAGTGAGTTATCGGAATTTAGTGAGGCTGCCTTTAATCTTTATTACAGCTTCCCATCGATGCTTCATTGAGCTGAAAATAGTTTTAAGCTCTTCCTTCGTTATTACATGATGCCAGGAAACAATTATATCCTCATTTAATTCCTTTTTATTTCATGGGTACCTCATTCGGACAAGAGTTGCCACAAGTGTTTGATAGGATTGAGGTCAGGACTGTTTCCTGGCCAGGACAACAACTCAATGATCTCCAGTCTTTCAATTACTTTACTGTGTAACAAGGAGCAGAATCTTACTGAAAAATAAATGAAGCATTGTTGATAAATAGATTCCTGATGAAAGGCAGAAGTTTGGGCTCTAGAATGGTGTCAATGTATTTTATGGCATTCAGTGTCCCCTCGACGATATGAAGGCGACTGATACCGTCTACTGTTATTCATGACTAAGTGATAAAACTATGTGGATACTTCGCAGTTGCCTGGATGCAGTCAGGATGTAGCATTTCTGCTATTTTACGTCTTACATATTTTAGGCTATCACTACCGAATAACGATATTTTAGTTTCGTCCTTCTATATAACTTGTACCAATAATCACTTGTCCAATTAATGTGTTCCATTGCCCACTGTTTTTTTCCACTCCCTTTTTAGCGCTGCTATAAGTTGAGATACGGCTTTTTTCGTGGAATTCTACCTTTTAGTCTTACATATGCTAATTACTCCTGATTGTTTTTGAACTGACAGAAACACGTTCAGTTATTTCGAACATTAATACTGTTGTACTTGTAGGGAGGGGAAGTGAAATTACTGTACAATATACATCCTCGTAAAAATTATACCTTTTCTGAACAATGTGTAAATATTGCCAACATCAAACTCATCTGCCATGCAGTTGATCTTATAACTTCTTTTCTCTTGTGAGAAAGAAAAACTATCAGTTTTTTGTTTTTTTTTTCTAAGGCATAACAATTTGAGAAATTGAATTATTTTTTTAAAAAAGTAAATTTGTAAAGTACATTTTTTGAGATGTTCCTTTTCAGATATTAAAAGTTTTATCTTGAAGGAACATTCTTTTATGAGCCATAACAGAAAATCTGTTAACTTTAAATACACAAAAAAATGTAGACTATAATTGACAAATTACACAAATATTATGTAATCAAAATCAAACCCATATATACAGATTAAAAAAGAAGGGGAGGGAAATAAGAAAAAATCAAAAAGTTTCTTTTACAAACAATTTTAAAATTACAGAATAGATAGATATATTACTGAAAAGTGTTTATTGAAAGAGAGGCAATTTCTCACAGAGAGAGAACTTAAATGTCATTCTTGTCATTTAATTGCCTTTGCGTCGAACGACTCTAAGTAGATCGTCAATTGTAACTTTATTTTAAAAATGTATGTATAAATATGAAGGTAAGGTTGCGTGTTCAAATCACGTCACGTCAGGGTCACCAATAAAGGATAGATTTGAACTCAGTACCTTCCCATCCGAAAACGAGTGTCTTAGCCACCATGTCAAAACGATCGTCGTAGCATGGAGGCTATTGCTGATTTATAAAGATACCATACACACACCTAGTATATATATATATATCTTATCTATATACACTGGTGTGCAAAAATTAAGGACGAAGTCGAAAAATTAGCATATCAGCTGAACGAAGAGGCAGAGCGGACAGAAAGACCAATCAGGAGATTAAGTAAGGTGATGTACGGTAGCACATGCGCAGATATACAGGTAGACGTAATGGGGGAGTGTCTGAGTAGTATAAAGCATGTTGTCGGTGTAAGATCAGTATTTCTGGCAAAGAGATTGCACGCCGTATAGCAGTTAAAATCACACCGAGTTGCTGCCGCAGCGAGAAATGGCGAATAATCAATCTGTTAGACGACATCTGGATGCTTTTACCCGATGTCGAATCATTGGGAAGTTGGAGGAAGGCCGCAGTGTGACAAGTGTGGCTGCAGAGTTCGGAATTGCTCACAGCATCGTTTCACGACTTTGGAGACAATTTCAAACTACAGGAACAGCTATCCGGGGGTGCAGTAGTGGTCGTCCACGAGGAACCACACCCGCAGATGACCGGTACATTGTCTTACAGGCCAGAAGAAACAGGTGGCAGACAGCGGGAGAAATCGCTAGACACGCGACACAGGCGACTGGACGACCGATATCGCGTTTTACCGTGGCCAGAAGACTGCACGGTGGTGGTCTGTTTGCACGACGCCCTGTACGGTGTGTACCTTTAACGCCTACCCATCGGAGAAGGCGTTCTCTGTGGTGCCGGGAACAACGGAATTGGAGAGACAATGAATGGGGACGAGTACTCTTTACAGATGAGAGCAGATTCAGTTTGAGTAGCGATTCTCATCGCATACTCATCTGGAGAGAGCGGGGAAGCTGCAATCATCCCTCGAACATCATTGAAAGGGACAGGTATGGAGGTCGCGGTGTTCTGGTTTGGGGAGGCATTATGCTTGGTAGTCGTACAGACCTTCACATCTTCGACGCAGGTTCAGTCAACGGGACCCGTTATTGTAACGAGATTCTTCTTCCATATGTGCGTCTTTTTAGAGGCGCTATGGGTCTGCAGTTCCTTTTCATGGACGACAATGCACCATGTCATCGCACAGTAGCTGCCGAACAGCTCTTAGAGAGTGAGGATATTGAACGTATGGATTGGCCGGCACGATCTCCGGATTTCAATCCCATCGAGCATGTATGGGATTTTCTAGGCAGACGCTTGGCAGCTCGTACCTTACCACCAGTAACGATTCGGGAGCTTCAATTGGCGCTGAAAGACGAATGGGCAGCAATGCCTCAACAACTCATTGACACCCTCATTCTCAGCATGGGCAGACGCTGTGAAACCTTCCTAGCAGTGAGGGGAGATCATATCCCCTACTAAAGACCGGATGTTTCTTGCTGGACACCCATCACAGGGATGTTTCGGCCTTCAGTCGCATTGCGCTCCATGCTACTTTTTCAATCAAGCTTCTTTTTATCCCTCTGATTTCTCTTTTAGTAAGTGTTGCTTACATATTACACATGTCCTTATGTATTAGGGATCTTACGGTATTAAATGTGTTGATTTGGAAAGCTTTTGTACAAAGTTATATTGAAAAAACCGTCTCCTCTTTAATTTTTGCACACAAGTGTATATATATAAAGGGTGTTTTTTTAGAGGTATAGAACTTTAAATTGCAATAAAACAACGATGTGTTATTCGATTGACATGAATTTTTTTTTATTCGAAAGATAATCTTGTGGCATTACATTTTAAATACGATTTCTGGCATAGGACTGCCACGGCTGGCTCGGATGTAGTCCAATCTGGACGTCCAATTTTCGATGATTTTTTCCAACATTTGTGGCCGTATATCAGCAATAACACGGCGAATGTTGTCTTCCAAATGGTCAATAGTTTGTGGCTTATCCGCATAGACCAATGACTTTACATAGCCCCACAGAAAATAGTCTAGCGGTGTTAAATCACAAGATCTTGGAGGCCAATTCACAGATCCAAAACGTGAAATTAGGCGGTCACCCAAAGTGTCTTTCAATAAATCGATTGTGGCACGAACTGTGTGACATGTTGCGCCGTCTTGTTGGAACCACAGCTCCTGGACATCATGATTGTTCAATTCAGGAATGAAAAAGTTAGTAATCATGGCTCTATACCGATCACCATTGACTGTAACGTTGTGGCCTTCATCGTTTTTGAAGAAGGATTCCACCAGCTCATAAAGCGCACCAAACAGTCAGTTTATCTGGATGTAACGGTGTTTCGACATACACTTGTGGATTAGCTTCACTCCAAATGCGGCAGTTTTGTTTGTTGACGTAGCCATTCAACCAGAAGTGCGCTTCATCGCTAAACAAAATTCGCTTATGAAAATCGACCATTATTTTCGAAATAAAATTGCACAATTTGAAAGCGTTGTTCAGGCCTGAGTCTATTCATGATGAATTGCCAAACCAAATTGAGAATAAATCACTTGATTGCTGTTAAATCGGTCGCCATCTTGGAAAGTAATGCTAACTTAAACTTCTATACCTGGAAAAAAACACTCTTTATATATATATATAAAGTAGTTCTTCAATTTGAATCCTCCCCAAATTTGAATTAAAAAATTGAAAACGAATACTAAAGTTTGATTCTAATCAATAGGCACGGAAACAAATTAATAACATGGCGTCTAAATTTTAGATATTTTTATTTTAAAGAAAAACAGTTAGTATACAGTTAGCAAACACGCGTACATGACTTCACTCCGTCGTACCCAAAAACCGAATGAATCCTTTCCTAACCCCCTGTCCAGCTAGACCACATGGTGAAACTTCACATTCCACATTCCAAGGGGGGAATTTACTCATCCCCTGTAGCAGGTGTTAATGGACCTTTCCACTCCTACACCTCCACCCTTAAAAAGCTCATCCGTCATTCCAGGACGATGCAGCTGAAAAGAAACTATAAAAAAACCCCACATGCATACATACATGGCAAGAACGAGATAACGAGAGAAATTTTCTTTTCAGGTGTCACTTGAAAAGAGCTTTTGCTAATACAACTCCCACAAAAATAGTTTTGCAAATCACATTAATATGCTAGAAAATTAATATCCATACAAGATACAACCACAAATAATACTAAAAAAATATTGAAGTTACTAAAAATATAGCACAAAATCTAAAATAATTATACAACATGTACTAGCAAAACATATTTAGAAGCCAAAATTTTAATCTTTAGCAGTTTTCAGAAATTATGGTACTGAAAAACGTTAAGTATATACACTGCTCAAAACAATTAGGGGAGCACATGATTTTAACAAAAGTAAGCAAAGATGTATACAAATAAGTAACATAAACTGAATCATCCATAATGTAAAGCCTACCAGGGAACGGAAGAAGAAAACTTTATATGCAAATCAAAGTTCATGACTTCAAAAACCAGAAAAAGGAGATAATGGCAGAAATTGGGATGTTGCAGAAACGTCTGTTTTATTGCCGTAACTGTGAAATTCGATTGCGCAGTATTTTTTTTTTTGAGACAAGGTTACTTGAGAATGTCTCAACAACGTGATTTACCGGAATACATAGCATGGCGTGTTATAGGCAAACTGGAATCCGGGCAAACACAACGTAGTGTCGCGGACGCTGTTGGAGTCGCCAGAAGTGTTGTTGCAAGGCTGTAGAATCGATTCCAAGAAACAGGAAATGTTAGACGTCGACCAGGGGCACGTCGGCCATGCGCCACTACATCAACTGATGACCGGTATATACAGTTAACAGCCCGCCGAAACAGAACAGAGAATGCTACGCAGCTGCAAAGACAGTTGCTCTTGGCAACAAGACGAAGGGTGTCCAACCAAACAGTACGTAATCGGCTTCATGAGGAAGGGCTCTATGCACTTATGCCAATGGTCTGCATTCCATTGACCCCACGCCACCGTGCGGCCCGAAGAAAATGGGCTGCTGAACATCGAGATTGGGAGCAACATGATTGGAGTCAAGTGCTGTTTACAGACGAGTCCCGATTCAGTCTAGAGTGTGACACCCGACATGTTCTTGTATGGAGGGACAGGGGGCACTCGAAATAACTCCGCATTCGTTCGTGAAAGGTCACAATACAGAAGAGCTGGTTGGATGGTATGGGGTGGAATCAGCATAGGTGGACGTATGGACCTGCATATCATTCGGAATGCACTTTGACGGGCCGAAGGTATGCAGACGAGATACTTCGACCTCATGTCATCCCTTACGCTGGAACCATCGGAGATTCCTTTGTTTTCCAGGATGATAATGCCCGACCGCATAGAGCTCGTCTGGTGGAAAACATGCTTGAAGCTGAAACAATACAGCGTATGGAATGGTCAGCGTACTCTCCTGACCTGAATCCAATCGGACATGTTTGGGACATGCTCGGACGACGCATTGCTGCGCGACCAAGGCCGCCTGCTACTGTCCGAGACTTGGAGATTGCACTTCTTGAGGAGTGGAACAGTATTCCCCAAAGTCTGGTCGATAACCTCATCGCATCCATGGCAAACAGGTGTGCAGCAGTCTTAGCTGTTCGAGGAGATCACACGCCCTATTAAAACTCATGCATCATGTCTAAACAGTACCTTTTTTTGTCGTTTACATGTAACCAAATTGTTGCCCTAAATCATCTTTTCATGTTTTTTCCATATTTTCAAAGAATTAAAGCTTAATTCCAAAATTTTTTACACCTTTTTTCTGTATTGCGCATTGATACGCGTGTACTATGCATTGTATGTCAATACGTGACTGTCTCCCACGGGTTTCTTCACTTTTTTGCTTGCTCCCCTAATTGTTTTGAGCAGTGTATATAATCATTGGCATAAATCTTATCTATTTAACAGGAGCAGGCAACCTGGATAATTCATTACTTTTACATGCTTAAACCTTCAGCCAAACGTTAATTTCTATATTGTACCAGGTTTAACCATTTAAAAAATTTCTCTTTTTCTTTTTCTTCCAATTTCTAAGTAGAATGAAAGCAAGATAAATCCTTTTCAATTTCAAAAGCGACAAAAAGCAACCAATGCATGTTATTGTCCATAGAATATCCACACGAACCTTAAATACTTCCAATCCTGCTTTCAACTCCAGATTAACAATACCTGTTATGAGATCACGACAACATTGCATCAGGATTGAGTCAATAAATTTGGAAATACATTCATCATGAGGCCGACCACGCTTATTACTATACAATGTTCTATTTTTAAATACACAAGTAAAGGCAACCTCTCTCTTGCTTTCTTTTATACATTGTCCATTTGTTTGGACATTCGATCCATTAATTTTTACTGCAACCAAATCTCCGTTTGGAACATTCAATGAAGACTGTGTGTAAGTCTCAGGGAGTAGATCGGTGACCACTTCTTGGCTGCAAACTGATTTCGAATTTACTGAATTAATAATTCCCCTTCTTCCTTTGAAGGTTCTCGAAGTATTGCAGGATTGCGAACCATTTGCGAGTTTGCTATTAATCTTTCATAATCAGAGGAAAAGATTAACATGTTACTAACCAAATTTTTAGAGACAGGCAGAACACCGTGCCTAAGGTCATTCAATTCCATGTTGGAACCTTTCAATTCACCCATTTCATGCTCCCAAAATGCAGACGTAATTTGAATTGTCCCTTTAGTATCGACGCTTTGTCCTTCGACAACATCTGCTGTTACCACAGGTATCTGGGCACCTGTGTCTATGGCAGCATTCAAAATTCCTTGCTCACCCTTGACCTTGACGTGAACAACCCTTAAATCGTCCATTCCCTTTTCTTCCTTGATAGCAGTAGTTACTGGTATCGTAGCTTCAACCATCAACACAGCAGGTGTTTCGCTCACATGTTCCTTGGCCCTCCCGATACTAATTCGGTAATTTGAAGATGTCTTCTTACGATCTTCTGCACAACTCGTCCGCCTAACATTCGACGGAATACTTTCGATCTCTAATCGCAGTTCATTCAATTCTGATTCCCAGCGCATCTGCTGGATTGCATGCTGCCTGGCGATATTTTCCTCTGTTTCCCTTTCAACGTTCCTCTGAAATAACGGATAACTGAGCTCTAACGAACTCTTCTTCGTAATCTTTGCTACCGATTATGATATTCTTTAAATCTATAATCGTCATTTTATCTGATACCTTCTGACCTAACTCCTCAGCCAACAAAACTAAATTCTGCTTTTCAGCTTTCTCCAAAAATGCCATTTGAAATTTCTTTTCCAATAAACCGCAACTAACAAATAATCAATGAAAATAACAATAAAAGGGATTGCCAAAAATTAAATACCACAAATATATATTTGATTAAAACACACAACAATAAGCATCCGATATACTAACACAACACTTAATGAATTAGGAGCAATTCAAAATAATAGTAATATATTTCACAATATACCATGTGTACTTAAATAACTAATAAAATTATTACTTAATATATTACTGATTATACCACTTAATAATCTCACTTCATATATTTCTGATACACAATATCACTTAAAAATATTACCGATACACAATAATCACTTAAAATATTACCGATATGCACAACTTAATCTATTCCTGGCTGGAATAATGGAACACTACAAAATATATTCGGTAGTTGTTTTCCAATTTAAGCTATTTTTTTCACATAAATCGAAAAAATACTATGCGTACATAAGCACAAAATAATTTCATTGACATGAAATAAGTATTATTCTTTAGCATTAATTTTTTTACTTTTAACAATTTCATTATCTTTTTTTTTATTTAATTTATTTGGAAAACTCCTCATGCTCCACATTGCATAACATGAGGCTTACAGACGTAAGTGGTTACACAATTATATCATTTAAAGCAAATTTGAAAAAAAAAAACATTTAAGACAAAACATGAAATAAAAAGTAAGAGTGGAAATACACAAATATAAACAAGGGGAGGTACCAATCAAACTTTAAAAATCTATACAGTAAACAAATTTTCCTTAGACATTTAGGCTTTCAGTACAATTGACCAACAAAGACAAAATAGGTGGCCAGGAAATACCTAAACGTTTCAACTCCTTTTTAAAATTCTCTCTTTTACAGAAATATAGTTTACAATACAACAATACATGTTCCACAGTTTCAGCATCCTGACCGCAAGAACAAATATCTCACTCCCAATTAAATTAAATCTACATAAATAGCTCTTAAAATTTCCATATCCTGTTAGAATCTGGAATAACTTGAAATCAGTAACAAATTTTTTACATTTAAGCCATTGATAAATGGTCGGAAAAAACCTTTTAGTCCTCAAAGCCTTAGGCGAGGCCAAGAATTTGGTGTTCCAGGAGGAAACAGTTCTTTCCCAAGCTACATGCTTCCAGTGAGACAATAGTACAGGCATTAAAAGGTTCATATCTTGGCAAGTTGCCTCTTTGGCCAACTGATCCACTCTATAATTGCCGAGATTTCCGCTATGGCCCCGAACATAAGAAAAGTGGATGTCACAGTCTAGATAGCACAGAATAGACTGAACCTCTACAACAAGTTTTTCTGTGGAGTTAACGCTGAGCAAACAATGGAGTGAAGAGAGTGAGTCAGTGCAAATAAGAAAGTCGAGTGTTCCACCCTGGCAGAGAGAGTCCTGAATTAATTTTACGACAAGATTAATACAGAGTAGTTCGGCTTCAAAAACAGAGCATTCATCTCTTTATCGATGATGGAAAGTAAAATTTTCAACACCTTCCTCGTAAATAACGCAGACAAGACAAACCCTTCCATTCAATTTACTCCCATCTGTGAAACAAACAGTTTTATATTCTTGGAAGACTTCATTTGTATAAGTCACAAGAGTGATAGGTTTCCTACATGAAGGATGTGACAATAATGAAAGTGGAATCGTCCCATCCAGCGTGCCGAGACTGGTACTCAAATAGTTTTCCCGAACATCAAGATTGTTCAAAATAACCAAGTCGATAGGTGGTATACCAGAAATAGCAAACACTGCTTCATAACTAATAGTTTTGTATCCTTTAATGACACGAAGTAAAAATCTTCGTTGCGTTCTTCTAATAAGTCTACTATTAATTTTCTTACTTAAATAATTTCCCCAAGCTCTCGATGCATAAGACATGAGAAGTACTATTCCCTATTTATAAATCAACTGAAGAACATCAGTTTTCACTTCAAAAGTATTGTTTCGGTATTTGGCGGCACACTAACAATATTTTTTAGTTTAAAAGAATTTTTTTTATCTGTGTTATACACGTTTATGTATCCATGAAAGAATAAATTAAATACACCACGAATATCCTTAGTTTGTTTCTATAAAATGGACGAATGATTTGGTTCGGGATTTTATTTTTTTTTAGAATATAGTTAATAATTTTAAAAATATTGGTCTGTTATTGTTGTAATATATTCTATATATTCCACAATTTTTTTTCATTCAGAAAATAGTATTTGACAAAAAACAGGGTGGTCCCAAATTCATGGTACAAACTTTGAGAGTAGATGCAGGACAATGTGTAACAATCATTTATTGTATAGGAATGTATGGTCGCAAGTGACGCAGGGGAAACAAAAAGGAAATAGAAATGGAGTTATCGGTTGGTTTCATTGCCGGTAGAGGGCAGTAAATGTCTAGCCACCGTTCAATAGGATGCATCTCAGTAAGAGAAAGCGCCATTCCCAATTGCGCTGACGTTTATGATTACGTAAACTGAAAATGCAGACATGCATTACATGTACCGCCGTGTAAAGGGTAACGGCAGAGCTGTGCTACGAATGTGATCCCCTGATGTGATTTCCTGATCGACTATTGCAAGATCACAGAATTTTTCCGCGGTCAACTTCGTGAAACACGTCAACAGACGTAATGCTGTACGCAATCGAAGCCTGGAAGAAAGCCTCTTAAACGTGTTAGATCCGATTCAAGTACAAGAGCTCATCACGTAAGTGTGAGCCATCAGACCGTTTGTAGTGTGTTAAACGAAAATCATCCATTTTCAGCGAGCACAGGCTTTGAATCCGACAGGCAATCTTCTCCAATGGGTGGAACAGTAGTGTGCACTTGCAGTTGGACAGCCCATGTGCTGAACAGTTATGAAGAGTTATTGTAAACATTGCGCTTGTCAACGACGTTTTCAAAAAACACCTTGTCTTTCCTCTCGTCTCTTATTTTTTGTGTTTGTGCCTCAATTGCGCCCATACATTCCTATACAATCAATGATTGTTACAATGTCCCTTATCTACCCTTAAAGTTTGTACCATGAATTTGGGACCACCCTGTATGTACGCAAAATTCGTAGTTAACTCGAGAGCCAGAAGGGGATGTGAAAAACGGAATTTTTTCTAGTCGCAAACGATGCTCTGCGAGAAAGAAGAAATAAAGTGCAATTAACTCATGCTTTTAAGTTTTGGGACTTACAAATTTTAAAAAGAGAAGTAGGAGTAGGAAGAAAAATTGTGATAGCCCCGCCCCGAGGGTATCCTCTCTTCATCCACGTGACCTAGATTTGAAGGAAGAAATGATTGATCACCCAAATTCGTCATAATAAATCTAATCAATCATAAAAAATTTATTATTGTCTAAATATGTTGATCAACACAACACAAGTCTTACTTATAGGGATGTAATCAGGAGTGATAGAACATAATTCCAACTTCTAAGTAAATAGCGCCTGAAATCCTAATCACTATCTAAGAATCTTTATCTACGTTAGATTCCTTAACACGCTAAAAAAAAGTCCGTTCTATAATTAAGATCTTACCAATAGCTCACAGCGATCAGCATCGCAGCTTTCTCTGTCTCCTTCTATTCTATTCTTTATCTATTCTACTTCTATATTACTTCCATTCTCCTATATTCTATTAACACGTGAATGCTAAAGCTCCAATATATATCTAATAACTAATCTGCACATATCGCGGTTTCTTCCTGAGAGCATTGGATTGAAATAATGCCATTCTGGCCCCAAAGATTCCCCAAGACAATCAGTAAGAAAATCCGATAAAGCCCTGTCACAAAATAACATAAAAACAGTTCTTAATAATAAAATTAGAAAGTATAGGAATGTTTCGATTGATAGTTGAAAACGTCGTTTTCTTATGGTAGAAGGAGTTAAGATACGAATTTTTCTTATGAAAAAACAGAACTAAATGTATATTCTCTATTTCCTATTCCAAAAAATTAATTTAAATGTTTGTTCGTAGAGATTATAACAAAATATAAAGTGTTTGTGTTTAGAAGAATTAAAAAAAGTCAACATAGCTTAAGAAATGCTGGCACTCATAAGAAGATATAAAATGCCAGAAATTTTGTCGGCAACGCACGAAAATAAGGATGTCTTTTACACAGTGCTTCTCAAACTTTCAATATTTTCCACCCAATTTTCAATCAGAATTTTTATCGCCTCTTCCCCCGTACAATAACTATGGATTGAATGCAGTAATAACGTACTTTGACACGAAAAGTACAATACGACCTTAATTAAAAGCCGTATAAATTATCAAAATTATTAAATTTTATGTTTTCCTTTTAAGTAATAGATATTTGAAATAAGTTACCTTAAAATAATAGGATAAGTATTATGTTACTTTTTCTTTCTAACTTTTAAATTATAATAGGTTGCAAAATAATTTTTAATTAAACTAAATATTTGTTTCCTCAATCATCCATTTCTACGAGAACAAAAATGTCAATGGAAAAATAGTCTAGTCTCTGTTGTTGTCTGTCTTATATCCATCATAACTGGCATTCTCGCGGACATCGATGTAACCGTCTTTCCTTGGATAAATTTTGCTCTGCAAGACAGGCCCAAGGCTGTCTTATATCCATCATAACTGGCATTCTCGCGGACATCGGTGCAACCATCTTTCCTTGGATAAATTTTGCTCTGCAAGACAGGTCCAAGGCTGTCTTATATCCATCATAACTGGCATTCTCGCGGACATCGGTGCAACCGTGTTTCCTTGGATAAATTTTGCTCTGCAAGACAGGCCCAAGGCTGTCTTATATCCATCATAACTGGCATTCTCGCGGACATCAGTGCAACCGTCTTTCCTTGGATAAATTTTGCTCTGCAAGACAGGTCCAAAGGCTGTCTTATATCCATCATAACTGGCATTCTCGCGGACATCGGTGCAACCGTGTTTCCTTGGATAAATTTTGCTCTGCAAGACAGGCCCAAGGCTGTCTTATATCCATCATAACTGGCATTCTCGCGGACATCAGTGCAACCGTCTTTCCTTGGATAAATTTTGCTCTGCAAGACAGGTCCAAGGCTGTCTTATATCCATCATAACTGGCATTCTCGCGGACATCGGTGCAACCGTGTTTCCCTTGGATAAATTTTGCTCTGCAAGACAGGCCCAAGGCTGTCTTATATCCATCATAACTGGCATTCTCGCGGACATCGGTGCAACCGTCTTTCCTTGGATAAATTTTGCTCTGCAAGATAGGCCCAAGGGAGAGTCGATAATAATCATTAAAGTTGTTTTTAATTTAGTACTTATATAAATTAATTCACATACATTGTGCAGTATTGATACATTTATAAATATGTGTAAGTCAGAGTGAAAAAAAGACGTGTATTTTATTTTTAAAATTATCTTTTATTTTCAACTTTTCCATATACTTGCTCCCCCCTTAGGGCTATCACACCCCAGTGGGGTGCGCCCTACATTTTGAGTGAGTGAGTGAATATTAACGGCGCACTGTTTTGCTACACGAGAACTTTAGGTGACGGGCCACGTCATTCTGAACCATGGTCAAGTGACGTGAACGACACCTGAGCTGGCACCCCCTCTCCTAACTACCCACACCACACCAATGGGAGGACGTTTGAGCTCTCGACACATTTAACGTGCCTCACTGCCCTACACGGCGGGTCTTTAAGGGTAATGGGCTCGAACTCATGACATGCCGGCCATGATCCGATACTTTGACCGCAGCCCCCCTACATTTTGCTGCTTTAACAACTTCTCTGGTGGATACGAACAAGAACTCGTGGCAGGCATGTCAAACGAGCCCTAGTACCTCTGACAACCCGCCGCGTGTGAGTGAATATCACTGTTCAGCTACTCGAGGGATTTCGGAGACCGACCTCGTCATTTTGAACCATAGTTAAGGACGACACCTGAGCTCTGCTCTCCTGGCTACCACACCAATGGGAGGACGTTAACCCGCCGTTTACAGGATCGTTAAATTTGTCGTTACTGGAAGACAATAAGTTGGCATGGTGTGGTGGTTTGAAAAGTGGGAGTCTCGTTAGGGGACAAGGTGTCGTCCTCGTCACTTGCCAAAGTCCGTCGCCAACAGCCCTCGAGTTGCCGCAGAGTGCGATGTAATGAGCACTCACTTATTCAACAAAGGGTAAAAAAGTTCCTTGGGCCAAAAATGATCACAAAGACATACTCATTTTGAAGTGAGAATATTTGTATCAGGTTTGATCACATGGCTTAATCGAATATAAAACCTTGCATGTACTCAAAAGCCGAAAAAATGGTTAATTAACACTGTCAAACAAATTTTAAAAGATATTCAGGATTACAGAAGTTCTTTTAATATACAGGCTACACATATTTTAAAAATTGGGGTTTAACGACAAATTTAGTTCTCATAAATCTTCCGAACTATTTTTTGTATCTACCACGCTACCCGCGGAAGAACACATGAGTACAAGATTGTTTTGATTTTTGAGTTAAATGTACTCATTTGTATTTCTTAAGTAACTGCCTTTGAACGAAAAATTTAATGGGATAAATATTCACCTTATTTTGGCGGATTACTGTTATAAATGTAATATAATTTACTTGATTCATAATAAGTCATTTTGTTTAAATTATTCAGGCAAATAATTGTGTTACTTTGGAATACTTTTAAGGTGACCAGATTTTTAAAATGAAAAGGAGAACGAAAAATTTAAGAAAAAGTTTCAACGTAAATGTGTGAAACATTTTATTAATTCAAACAAAAAAAATGCATTGCTTCGTTTCTCAATATATTTTATAATTTATCAGAAATTTCGGAGCAAAAAAAAAAAAAAAAAAAAAATTACCTTTCATCTTTACTATAAGTACTGCAACTAAAATATCAACATTCAATCTTGATTTCTGACTTGTCCATAAATTTCGAACTGAAAATACTCAACTGGTGCATTACTTCCAGGGCAGCACAATGTAAATTAAAAAAGAATAACTAAATTTTCTTATGTGATGTGCTTATTTTTGAAATGGTTAAGTATTTCAATCCATCTTATCAATTTCAGCATGTTGATTTTCCAATTGTGTTTCAGTTTTATTATAATTTAAATATACATTCAGTCAGCAAACTGACCACTGTCAATGATTTTAATATCCGGCATTTCTTTTGATAAAAAAATCAACAGTTTTCTATATCTGCCCAATTTACTTGTGATAAAGTCCAAAAACACCATTGAAAACTGTTATTTCCTGTGATATTTGTTTCAGACTATTCCTCAACATATTGGAAACATGTTTGCTTCATCTCTGAATACAGAGATTAACAGATCTGTTTTAAAATATTGAAAAAAGGACACTTTTCGAGGAAGGACAGGATCTATAAAAGGAGAATGGTTGATCATCTTAATAATTTTAACTTTACTTTCATATTGAACTCGAAAATGCCTTGCTTGGTTTGAAAAAGGCCAGTTAACAAAATAAATTTTCGTTTTCAATTAATAATCTTTTTAGACTCTCTTTTATAAGCTTCACCTGTATGTAACGGAATCTTTGAACTATATTTTTACCCACTCTAAAAGGTCTGATTAATTCGAAATTTTGCACACTTTTCAAGGACTGATGACAATAGAATAATTTTGTTCCATTGTCCTGATAAGGATCCTGACAATTAACAATTTCCCATTTCCAGATTTGGTGACTGAAAGATTGTTACAACTCTAAAGCGAAAACACTCATGTCAGTAGTTTCTTATTATAATATAAACAATTGCCCACTTTCTTTGAAAATAGAAATAAATAAATGATAGTTTAAAAAATTAAAAAAGCATGCTTTTTATTGTAGATCGAACTAAAAAATGAAAAATAAATTATAGTTTAAAAACCAAAAACACACTTTTATAGTTAAACTAAAAAAGTAAAAAATAATGCATAATGTAAGAATAAAATAATTAACGAGAAAATATATATTAATGTCATTGTGGTAAAAGCGTGGGGTGCTTTTGTTCTACATTTTTGCACTAACTCGGCATTTCAGAATAGAACTAGTAAGAAATTATAACAATTGATATTGAGCACCCCACATTTTTATCACGACATTGTCTCGCTAATCATTTTATTCTTATATTAAGAATTATTTTTTCCTTTTTAGTTCGATTAACTATAAAAGTGTTTTTTATTTTTTTTAAACTATAATTTTTAGGAGTTTAATTTCTTGTAAGTTTTAAAGAACCTTTTTAGCTTATTAGTAAATTTATGGAAAATGCGTTAAAAGTTCTCATAAAAAATTATTTAAAGAGCTTCAACAATTTCAATTTACTTTATGATTCCTTTCACTCTCATTTTCGAATATTGGAAGAATCAAAATTTACTGAACAGAAGTTACAGAATGAGCAAAATTAGTTAGTAAAATTGAATGTAATCTATATTTCAAGAATGCTTTTTATTTTTGGACATTACATATAAATATTAAATGTACTTGATTACTAATATTTAACGAATATTTTGTCTTATTAATAATTGATCTCGACATTGTTTAAATTGGATTTATCAGTACTTGCATATTATCACAACCTTTTGGCGACATTATATGAAATGAAGCATATGATTGCCAATTCAGCGCACACGACACATGCGAAATTGGAATTGCCAACAATTATGGCCATATATGTAAGTACTAATTTATCTTATAACCCTGCATCACTCACGCGAAAAAAATGGGCTAAAGTTTTTGCGCAGGGTATCTCACATCCCCAAGGATGTTTATGTTCTGATTATACCATAAAATTTGTATAAAAAAGAAAGAAAAGTAGGAAATACATTATGTTTATTACATTTTTCACTCTTAAATTTAGTTTTTCTGTTCTTTTTATAAGGGCATTCAGTACATTGTTTATACACTCCTTTAGTATAGTCGTGAGTGAGTGCGATGTTTTCACTGGATCTTAATTTTTTAAAAAAATCTTTATCTTATTAAAACTAAACATATAGGAGTAAACTTTTTTTTAAATTAAAAAAATTTTGGAATTTCTTTTTTATTTTCTCCTATTGTTCCAGCGATATTTTTTTTTCTTCAAAAGTTCTTCTGAAAGTGGATAAGATGTGTGCCAGTTGTCTCCTTTAAAATTACATTCTTCCCAAATGTTTTTGTTTCTCTCTATATAAAACATTTATTTTCCACAATGTCTTCCTCTTCTAAATTGGAATAGATTTTAGTATAGGAATCATACTTGCTGTTATACATTTCATCAGTTGATTCTTCCTCATAATTGTGAAGAGAATTTCTTCATCTGAAAATCTTTCCTTTTCTAAGTCCCGTGATCATGCCTATGTGATCTGAAACTTATGGAATTTGGAATGATTATAAACCATACATTTTTTTTGGGATATTTTATTAGAGAAAGGATTTTACATGAATTTTGAAATGGAGTTAGGCTTAACAGGGAAAATCAACTGGTCCTAAAGGAAGGTAGAGAAAATTTAGGTACTTACATATAATCGCAACAATGCCAACGTTCAAAATACTTCACTAAGTTGGCGACCCTGATCTTCCATGTGTTGTACACGCTAAATTGACACAACCATGTATTTCATTTCATATAATCTCAACAATAAAATTGTGATAATATGTAAGTACCAAAAATTAATACAGCTTTGGTACAAAAACTCTTGTATGAAGGCATGTTGTATACGAGTAAAAAAACATAAGAAATCTGAGTTAGGAAGTCCCCTGTGTACCTAGGGCCACCCCATTTTATTTGAATAATATTTAGTTATAAGTTTTTTACTCAGTTAGGTGAGTGGGAACACCAATTCCTACTTTGGCATTCATTTTGAAATTTTTCAAAAGAAAGCTGCGGTTAGTTATAATTGTAAAACATTTTACATAGTTCGAAGTAAAATTCTGTAGCTCATATCTTTTTATTGTTGTACAAAGTAAGTCAAAAATTTTTCTTTGAATTTTTTTTCTTTTACATAATTTTTTTTGTAACATTAAGTACTAAATAAGATATTAAATAAATCCTCTCTCCATGTGGGTTTTCTGCAGAAGACATTTTGTATAAAATTACCTAGTCTTGTACCTGGGGCCACATAGTTGCCTTGTACCTAGGTACAATTGTAATTAATATTCTTTGTTATTATTTCATTGAAAAAATTTTCATGATAAAAAGAGGAAAATGTTCTTAATTATCTGAACCATTTTGATTTTGTCAAGTTTTTTATTATTATTGGATGTTATTAAAATGAGAGGAGTGTATATTTTGTTCTGAAACTTTCAACATGCTTGATTTATAAAAAAATATGTTAGCTACCATTATTGTTATTATTCAGGATTATTATTTTGTTTATACAAACATAATAATTCATTTAATTAACAAAAAAATCGTATTTTTTTATAGCTATAAAAATATAATTCTAAATCAGACTTTTACGATATTTCAATTAAATTTTTAATTTATCAATTTTTCTCTTAATGAGCAATTATAAATTCCTAACTTTTTTAGATACCTAGAAATCCTGACTGAATAAAATGGTCAAAACCTAATGCAGATAATATAAGAATTATCAGATATTGAAGGTTCTCACATTCCACTGATGATGCAAATTCTACAGTAATTGATGTAAGGGATACTATTGAAAATGGGGATTTTTGCTTAACAAAAATACAAGGCAAAAAACTAAACATTTTTATATGGCAGAAGTAATAGATGTTAAAAAAGAACACAAGAGTGTTAAATTTCTGAAGAATATTGCACGTTCAAATAAGTTTCTTTATGATAAAGAAGAAGCTTCTAAAATTGGCAACAGAAATATTGTATTCAAATTGCCTAAACCACAATCTGTTGATGCTTCAGAACGACAATGTATGCAGCTCACTTTTGGAACCAGTTTTTTAAATTAAATGTTGGATGAAAATACGTGTAATTCATTAATAATTTGGCATATTGCAATTTAAATACACTGCTCAAAACAATTAAAGGATATTGTAAGTTTTATATAAAATAAAGATATAAGCGAAATTTTTTTTGCCAAAAATGGAAGAAGAGAATCACAAATGCAAATTTTTCTGATTTTCAAACTGGGGAGTATGCTAATATATTGAGTTCGACGTCAAAAACGTCGCTTCAGCGGCAGCGAATGAAATTTGACTTTCAACTGAAATGAATACAAGGATGATCAGCATTCAGTGACGGCTTTGTTTCGATGAGTACGATGTCTCAGCGAAGTCATTTAACCGATTCAGAAGCTTGGAGAGTTGTTGGTAGGTTAGAAGGGGGCCAAACTCAAGCCGAAGTAGCGCAAGCCATTGGAGTGTCAAAAAGTGTGATTTCCAGGATCTAGACTCTTTTTTTGGAGACTGGAAGTGCAGGCCGAAGACCAGGACAAGGTCGTAGACGGGCAACAACGCCCAATGAAGATCGTTATTTAGTGTTAATGGTTAGGAGACACCGAAATATGAACGCTACTCTTCTCTAACAACACCTTCGCTCGGCAACTGGCACCACGGTTTCAACTCAGACTGTCCGAAACCGGCTCCATGGTGTAGGTCTGTATGCTCGCCGACCGATGGTATGTGTTAGACTAACGTCAAGGCATCGTTGCGACCGCAGGGAGTGGGCAACAGAGCATATGAACTGGAGGAGAAATGAATGGAGCAATGTTCCTTTTCTGACGAGTCTCGTTTTTCTGTTCATCCGGATAATAGGCGTATTTTCATCTGGAGGGACCGTGGCAGTAGGAATAATTCTGCGTTTGTGCACGAAAGTGTCAGATTTGGCGGTGGCCGAGTGTTGGTGTATGGTGGCATCTCCATTGACGGGCGCACAGACCTCTACATCATTCGGGATGGACCTCTGACTGCTCGCCGATATAAGGATGAGATCCTCAGACCTATTGTAGTCCCTTACGCTGCAGCAATCGGAGATGACTTCATTTTAATGGACGATAACTGCAGGCCACATCGTGCTAACCTGGTGGAGGATTTCCTTTTCGAGGAAGGAATCGTACGAAGGGAATGGCCAGCACGTTCTCCAGATATGAATCCAATAGAGCACGTTTGGGACGCTCTAGGGAGACGAGTTGCTGGCCGCCAACCACCCCCCAAAAACTCTCCAAGAACTGGAAAGAGCTATTCTGGAAGAGTGGGACAGAATACCCCCAACTCGTGATTAATAGCCTCATTGACTCCATGCCTCAAATGTGCTCAACGTTGCTGGCCATCCGTGGTAACCATACCCCCTACTGAAAATGATTTCCTTTGAAGAAAAAACACCTTTTCTTATTCTTTTTTTCTCATATTCACAAATTGTGTTTTTTTCCTTTTGTACATAAATGCGCAATAAAATGCATTTTTTTCTGCCAAACATGTGCAATTTATTCTCATATAACCTACTACGTCTGTCGACCATGTATCAATCAGCTAAAAAGTTTCCCAGCCACAAGATCAACCTAAAACCGCAATATCCTTTAATTATTTTGAGCAGTATAGTTACATGATAAATCAATGTATTAGCTGATATTGTTTCTTTTATTAAATTCATGTATGTTAGGTTTCACTCTGTAATCAATAGAAAAACTTTCACGGAAAGGCCCTAGGTACAATGATATTGTACCTAGGGCCATTTGTGAATTTTTTTAAAACCTTTTATTTCACAGAATTTAATATTTTAAGTACTTATATTTACAATTGGATGCTTGTTAGTATAATGATGAGTGCATATCAGTTTCACATTTTTAAACAGGCCAGGGGCTCTGTTTTTGTGCATTGAAAAAATGTGGCCCTTGGTAACAGGTTTCCCCTACTTATATATTATTGCAACCTATTGGCAACATTATATGAAACGAAGCACCTGATTGCCAATTCAGCATGTACAAGACAGGAAATTGGAGGGTACTTATGAAATATCGCATCAATTGCCAACTCTATTAATAACTCACCAAGTTGGCAACCACAATGACACACTGAAAATTGGAAACTAAGTGCTTCATTTCATATAATGTCGCCAATAAGAGGTAAGTACCAATTGGAGTTGTCAATTCAGCGAATTATTAATAGAGTTGGCGATTGTTTTGATAATACGTAAGTACTGAAATCTGTTCAGTCTGACGTACATGAAACACCATAAATTTAATAAATTATAGTTTTAAAAAAAATGCTTTTATAGTTAATCGTACTAAAAAGTAAAAAATAAATCTTAATATAAGAATGGGTTCAGTCCTAGGAGAGCCTACAGCTTTGGAGCAAATTATTTTCGTTGGCGATAATTGCACCATCTTGGTAATTCTACTTTGATACGTTATGTATGGTAAACCTAACTATTTTTGTATTTTGTCAGCGGGCATTTCGAATTGTGTCATTTTGTTGTTGGGCACCGGGCTGGAAGTATGGCTAGTGTGTGAGTGGATATACCTTCAAATTTTGTACTTTGTTGAATGCGAAATGTAAGAAAAAATTGATTGAATGGTGTATGAAGGAAGGAAGGATTAATTGCTTTGAATTATGAATGTTCAAAATGTAATGAGCAAATGGGATTATACGAACGAAAGAGTGCTGTTTTGGATGGATTTGAACAGAGATTTCGAATGGGTATGTTCAACCATTACCTCGCAGAATATTTATAGCCGCACCCTCCACTCGGAAAAGATCAGCAGTAAGAAAGTGCTGTTTTTTTTTCATCTTAAAATACGTTTGATTAATTTTTGTATTGTTTACATATATTTTCATTACGATCCACCTTGTCCCGCTATATTCACTTGCCGCCATCTCGTTCTGGTTTGTCCCCAAGGGTGTGGGCTCTCCTAGGACTGAACCTAAGAATGAAATAATTTACGAGAAAATTAATGTCATTGTGGTAAAAGCGTGGGGTCCCTTGTACTACATTTTTACACTAACTCTGTATTACAGAATAGAACTATTAAGAAATTATAACAATTGATATCAAGCACCCCAAGCTTTTAAACACAGTTATTATTTTTCCTTTTTCCCCACATTCTAATTTCCATAGTTTTTCCTGGCATTTCTAAATACCTTGTGTTCTGTTTTTTTAAATCCAGGCACTCATATTTTTCTAATTGGTTTTCTACAAAAAAGTACTTACATTTTTGCTTCATAATGTAATTCCTCTTTTGTCAGGAATAAGCCATTCTTTTAAACTATTTTCATGTTGAGTTCTTATTGCGAGACCATCATCTTAGGTTGAAAACTATTGGATACCAAAATCTTATTTGCAGCAATTTCAAAGCCATGCCTAAAAGATATTTGGTGTGTAGTGTACTGATATATATATTGTTCCAATGTGTGGTATTTTTGAACAGTAGTTTTTATACATGTGAACTTCAAAAAAATACATGCCTTCATGTGTAATATTTAGAAAATCATACTTTTAAAACCTTTTATCGTGTTTCTAGATGATGAATGCTTTATTCTTAATTTGCAGCGCAGCATTAACTTCATTTCTACTAGTAAGCAAATAATTCAATATATATTACCATAAAACAATGCAGTTGACTATAGTATCGACTGTATAGTGTTTATAAAAAAATCAATAAAAAATAACTTATAGATGAAGGTATGTTGTTTCAAAAATCTCACTTATATTCTTGTTTATTTTTTGATGTATGATATGTATGTGTCCAATTTCCAGAATAAATATCTCAAAAATATGATTTTGGTTTGTTTTATTTTTCTTGTTTACAGTAAATCATTGAGAAAAAAAAGAGGCATTGAAAATAAAATGCTGTATATTGGATTATGGTTCTACTGTTTTAGTTGTATTTACATTCTTCTAAGGACTGAATTTTTAAGTATTTTAATTTTTGATTAAAAAAACATTAACTTAAAAACTATAATATTTGTTTTCTTTGGTGGTAGGAGAGTATAAAATCAGTTGATATGATAAAAAAAACTAGCTCTAATTTGTTATATACACTGGTGTGCAAAAATTAAGGACGAGACGGTTTTTTCAATATAACTTAGTACAAAAGCTTTCCAAATCAACACATTTAATACCGTAAGATCCCCAATACGTAAGGACATGTGTAATATGTAAGCAACACTTACTAAAAGAGAAATCAGAGGGATAAAAAGAAGCTTGATTGAAAAAGTAGCATGGAGCGCAATGCGACTGAAGGCCGAAACATCCCTGTGATGGGTGTCCAGCAAGAAACATCCGGTCTTTAGTAGGGGATATGATCTCCCCTGACTGCTAGGCAGGTTTCACAGCGTCTGCCCATGCTGAGAATGAGGGTGTCAATGAGTTGTTGAGGCATTGCTGCCCATTCGTCTTGCAGCGCCAATCGAAGCTCCCGAATCGTTACTGGTGGTAAGGTACGAGCTGCCAAGCGTCTGCCTAGAAAATCCCATACATGCTCGATGGGATTGAGATCCGTAGATCGTGCCGGCCAATCCATACGTTCAATATCCTCACTCTCTAAGAGCTGTTTGGCAGCTACTGTGCGATGA
This sequence comes from Trichonephila clavipes, assembly GCA_019973935.1. Lineage (NCBI taxonomy): Eukaryota > Metazoa > Arthropoda > Arachnida > Araneae > Nephilidae > Trichonephila > Trichonephila clavipes. The sequence continues at coordinate 844,784 of BMAU01001088.1, read as the reverse complement.
CATGGTGCATTGTCGTTCATGAAAAGGAACTGCAGACCCATAGCGCCTCTAAAAAGACACACATATGGAAGAAGAATCTCGTTACAATAACGGGTCCCGTTGACTGAACCTGCGTCGAAGATGTGAAGGTCTGTACGACTACCAAGCATGATGCCTCCCCAAACGAGAACACCGCGACCTCCATGCCTGTCCCTTTCAATGATGTTCGAGGGATGATTGCGGCTTCCCCGCTCTCTCCAGATGAGTATGCGATGACAATCACTACTCAAACTGAATCTGCTCTCATCTGTAAAGAGTACTCGTCCCCATTCATTGTCTCTCCAATTCCGGTGTTCCCGGCACCACAGAGAACGCCTTCTCCGATGGGCAGGCGTTAAAGGTACACACCGTACAGGGCGTCGTGCAAACAGACCACCACCGTGCAGTCTTCTGGCCACGGTAAAACGCAATATCGGTCGTGTGTCTAGCGATTTCTCCTGCTGTCTGCCGCCTGTTTCTTCTGGCCTGTAAGACAATGTACCGGTCATCTGCGGGTGTGGTTCCTCGTGGACGACCACTACTGCACCCCCGGATAGCTGTTCCTGTAGTTTGAAATTGTCTCCAAAGTCGTGAAACGATGCTGTGAGCAATTCCGAACTCTGCAGTCACACTTGTCACACTGCGGCCTTCCTCCAACTTCCCAATGATTCGACCTCGGGTAAAAGCATCCAGATGTCGTCTAACAGATTGATTATTCGCCATTTCTCGCTGAGGCAGCAACTCGGTGTGATTTTAACTGCTATACGGCGTGCAATCTCTTTGCCAGAAATACTGATCTTACACCGACAACACGCTTTATACTACTCAGACACTCCCCCATTACGTCTATCTGCATATCTGCGCATGTGCTACCGTACATCACCTTACTTAATCTCCTGATTGGTCTTTCTGTCCGCTCTGCCTCTTCGTTCAGCTGGTATGCTAATTTTTCGACTTCGTCCTTAATTTTTGCACACCAGTGTATATTGCAATACATTTTTCTATATTTCCATCTGGATGAATGTGTTTCTATTTAAACAAAACAATTCATGAAAAAATACTTACACACCTGGACCTAATGAGTGTTATTTTAGTCAAAAGGTTTTTTCTTCGTTACATAATATGTAAAAAACTATTTCTTTACTTTGTTTTGAAATTTTTACTTTATAAAATCTGTTATTCATCCTAATGTGTTTCCAAGATATTTCTAATAACTTATTATTGAAAGACTGAATTTAAATAAAAGTTAATTTTCTGCATGTATAGGATTTTAAAAAGAAACAATACTATTCTTTTAGAAACACATAAATATAACTTTTAATAAACCAAATTGCTTCTGAAACTAGTTCAAATGCTTACAAATTTGTTTAACTATTTCATCGAATCTATTTTTGTTATTTTCAGATTTAAATCTGAGGGATAAGTTCGAAGACAAAGTTTTTGATATAATAGTTGTATTTTTTTTTTCTTAAAGTAAAATTTTTGTTGGTATTGGCGACATTATATAAAACGACGTAAATGGTTGCTAATTCAGTGCGTACGAGACATGCGAATTATCTTGAACGTTGGCACTTTTGCGATGATACGCAAGTGCCTTCTTGTAACACAATAAATGCAAAAATAATTTAGATTTTCGATGTTAAGTAGTAAAAACTTTATAAATGTAAATTACATAATATATAAGATGGAAAAAAATGAAATTTACAACTTAAGCATCACATATTTAGATCCCTTTAAATTTGATTTGATGTATATATATTTTTATGCTAAAAATTCGTATTGCATACAACAGTATCGAAAATAAATAACATACAAACTCATATTTGACCCATAAATACTCATAAATAAGTGCATTACACACTCATTTAGCTGTTATATTCCGAAATTTGATCGAGTAACAGGTTAAAAAATGAGTATGCGATGTTTACAATTTAGAATACGCAGTCGTTGCCAAAGATGAGAATGGGCTATTCTCAAATTTGAGTATGTTTACATCGGAGCTATTTTGAGTATGTGACGTATTCAAAATTGAGTATTTTGTACTCCATTCTGAATACCGGTTTTTCGCAGTGTATATCAGTTTTGGATTACATATAATTATTTAAAGAGAAATTCTCAACAAAAATCACAAATTGTTTTGTTCCATTCTTCTATCATAGTTTTATTCAATACAGAAATGCAATATTTAGTCCCTTTTCAATTCAATTACCATCTATGTCCAATAGAGTTTAAATCTAGAGCTCTTTTAGGAAATTTTATAACTTTTGGGCAGCCATAAGATTATCATCCAGATGAAACTTTGAAAATTAAGTGTTTCATCAGAAACTTGTTTTTAAAATATGTAAATATCCGCACTTAGCCTTAATGGAAACTAAATTACTTAAACCAAAATCTACGAAACTATTCCTCCTATCAATGTCTTTAAAATTTAACTTCATGTAGAAGCATTTCTTCTTACACTGATGCATCCATCGAATTCTAGTTATTTGAATTTATGTAAATGAATAGAGAAATCAAGAATGAGAAGGGGGGTGGCGATATTCTCTCTCAACTCAATTTCATTGTTAATAACTGTCTTTTTTTCCGATTCGGTAGGTTGTAACACCGTCACCTCTGTGCATTCCCGGCCACCATCGCTGGACTCCAGCACAATAACAGCCTTCCGACTCCGCTACCTGGACCTGACGGACTGCCAACGACTGGACGACGCGGGATTGGAAAGGATAGTGCGTCATTTTTCGCAGCTGACCCACCTCTACCTGCGACGCTGCATCCTCATCACAGACGAGGGACTGAAAGGCATCGCCAACTACTGCGTGCTCCTGCGAGAACTGAGTGTCAGTGATTGCGTCTTGTTGACGGATTTTGGTCTGTACGAGTTGGCGAAGCTGGGCGCCAACATGCGCTACCTGAGTGTTGCCAAATGCGACAGAATATCGGACGCTGGCGTTAAACAGATCGCGAGGCACTGCTACAAACTGAGGTATCTGAACGTGAGAGGCTGCGAGGCAGTCTCCGACGACGCACTCGAGGTGGTGGCTAGGAGCTGCTCCAAACTGAGAGCGCTGGACATCGGGAAGTGCGACATTACGGACAGGGGACTCAGGGTCATATCCCACCATTGCCCGAATCTCCGAAAGCTCAGCGTCAAGTCTTGTGAGATGATAACCGACGAGGGTATTCAGATTATTGCCTACTACTGTCGTGGTTTGCAGCAGCTGAACGTGCAAGACTGTCCCATCACTCTAGATGGATACAGAACTGTGAAGAAGTTCTGCAAGAGGTGCATCATAGAACACACCAACCCCGGGTTCAATTGATGGGGCTGCAATTTATTTATTGGACACGTTTTTATTTCTTCAAATGTGAATCCGTTGAGAAATGATTGCTTCTATGTCCGATTGAAGGAAATCAACTGCATACTACGAAGGGAAAATTTCTTTTGCTGTCTTTATTTATTGAATGGGTGAGCTTTCGACGCGTAATGTTGTGATATACAGCATATCAATCAATGTCCGTTGTCATCGACATGTTATATTATTGTGGATGCAAAGGTTTTTTTGTGGCATCGATGGAAACGTATATCTAATTTCGATTCTAAAAATTTAGTTTATAACCGTGTCCTGTTGCACAATCAAAGAACGATTCTACTTAACGGTAAGATAGTGCAGGTCAGAAGTTAAATTCGTTAATTAGAAAAATCCATGGCATTCTGCAAGGGGACAGCCACTCGGTACTGTTGGAGTCTACAGATGCTCATCGCAAGACAACTGTAGGCAACAATATGCAGCAACTATACATTCAGTTTGCGAAAAAGCGAATGTGAATAAGTTTGCTCGATTAGGTGAGTGAGAATATTTTGCGATTCAAAGTGTTCTAGTGCAATGTCTATTTATTGGATACTCATATTTTTGTCTTTCTTCAAAATGGATCCAGTTTTGGAGATTTACTTACGAGAATGTTTCATGATCCACTGTAAATAGTGTATAAACTCCCCCTTGTTTGTTTCAGATTCGTCAATGATTGTGAACAAGGGCTGATTTTTGCATGTCATTTGCACGCATTATTTAATTGTATAATCAAAAAACTATTTAGAATAAAATAATCTAAAAATATGTGATATTTTTGCTTTTTTTCTCTTTGTAATAAGAAATGCAATTGGAGGAACTTTTTGGTTTATATGTTACAAAAATAAATTCTTATTTACAACTTTTCTCTTATTAGACCGAACTGTTTTAATGTACGCATCCAAAAATCAGAAATTAAAGTTCTGCTTAAGTAAATCTATTTTTTTTAAAGTTTTAAATATACAGTCGGACCCCGATTTAACCAATTCATCGGGACCAAAAATTTTGTTCATTAATTCGAAGTTATTCGTTAAATAGGGGTTCAAACGAAATGCAATTTTTTTGCTCTTAAACTCAAACTCAGTGGCGCAACAGCCCACGAGGGCCAGGGCCTACTGTACCCATCTCAGTTTCAGTGACCGTTGAGCGCAGAGGTGCATGAGCAGATGTCCCGATCAGGTGATCGGTCTGATGCGAGGCCCTCAGTGTTTAAGTCCCCCAAGTAAGCTTGGTAATTTATCGACCCACTACAGTAGGGATGAAAGGCTGAGTCGACCTTGCCCAGCCCGGGAATAGAACCCGCACTCGTGGTGTGGAAGAGCGATACGCTACCATTCAACCACTGGGTTTTTTGCTCTTACCTTTTGGAAATTCAATAAGCAACACTTGACAAAAAATATCCATAGTTAAAAATTACACACTTTTCATTCAACAGCTAAAAATAATATTAGTGAATTATTACGCACCAGTTAATTGGAAATTTTAAAATATTGACTAATAGATCTTTTTAACTCAGAGAAGAAAACACTGAATAATCTACATCTTGCTGCATAAGGGAGATGTATATTTTCAGTTTACACAAGCAATGTAAAACATTAGAAAATGTAACATTTTTGGGGGGAGCTTCATTATCAATTTCTGTATCAGAATCGCTACCCATTGGGTCCGACAAATTATCCATTTCCTCCATTTCAGTTGCACAGATAGGCAGTCCGTTATGAAATGTTTCATTTTCGTTAAGCGTTGTGGATTGGGATCTCCCTACGACTCACCCGTTAGGTTGGACTCATCCGATAATGAAATCCCATTCGAATTGGCTGCTTACAAGAAAAGTCCAATTCTGTTTTGGACAAAAAGGATGTCATTTGAATAAAAATCCAATTATTTTTTAATACAAATTTCAGCAGCTGAAATAATTCGGTGTTTATTATTCGTTCAATAGGGGTTAATGTCAATCGAGGAACGAGAAAAATGTGTTAAATCGGAGTCCGACTGTATGTGTGTGTCAGTGTATTGAAACTCCACTAAAAAGAAAACCAAATTTCTAATCATGCAGTTAAACTTCAAAAATAGAAATTTGTTTTTAGTATGAATTAAGATTATTTTGTCAAATTACTTTTTGGATCAGTGATTCAATTTACGCTCTACAGCAACACGAGAGTAACTCCGACCTGATAATGTCGGTCAAGTGATGGGGACAACACTCTAAATGATCGCCAACAGATTTGGCGAGCATAATTCCCTTATTGAATGGGGCCTTCGGTGGCACTCAACGGTCAGGATCCTCGACTGCATCCATTGGTTCCTTATTTAGGTTTCACCCTGAATGGATTGAAGGAGGACCAAACTGCAAGGCAAATTAAAATTAAATAATGGAGTGAAGATTAACGTCGCACTGTTCACAGCTACACTAGGGCTTTGGGCGACGTCATTTTGAACCATGGTCAAGTGAGGTGGATGACACCTGAACCGGCGCTCCTCGCTACCACATCACACCAACGAGAGGACGTTTGAGCTTTCCACAGGTTTTACGTGCATCGCTCCCCTACATGACGAGTCTTCAGCGATACTAGGCTTTAACTCATGACACGCGCCAGCCACGAGTCCCTTTAGCCACCGCTTTAAGCTTCGTTAATGTACGAAGTAATGTGTGTTTAGAAAAGATGAAATGACAAAGAGGAGGGTTGAAACGAAAATCTCTGTCTGCCGTGTTGATCGAGAACTAGCAAAAGAAATCGCAAACTATCTTAAAAAGATTTGTCCTCAAAACGTTTCTGGTGGACGCAGTATCGAAATGTTTAAAAATCCTTTAATGGCTTTGTCACAACGTTGTAATAAAAGAAGGTCGTTTCTCTTTAGAGAGAAAGATTCACAATGTGCGCAGTACGCGCCAAATAGGGTGCACCTGCAGTGTTGATGAACTGTCCTTCATTGGCGCAGGGTTTTTGCGAAAGACGCCACTTCCGCTCTACACAAGTGACACTGATTACCACTGTTCTTCCTTTCCCATTTTGGTAAAAATGTAAGTTATCTATTAATAAGGTTTTTCCAATTTTTTGTAATTAAGGCCCGACTCCGTGCTGAAGGGAAAAGTATGTGACTAAATTTTAAAATAAAGCAAGGAGTCAAAAATTAACTTTGTGCTTTTGTTCAATTGCGTTGTGTGTGTGTGAGGTGTTTTCTATGTATTGTGATTTTATGAATTTGCAAATGTCACTTCATTGCACTACTGACTAAAAGAATCCACTGTACGACAGGCTTTTTTCCATCAGCGGAGTTTTGGGTAGAACACTTTTTTTAAATTGTCATTTTTTAAATTATCTTAAATAGTTACTTCTCAATATTCCAAAATGAGTTCTTGTCGAAATCAAGTATCACAAGTAGAGTACCTCATGCCCAGGATATTATTACTTCATCCTACGTAAATGAACAAGAATTTTCTACACTGAAACTTGGAAAGCGTTGCTTCAGAAACGCAGACCGAGGTCTTATCAAGAACACGAGCTCGAATCAGGTTAGGATTATGAGCCTTACACTTAAGAGGTACTGTATTCAGCTAATGCAATTATTTCAATTCAAACAGTTCAAAGTAAGTTTCCATGCTAAAAAGATTCAACTAAATATCGAAAAACTTTCTTTATCGATATTTTTCTTGATACAGAGGTTTTGTGGTCATCCTCACGAGCTCGACCATGGTTAGAGTTTCTGATTTCCCGGGTTTTTCCATTCCCGGGAATACATCAAAATTTAAAAAAATTAAAAAAACAAGTTACTTTTAAATAAAATCAATAATAATTTTATAAAATAAGGACACATAAATTCCAAAATTAATACTTGTTTATATAATGAGCTAAAAAATACAAAAAATGTACAATAAATTGATTATTCATTTTTAAAATAGGATTTCAGAAAGTATATAAGCAACTAGCCATTACCCACCCGCTTCACTGGGTATTTCACAGTGTTGTGTAAATGTATACTGTTTACATATATATGAATTATGGATATCTAGCATTAAGAATTAGATTGTATTGAAAAATATATTTATAGCTGTAACTCTCGCCTCTTGATATAAAAAGGACATAAATTATAATATATAATTTCTATTTATATCTAAAATAGAAGTAGAAAGATTTTTTGCTCTCACTTAACCTAATAATCAAGTGAATTTCCACCAAAGCAACTTTCAGTGGATCTCTACTCCATAAAATAAACGTGCGTGCTAAATTTCATGTCTAAATCTAACAGAACAAAAATGGAATTTTTATCATCAATACCTGGTTGAGAGCATTCTTAGCGGATTCCAATTCAACAAAAGAAGCATGCAAATCAAATTTTATTATTTTAGCAGTTCGAAAACGGGAATTTTGTCTATCAATACGCCCCAATAACTCTCCCCGCTTCCCCCTGGAGTTGATTTCCGTAAAATCCATTCTTAGTGGAACTCTGTTCAAATAAAGAAACGTGCTCTACAAATTTCAAGTAAATAGGTTAAATTCAAAAACAGGAATTCTTCTATAACACGCCTTAATCCCTCGCAACCCCACTCCTTTGGGGGTCCGTTTCCGCAAAACTCTTTGTAAAAGGAACTCTATTCCACGAACGGAACATACCTTCTAATTTTCAAGCAGGTGGGTCTGTTGGTTGAAAAGCGGAAAATATTTGTCAATTACCCAGCTCGGGTGTCGTCACTTGACCATGGATCAAAATTCCGTCGCCAAAAGCCCTCGTGCAGCTGACCAGTGCGGCGTTAATATTCACTCGCCACTCACAAACCATCGATTCCTACGAATAGAAAAAATACATCAATCTTATAATTTCGCGGGAAAGAAATCCTAATCAGGGTCAGCGTGTCATGAGTTGAAGCCGCCGTATTGGGGGACATGTCATAGAGGGAAATGCCAGTTCAGGTGTCGTCACTTGACCGAGGTCCATCTGTTATAAGAGAAGAGTTTCTGATAGATCATTACATTTATCAAAGAACTCAGTGGGATAACTCGGTTTATATAAGAGCTTGCAAGTTTGTTAAAACTGAAACCGAAATTTTTTTAAAAAATTACCTGACCTTAAAACCTGGGTTTTCCCGAAAAATCGAAAGTCAATTATATTTTTTTTCAGTTGATACAAAATTTTATATCTTTGTACTGTTGTTTTTGTCAAGTATTTATCTTGTCATTTATTTAACTTCAAACAAAAAGTATACATTGTATAAACAATGCTTTTAAATATTCAATACAAATAAATGATAGTAAATACATATCCTAGAAATCAGAAGTAGATAAAATTTCAAAAATAGAACCTAGAATGTGGGACCATTAAAATAATATGAAAAATACATGATAATTCCTATAAAAAATTATTATTATTATTATTAGAAGTAATTTTTTTAATGGAACAGGATTGAATATAAAAATGTTAATGTGTGTCGATAGTCTTTAATAGAAATCCAATTTTTAAGTTGAACAGCTAAACCTTTACAATTTTTAATCATGTTAGATATTTGGGAATTCTTGTAGGTAACAAAATATCCAGTTCCGGGATCATTTAAAAGAAAGGGGGATCTATACGTTAACTCTTTGCTTCAGCAGAACATCTAGAAATAAATGGCGAATAGATAAGATTCTATTAAAAATCGAATAAGAGATAGCTATGGTGCTAATGAAACCTAACAATAGATCAAATTAATAAATTTTAAAAAATTCAATGAAAATGTTTATTAAAAGTGCCGCATCTTTGAAACTGCACCAACTGACACATTAAATGCATATAATCTTATTTCCCCTTCATTTAATAATTAAAATAATTTAAAATTAGCAAAGACCCACCATAATCACACCAGATAAAGCAGATGACTTCATATTCTAATTGGAGACCAAAAATATTTTTTCTATTGGCATACTGTGGAATGGATAGGAGAAAAAACAATACAAACTGTCAAAAAATGGTTAGACATCAGCTTTTGCAGACTACTTTTTTCTGTCACAGAGCTTACTAATAATAACAGAAAAAAAGTTAATCTTTGTATTAGAACCAAACATTTTGTAGAATGTCTCTCCAACAAAACGGAGACAAAAATAAAACATGTTATTTAAAACAAAATTTAAAGGAATTCTCCCTAAAATAATTGGGTACTGCGATGTACCAAAGAAATCTGAAGATCGCCAAAAGGGCAATTTTGGGGGGAATTCCCCCCCCCCAGAAATACGAAATGATGCTTAGAAATCCTACTGCTGTCTACAGTTACTAAAATATTCCAAGATCACACTAATTCACTAAAATTCATACACAGACCCTACACTCATGTCCAAAATTAAGGTCAGAAACATGTTTTTCCACATAATTGCTACCCATTAAACTGACAGAATTGTATTTTATGTATTTGAAGAACGAGTAGTACAATATAAAGCTTTGGTTTAGGAGAAGAAATTGTTTAGCGTTAGTTTTTGCAGAATTATTGGATTGAGACCATTTAAGCAATTGGGATTTCTCCCCGCCGTTTTGTGAATATTGCATTAAAACAAACAAGTAAGCCTTTTTGACTTTTAGGGATGGAAACAAAGTTTTTCCAACTTGTGTAAGGTGTTCTGCCTGCCAGGCATCTCCAGAACACATTCTTGACTGTCTGGGGCTTTTAAAACAAGATCTTTATGAAGACCCTCTAATGGTGTTGGACTTTTTGTGAGCGAATGAGATCATGGACTTGGTCTAGCGTGGCTAGACATGGAGATGAGCAACAACAGTTAGCCTTTTTGCATTGAAAATGAGTTCTCATAGGTCTTTAGATGCTTCCTTGAGATGTAGAGCCACTAGCAGGCTTGAAGCTGGTCGGTCTCAAGGGGAGGTAGCTCAATGGTTACAAGTGATATCAAAAGTGGTCTTCCTGCTATAAAATCAATTCCAAACAAGTGGTACTGTCACCAGAAAGTTCAGCCAAGACCGCCACAGAGCAACGATACCTGCACAGGATCTCTATTTGGAATTAAGCGCACGATGACATAGTGGACAACGGCTCCTCTGCCTGCTCGTGAACTTGCTGAGGTGTGTGGAAGAAGAATTTCTAAGTAAACAGCCTACAGTCATTTAGCAGAGACAGGTGTAACGACTTCACTTGGTATGTACCCCACCCTTCTATTCAGAGCAAGTGGCTAAGAGACCAGTACATGTGGCCGTGGGTTTATTGTTTGAGCTCGAAGTGGCGGCGACACTCTGACTGGAAATCACAATGGATAAAGGAGTTCCCACACCAGGTGACAAGAGACGAAGCCTGTCATGTACCATCCATAGAGTAAAGGATTTGCATAATGCAATTCGCGCGAAATTTATTAAAAAAGTAATTTATTTTAGTAAAATCAAATATATAACTGTCTGATAAAATATAAATATTTTAATCTAAAGAACATTTCTATTATCAAAAAGGATTTATTTTAAAACATGGACAGGTAACAGACAAATGCATTGTAGATTTATATATATACTAGTTGGTATACCCGTTTTTAGCATGGGTGAATTGAAAAATTAAACAATGCAGACTGAAGGATAAAGAGTTTTTAATGAGTTAATTTTACGTGAATTGTAAATTAAACAAAAAAAAAAGCTTTTTACATATCTCAGTTGAACAAAAAACCCATGTTTGCTAAATTTTAAGTCTGTAACTATGGTAGCGGAATTTTTTTTTTTTATTTATTTATGACACCCCGTAACTCTCTTGTGGGTCGATTTTTGAAAACACCTACCTGCTCAGCAAACGTAACACATTGTTACAAATTTTGAGCAATAAACGCTTAAAATAGTGTAAATAATTTGTATCTGGATGTGTAATACGTTAATACTAATTTCTGATGCATTTATTTTATGTTAAGGCCTCATAGGACTCTTAAATTTAATTTTTTCGATTTTTTGAAAAAAATATATGTTAAAGCCTCAACGTTTCTGAGCATTTTGCTACCAAAATTTTGTTGATACTGTTAAAACTTCCGAAGTTATTGAGAAATAACTAGTAACACGTAAGCAAAAACTTGCATCTGCCACGCCCACTTTTGACATCTGTCAGAACACATTCCAAATATTTTAATATTTCGCCGATTAGTTTTATTAAAAGAGCCCCACCTAATATCAGATTGATTTCGGGAGTAGCATAACTGCAACTCAACTTTTGACTTCGTTTAATCTAAGCGGGATTGTTTGTTTACATTTCGATTTTGGAGTAGCAAACTTTTTCATTTGTTATTGAAAGCTTTTGAACATGGATGTTCCATTGAAAAAAACTTCATCCGGAAAGAGACCAAAGAAGAAAAGATTTCAAGGAAACATGTATCGGAAGAAATCTCTGTCTGAAAAAGGTATTATTTCTTTTGAAAATGTTTCGCCAAACAAAAGTTCATCTGTGAAAAAATTGCCAAGTGCACACAAGATTTCAGAAGCTTACGAAAATGTAGTTTGCGCTGAGTTTCAAGGTTATAGACTAATCGACATTAGTTTATTATTTTCCCAAATTGAAAAGTTACTTTGTTGTTCTGTGTGTTATGGCAAAATAAAAATGAGTGAAAAAAATCCACTGTAGGATTATTTTCCACATTTCAGTTCACATGCAGAAAATGTAGCATTGAAAAAAAAACTTAATTCCTGTGAATTGATTGGTATAAAAAAAATATACATGAAATCAACAGACGGTCTGTTTTGGCCATGCGCTATATAGGCCAAGGATTGTCTTCGCTCGAGGCATTTTGTTCTCTTATGTGTTTGCCAAATCCAGTGTCTCAGAAAGCTTACGACAGAATAAATGCAAAGATAGCTGATATAAGTGAAGCGCTTGCAAATGCATCGATGAAGAAAGCTGCTGCTGAGGAAAAAATTATTGATGGCACCGTAAATTCTGTTGTAGTTAGCGGTGATGGGACCTGGAAGACCCGTGGGCATACTTCTCTTATTGGAGTCTGTACATTGATTGGAGCTGACTGCGGGAAAGTTCTCGACATGGAAGTCATGTCCTCTTATTGCAAAGGATGTGACTCCTATAAAGGGTCAAAGTTTGGGCCAAAATATAGTGCTTTTTTGGCTAAACATCAAATTTTCTGCAGAAAAAACCATAGCGGATCTGCTGGAGGAATGGAAGTTTGCGGAATGCAGAAAATTTTTATCCGATCAGAACAAAAACATGGATTAAAGTATCAGCGATACATAGGTGATGGTGACTCAAAGACATTTTCGTCTATTGCTGAAAAAAACCATATGGGGATAGTGTTCCCATTGAAAAAATAGAGTGTGTGGGCCATGTCCAAAAGCGAATGGGTAGCCGCTTGCGGAAGTTGAAAGCTTTATGGGGGAAAAAGAAGCTTTCCGATGGGAAAACAATTGGTGGGAAAGGTCGCCTAACCGATGCTATTATAAGCAAATTGACGACTTTTTATGGCAATGCTATTCGTGCCAACTCCCATAATGTGAATGAGATGAGGCAAGCTGTCTGGGCTGTGTGAGCTCATACATCCAGCACAGATGATGAGCCGAAACATTCGTTTTACCCAAAAGGCAAAAATAGCTGGTGTAAGTACAATGTTTCGGTTCACAACAATACAGTGAATGAATTTTCTCACAAGAACACCTTACCAAAAGCAGTTTTTGAAGTGATTAAACCTGTTTTTAAAGATTTATCACACTTGAAATTGTTAAGAAGGTGTTTAGGGGGGAAAACTCAAAATGCTAATGAGTCATTGAATTCACTGATTTGGAAGTATAGCCCGAAATTGATTGGATCAGGAATTAATGTCACAAAAATAGCTGCATGTGAATACAATGATGGAAGTAAGAACAGAATTGATCTGATGCGTGCTTTGAATTTAAAAATAAATAAAACAAATGTTTTGAATTGTGTAAATATTGACAAAGTGCGCAAGTCAACGGCTGAGAGACAAGTTTCTAAAACCTCCTTTGAAGCTCGTAAAGCTAAAAAACTTAAAATACTCAAACAAATTGAGCAATGCAAGCTTGCAGAGGGCAATATTTATGCTGCTGGGACTTTTTAAAGCATACTGGTATGTTTAATTTTCTTTTTTGTTATTTTTTATCTTTAACTTCATTTTTCTCAAAATGAAAATTTTGCCTTCCACGCAGAATTTTTCAAAAACTATTTATCATATCAATATGAAACTTCATACACATGTTCAAAATAAGGCTTTTTATAACTTATACAAAAATTTTTAAACAAATTTTTATATAATTTTTTTATTTGTGTTTTAATTGAATTTTTTCATAAAATTTTAAAATTTTCTTCATAATTGTATTTTAAAATTTTTTTTGTTCTCTAAATGCTTTAAAAGTGTGTATAAGTTCAAAAAGGAACATTTTTATATCCAATAAAATTAATTTTGTGAATTTTGATCAATTCTGTTCTTTAGATTTCTGCGCGGTGTAAAATGCTAATTTTCATATTTTTGAAAAATTGACCAAATTTTATTTCTTAATAACTTTTTTAATTTTTTCTCAAATTTTCTAAAAATTCGAGAAATAATGTAAATATATATGATTATCATGTGGTAAAAATTTCAAAATATTGTTTTGTTTTATTGCTAAGTTACATTGGTTTGAAGAAGGATGTTTTCTTCGAGTGCATGGATATCTGTTAAGGGTCCTATGACCCCTTAAATAGCTGTTACCCGCGACTTCGTCCACGTGGAATTTAACAAAAAAGTTTTCATCCAATTCGCAGAGTTTACGAAAATTTAATAATTATGTATTCTAAATAAAGAAATACCTATGCAATAAGTATAATGTCATTCTTCTACTTTCTGAATCTATGTTTCTTTTTATTTTTTCTTTGTTTTTTGTTGAGCAAGGGGTGAAAGGGACGCTTGACCTTTGACACTGTCAATGGAGTGAGTACTGTCAAATCATTAGGATCAAAGGACATGAACGGGAAATGTCGCGAGTGGCAGCAACCTAATCAAACAAAAAAGTCTGATATAACTGCTAGAAATCGTTGAGACAAAAGGCTCGCGAAATAAAAGAAATCCCTATTGAAATAAATAATCCCTATTTGAAGGGGATATTGCTCACTATTTCATTAGATGTAATTTTATTTTATCGGAACCCTAGTTTTTTTAAAAAATAAAAGTAGCCTAAGTTACTCCTTATAACACTAGCTATCTGTCAGTGAAAGTTCCATCAAAATTGGTCCAGCCGTTTCAGAGATTAGCTGGAACAAACAGGACAGGTCGACAGACAGACAAAAATTTTAAAAATGGATTTTTTCATATAAGTACCGTATATACTTTTAAATGCATTTAGTAAAAAGCTGTTAATTTCAAATTACAAATAGACACTTCATTTTTATTTAAATGATGAATAGACTAGCGGTCCCGACAGACGTTGTCCTGTTCACACGTCTTAAATCCGAAAATTACAAACGTTTTTAAATAAATTGTAACAATCTGGACCGCTTCGATGAAATTTTTTATAAAGAAAGTTATTACAATACCTGACATCATCACATGTACAATTACCATAATTCGACCAATCGATTGCGCGTGAGTATGTATTTACTATGGACTAAGTTGAATATAGAAGCTATTTTGAATAGGAACTTATATATATATAAACGTGTTTTGATTAAAGGGTAAAAAAGGGGAAAAAACTCGAGCTATTTTCATAACAGGTATATTTTTTAATGCACAAAAACTAAATTTATCGTAATGCCATTGAATGTGCAATGTTTTATTGGTTAATTCTTGAGAGGTATAAACAAACAAATGCGATGGTTTGCCAAACCTCGGAAATGCAACATATAATTGGCCGGGCGAAAAGCAAGGATTTTCTAAATGTAGGCCACAAATTGTCATTGCTTGCCTTTGTGACTTATTAACGGTCATAGAAAATACCAGGCAATTGGAAATTGCAAAGATTTGATTGGGTAGATGAATCTGAAAGAATCAGTGGGATTTGGGGTAGAAGTTCAACTTCACCTTGAAGTTTGCTGCTCAAAATAGTGGCCTCAAGAATATTGCCCATGATTTTTGAAGTGATAACTTCCATTGCAGGAAGTGCTAGGAAGTGAACTTGACTTAACGTCACGCTCGGGAATGTTTTAGAGAGGAAGAAAAATCTAACACTAGAGTTTCACATAAAATGTAGAAAAAGGACAAATTTTTATAGAACTAAATAAATAGCATAATTATCATTAGCAATATTGCAGTGATCGTAAGAATAAAAATATTTTTTTAAGCGAATTGGAATAACAATGAACAAATTGTTCTATTAATCACATTACTTAAATATACTTTGATTCTAAAAAGAAAATTAAAATAACAAAATTAAGTATACAGGAATTAAGAAAAAGTTAAATTAAATAATTTAAATACAAGAAAACAAAATATAGTTACGAAGACTTTCCTTGCAGCAGCACCGGATATATTATACAAAACTGCCATTCAATGACAAAAGACCTAGTATAAGCCAGAGATTATGTGATATAAATCTTGTGATTAAATCCCTTTTTAAAGGTTTTGACCTAGATTCCTCTCTTCCCAATCGACTTACCTGTCTTACTATGTCTTTGCTTAGATTAGTTCATGAATAGAATTGAATATTATTTATTAAATTACAACCAAAATTCACAAAACCGGATCGGCTCTTCTGAACAAATTGTTATGATTTAAAGTAGGAATTTTAAAGCAGATTTTTCAAAGGACAAATCAAAACCTTTAGTTGATTTAAAATCAAAATTCAATTTAATTATGTCAAATGGTCCAAATGAAGCACGAAGATGTACGGAACAACGCTTGACGGAGTTTCTTTTATAGATATTTAAATAAAATTTTGAATCTCTAAAGTATTTATAATCTATTTCAGCTACAATATTGCTACTATTGCTTCCTGCTTAGAATATAATTCATTCGCAAATATGGCTGTATATTTAGCACAAAAATATTGCTTTATGAGTTCAGACATACAGGTATGAATAAATAATTTTATAGGAAAATACTAATATCCTCTTGTTTTTTATTCACCTTAATCCCTGAAATAACATTACAAAATTTGAAGTTATCACTTCTATTGTGTGGTCATAAGCACACACACATTTTTAATGAACAATCGCGCGCCCTTACATAATGTTAGCGCATTTTTAACCAATTACGATATCGGACCGAATTATGAATCTAAATCATTCTCGAATCCACACAAAAAAATATCACCCAAATCGGTCCAGCCACTTAGGAGGAGTTCAGTCACACACAGAAGAATTATATATAAAAAGATATACACTGCTTGCCACCGTAAATGCAACACCCTGAAGGAAGCAGGCAAATAACATGAAATTTACAACATGCATTAGCGGAGGTGAGATATGCAAATGATTAGAATTGTGATTAATGTTTTAAATTAATATTTTTTAACTAATTGCGATATTGGACCGAATTGTGAATCTAAACCATTCACAAATCCACTTGAACCCACACAAAAAATGTCATCAAAATCGGGCCAACCACTTAGGAGGAGTTTAATCACAAACATACGCATAGAAGAATTATATATATAAAGATTATTTGAAAAGATATTAATTAAAAACGTTAAAGAGCATGATTCGTCTGCATTTTTGTAACAATGGAGACCCGGTTTGGCTGAATATCGATTTTTGACGCCAACTTACGTAATTTTTATTACAATAACGTTGTTACGACAATGCAGGTGAATATTGAGTTAAATGTTTCTAATGTTTTTAATTAATATCTTTTAACTAATTGCGATATCGGACGGAATGGTGAATCTAAACCATTCTCGAATCCACTTGAACCCACGCAAAAAATTTCATCAAAATCGGTCCAGCCGTTTAGGAGGAGTTTAGTCACAGAAGGTTTTTATATATAAAGATATAAATTTCCCCTCAAATAAATTTCAAAATGAAAAAACTTTAAAAGCCTGATATTTAATTTTTTTTAAAAAAAGAGTCGGCGGGCCGCAATTTATGTACTAGATACTTACGTAACTTATGTACAGAGATATCCAACATGCGGGCTGCGTGTTGAACATCCCTGATCTGAGACGAGCCGTTTCTGAATGTGCTTTTTCTTAAATAGGCTTTGTTACCTGGTACATTTATTGACGCCCGCTGTAGGAGTGGAAAGATCCATTAACACCTGCTACAGGGGATGGTTAGTCCCCACCCCCTTGGAGATTCACCATGTGGAACATGCTGGACAGGGGACGGAAATTCCCTTCCCCCCTTAGGGGGGTAGAAAAGAATTCATTCTGTCTTTGGGTACGAAGGAGTGAAGTCATGTCCGAGTGTTGCTAAATGTATACTAACTGTTTTTCTTTAAAATAAACCTTAATATTTAATATTTAGACGCCGTGTTCTTAATTTGTTTCCGTGCCCATTGATTAGAATCAAACTTTAGTGGCGCAGCCGATAGTCATCAAGCCTTAGTGGCAAACTCCACAGGAAGAACATTAGAACTTGAAATTTCGAGTTTTCTGGATTCCCGCGTGGAACTGAATCAGGTAAGAGTTTTTTCTTGCAACTCCCTGTAATGTAAGACGAGAGAAATTTATAAAATTATACTGTTTAGCATCCATTTTATTAAGGGGGACTGCCAAATGTACTGAAATGGTTAGGGTACTTTTGCACAATGAAATCATATTATTCAGGCGTAAAACTTTTGCTGAGAACGTAAATTTCTCATATAAATCCACCTTGAAATGTAGAAATGTCAGAAATAGCCTAGAAAATTTTTAAATTACGAAAAATACATATATCCTTGCTTCCAGAATTTTTTGACGCCATATTTGGCAAGCTTTATAACAAAGTCAGCAGATGGCGCCACATGTATGCAATCTACGTACAAAAGTTTTAAAATGTTACTTTAGAATAAAATTACTGGATAAATTGCTTAAATACACATTAATAATACTATATTTTATGAAAAAGAATATTTTGCTACACGAATAACGACTTTAATCACTTCAGAAACACTAATTTTGCTTTTTTTACATGAAAAAATGGGGGATTTAAAAAAAAAGTAACCCTAAACTATACGTCATGAAACCACTCTCCATGGCATCCTTTCGAAAAGGCAATGGTCAAGTGACCTTGAGATCAGCTGACTGTTGGTCTGCTTAAATTTTAGAATGACTGGTAGAAGGGGAATCGTTTGTTCAGGACAGCTGGGGGGACTCTATTTTTAGCACTGATAGTGCTAAAAGTAGATTCTGGAACAGTGGTCTTCAAACTTTTTCGACTCACAGAGCTGCAAGAACACGGGTGGCCAACCTTTTTGAGAAGAGTGCCACAATTTGATAAAAAATAATTATGAGTGCCACTTCCAACATTTCCTTTAAACAAATATGGAAAAGTAAAAAAAAAAAAAGGTTACTTAAAGGCTTGTTGTGGAATTTGTACGCAAATAGCAATTTTTTATTTTTTAATGCAGGATATTTAAAAATAAGATGAAGTGCGAATTTACATATGTATTATTGTTAATAAACTTTTTACAGGTTCAAGTGAGTTAAATTAAGTACAAAATAAAAATGAGCAACTTGAAACGTTTAATTTTAAATAATTATTAAACAGTTAGTATTTACTTAATGTGGCTTTTGAATTATTCTTTTTTTTTCTTTTCTTTTTACCAAGTCATCTATATTAGGATTAACTTTTGTAGATGCTAACAAAATTAGACTATTTTATAGGTGCACATCAGCTAGTTCTGAGTAATATTTATTTTATTATGTTCATAGCAGAAAACATTTATTCACACACACACACACACAAGCATATTTTGATCCAAATTTTCAGACTTTTGTCTCAGACAACCCCACTTCAATAAAATTGTAGGATTTATTATTGTGTATTCAAATTTTTTAAAATTTTTCAGTATGTCTTCGCGTGCCCCGTTACAACTCCACCGAGCCACGGGTTGGCCACCACTGCCCTAGAACTAGGTCTTTTTGTGGAACCCCTAGAACTAGAAAGTATTTTTGTCGAACCCTATTCCACTCACACTTTTTTGTAAAGGCAATTAAAAAAAGTATTGCATTGATTATTAAAAATTTTAAACCTTTTTTAATATAATTTACTAATTAATGATATTAATCTGTGATCCAGGTTTCACCCACCCATGCATTATGAATAGTAACTAGAATGTGTGCTTGATATTTTCACACAAAACGTTGGAAGTCTAAGCCCATTGAAATTAACTGCAATCGCATTACATGCAGTGGTGGCAAAAAGTCCTGAACACACTCATTTTTTTGCGTAATTTTTGTGTTTGACTTCATTTTTCGTTATGAAATTATCGCACTATCTTAAATATTGTTATTGATTTTAATGTATTTTTTCATGCTGATTTCAAATATGTTTGTAGATTTCTTCTAAAGTAAAAAGTTTCATTGATATGTTAAAAAAAACCTTGACAAGAAAGCACAAGGTCACTGTAAGAATGAGTGAGTGTGTTTTCCACCAATGAAATGCTCCATTATTTCAACCAATCAGAGAGCAGTAGCGAATAAGGGTTGAATAAAAAGGTAAAACGGGGATTATTGTATTGAATGCAGTTGTGTGCTTGTGGAAAATAGTGTATTGAAAGCAATTTGAAGTGCGTTTGTGGAAAATATTGGAATTATGGCTAAATTTTCATATCTGCCTGAGAATAAAAGGTACAAAATAATACATTTGAAGGAAGAAGGTTATTCACTGCGCCAAAAATTTCTGCTAAAGTACCATGTGTGGCCTTTCTACTGTTGTGAGAACTTTGAAAAGATTTTCTGAAACACAAATTTTATTGCGGACAATGGGTGATCAGGACGACCAAGAAAAACATCCTTACGTGAAGACAGGTTATTGCTTTCAAACAGAAAGCTTAATTCCTCGCAAAGTTTGAAACAATGGACTTTGACATCAAATGTGAGTGTGTGCCCAAGAACTGTTAGAGGAAGACTGCTGGAAATTGGGTTACGAGGCTGTAAAGCGCACCCAAAACCCATACTGACTGAATTTCAACGCAAGAGGCAATTGACGTGGGCAAGGGAACATTCATTATAGACTATTAAATACTAGGAAAAGGTAATATTTAGTGACGAGGGGCAGTTTTGTATTTCTGGCAACCAAAGTAGTACCTATGTAAGACGACGCACTCATGAGGAATTCAGCCCTCAGTGTCTGAAGCCCACAGTAAAGTACCCGATAAAAGTGATGGTATGGGGTTGCATGTCTTCTCTTGGTGTTGGAAGATTTCACATCGTTAGCGGAACAGTGAAAGCCATGAATTACATTGAAATGCTACAAAATAAATTACTACCGACTGCGAGAGATCTTTTTGGCAATCAGTCATGGATTTTTCAGGACGATAACGCCCCTTGTCATCGTGCAAAGGTAGTCCAGAAATGGTTGAAAGACCATACTGTGAATAGAATGAACTGGCCAGGACAGTCTCCCGACCTTAATCCGTTCGAGAACTTATGGTTTAAAATTGGTTATGAAATTTCAAAGAAAAAACCTTCAAACAAACGTGAATTAATTGAAGCTTGAATAATTTCCTTCAACCATATTGTCACGAAAGATCTTCTTTTGAAATTGGTGCATTCCATGCCAAAATGATGCCCAGCCGCAATTAAAGCAAACGGCTGGACCATAAAATATTGATTTTCTAACGTGACAACAATGTAATTTTCAAAATGCTTATATATATATAGTAAATATACCGTATTGTCCATTTTTGTGTTATTTTTCTTTGCATATTGTGTTATTCTATATTGTTTTATTCTGCACATATTTCACATTATTATGTTCAGGCACAGCTTTACTACAAAAAATATTTTAGTCATTAAGAAACTAGTAGTAGATTTGAAATCAGCATAGAAAAATAATTTAAAATCAATAACAATATTTAAGATAGTGCGATAATTTTACAACGAAAAATGAAGTCAAACACAAAAATTACGCTAAAAAATGAGTTTTCAGGACTTTTTGCCACCACTGTATTCTCATCTTAATTTATTTGTATGCTTTGTTTTTGTAACCACTTATGCCAAGAAATACTTTTCACTTATACACATTGTTCTGAATGGCATTAAAATATTTAGGGGAATACTGAGTATTTTGTATGAATTTGCAACAAAAAATTTAGGAGCTTTTCTTGCTTAAATTTAGAGTTTGGACATCAAATCTGTTGATAGGTCGATAAGTCGTTACCTCTCCCTTATTGTAGGTGTTTTCCCAACAAATGTTAAAAGGTGCACTTTCTATTGGAAAACTATTTAGTTTTGCAAGACATTGTACTAACGAGTATACAATTATCTCGTGGAACCCAGGATAGTAAACAATAAAATTTTTGCAATCTATAAGGTAATATATATAAAAATAAAACACATTTTAATATCTTTTATTATATTATAATAAGAGTTTGAAAAGTATTACAAAATAAAGTTATGTTGAAATAAAATTTTTAGTTTCTTGATGACAGGAATGAGCTTTAAGTTCTTGTGAGGATACAAACTTCATAGAGAACGTGAATCCATTTTGCATACACATTTATAACTTTTTTTTTCGATTTATTTATTATGACTCGTGGAACCCCTGGGCATGTATCGTGGAACTCCAGGGTTCCGTGGAACACAGTTTGAAGACCACTGTTGTGGAGTGTATACTTTCTTAATGGGTGAAACTTCCGGATTTGTCATTTGATGTTTAACGTTGCTCTACAAAGCAAGAAGAGGGCTATTGATCACAAACCTCGGTCGAGTGACGAGGAGGACCCCTCTTTCCTAACTACCAAATCAGCGGGAGGAATGGCCTCATCTACACGGCGTGTCTTTAGTGGCAACAGGACTCGAACCCACGACACTCGAGCTCGTGACTATAACCACTAAGCTACCGTGGCCACCAGAAATAACAAAAACCCTAGTGAAAAGGTTAAGGGAGTTAGAATTAGATTTGAATTGTCCGTATGTGACAAAAGGGTAGCAATATGAAACGGAAATATAAAGGTGTAAGATCTAGAATAATTGCTCTAAACCTATCACCTTGCTAATCATGTCTTAATTTTCTAGTTTGTGATCTCACTTCCAGTAGTATGTACTGTAAAAATTGGGACTGGATATTTCAATGCTTATTTTCTGCATCTAGAAAGATGGGAAATTCTACTAAAGCATTACTCTAAGACAAACTTACGATACCCGTTGGGAAGCTAAAATAGATTCGGTTAAAGCAGTGTTTGAACAAACTCGTAATAACCTAGAACAGGGGTGGCGAACCTTTTTGAATAAACGTGCCATTTTTTCTTTAAGAAATGTTTAAGGAGGTAGAGACGTGCCGTCAAATAATTTTGATTATTGAGAAAGTAATAAAATCAGATACTAACAACAGAAAACTCTCTATTTACAAAGAAAAAATACATTTAGCACTGTATAGTTGTATATGTTTTATTTATAACTGTAATTTAAATTAAAGTAACATTAGTGTGAATTTCGTTGTGGTAGTTTGGATGACAAATAACTTGTATTAGGATTGTAAGTTGTTACTTTTAGCACTATGCAAAGTGAATTGAACCATCTTCCAAACGGTTTCTAAGTGAGTCTTTAATGTTATTTTCATCTATGAAAATAATGACTTGTAGGCATAGGTAGAAGAAAATATGGTTAAAATAGCATGAGCCAGAGTTTCTTCAAATACCTAAATGTATCTGGAATCGAATTCCCAAAATTTCCTTTCTTGCATCTTATATTGCTTGTTAATCTTTCTGTTTTAATCAATTTCAACTTTTTCCTTTTTTTAAAAAAATTTTTGAATCCATATTGAACTAGACTGGAAATCAATTTACAACCTATAGAATTGGGACAAATTCAGTTTATTAACTGAAGTCACATCAAAGTACATAAAAAAAGCTTGAATGCTTCCGATAACTCTTTGAACTGAGAAAATCTCATTGAAAACTGCAACCGATCACTCACGTTTTTCGTAACACTTCATATTGAACTTTGTTATTTTGAATTAAAATGTAAACCGTTTTGATCGGTGGCGTGCCCAAAATATTATGTCGCGTGCCAATGGTTCGCCACCCCTGACCTAGAAGAATTCATTAACTAAAAATTTATTGGATTCAATACAAGAAATGCCATTAATTTTTAATAGAATGGTTAGCAATATTGTCCAAAATTGACACTATCAATTAACTATTTCAAGCAAAAACATTTGTTCTCTATATTTGTCCAAAAACTTAGGGGGAATTAACATGTATTCAGACGAAATAAAAGTGCAAGAATATAATTTCTATATTTAAGAATATTTTCCTGAATATTTTTTCCCATTGAAAATGGTCATTTAAAGCATTTCATTGCAAATACTTGTAATCTCAGGTCATCTCAGTTTATTATACCTAATTCTCGTTTTTGTGACTGAAAGACCGGCATTTTCAGTATTATAGATAAGTTCGATCCAACTTTAAACAAATTCTCTTTTTTTTTTATTCCTTTGACTTTCACTACTAGTCATATAGTTGTTGTAGAGATGTACTTTCTTTTATTAACTTCACCTTAAGTAGAAGTAAATTTATTATAGCAACACGAAAAACTTTTTTTATAAAAAGAGATATTTGTGAGAATAATCGGTTCTTTCAAGGAAATGGCTATTAACCCATACTTTTACAACTGAAGCCTGTTAGAAAAATTATTTTTATGGGAGCAAAGCAATTTTATTTATTTATTTTTTGTTATCCCAAACAATCAGTTTCAGTCACTTCATATTTTTTAATTCTAATAATTTGAATTGATTTATATAAGAGTTACGATGTTAATTAAATATGTTTTTCAATGACCACACAATTATTACAAATTTTGCACAATTATTAATAACATAAAAATACAACTTTTAATAAGGGTTGAGTGAGTGAATATTAACGTCGCACTTTTTCCTTAATCGAGGACTTTTGGCAACCTATCTCCTAATTATGAACCATAATCAAGCGACGAGAATGATACTTGAGCTAGCCCCCCCTCTACTAACTTCCACACTGGAGGAGGTTTGAACATAGGTATGTGGCAGCGGTAGCCGAGTGGTTAAGGTATCGGATCGTGGCTGGCCTTGTCACGAGTTCGAGCCCAGTACGACTAAAGACCCGCCGTGTATGGGAGCGATGCACGTTATATTTGTCGAGAGCTCAAACGTCCTCCCGTTGGTGTAGTGAGGAGAGAGGGGGTGCCAGCTCAGATGTCGTCCACGTCACTTGACCATGGTTCAAAATTACGTGATCCGTCGCCAAAAGCCCTCGTGTAGCTGTACAGTGCGACGTTAATATTCACTCACTTACTACTCATTGTTCCTGTGTACGCCGAGATTCGAATAATTACGCATTCCTCGAATTCTGAATTACATTGTTGATAAAAGTGTCGCATAACAATGCACCTGACATATTCTATGTTGCACATGTAAATGAAAATTCAAGTTTTAAGTCAGATGAATGCTGTCACGGGCTTTTTTGAAAATGACAGAATTTTTTCCTACTTTCTTGACAATTGTCGTTATATTTTGAAAACATCTCACAATATCTTTATAAATTTTAGCCTATGTGTTATTCTGATGTATAAGCTATATTACTGTAAAGTTTCATTAAAATAATCCATTCAGTTGTTTTTGCGTGAAAGACCCACAAAGATTCTCACAAACTTTCGCATTTATAATATATTATATATATATATATATATATATATATATATATATATATATATACAAAGAATTGCAAAACCATAACACAATGTACCTTTACACATCACGTAAAAATATTTAAATATTAAACTTATAACTGAATATAAAATCAAACTGTGTCTGAGTAAACAGAGTATTTATAGTATTTAAAAAATGGAAAATCTAACAACAGTCGACTAATAACCTGGTAACTTAAATAAAAACGATACACTAAGAAAAACACAAACACTGTGAAATAATATTTTCGATTTCAGATCCTTAGGATAGAAGAAAGGTTTCACTAACCAAATTCTTCGTTTATGAATCCCAGGATGAGCTTGACCGAAAGTTCGATAAAATTCTAGCATAAATTATCCAAAAGTCAGACACAACTACTGTTACTAATAAGAAAGCATGGACACACAAAAAAGAATGCGCTGGTAATACCATACAGGTTGAACTTACAAAAGGAACGAATTCGCTGGGTGGCTCGCGACACACACTACAAGCTAATATACAGCACTGCACTCAAGAAGGAAATCACAAAAAAGCGCGATTGACGTCTCATATTTTTCTTCGCAAAGTCGGTTATTAATTCATCCAATTAATTTTTTCTTGCTTCTTGTTGTTCAATACTTATCAAAGACAAATAGGAGAGCCTCTCTTCCGACATCGTATAACGTAGATAATTTTTTATTAATTTTAATTTAGAAAATGACCTTTCCCCCATTGCAGAAGTAACTGGAAGAGTCAAAAGCAATAAAACTGCGATTCATACATCTGGTAAACTTGGCGCAGCAAACTTATTTTGAATCATCAAAAAATTACCTAAATCTTTTATTGAGTTTAACTTAATTAAATCTTCACTAAAAATTGCTTTTAGAGACATAATATGATTTGGAAATTCACTAGATAGGTCGAGGCTATTTACTTTTTGAAGATTACTGGCTTCATTATATAAGAGATCACTTACAATATTTTGGGGAGAAAGAAAACTGAATGATTTGTAAATGCCATTCATACTCTCAAAGCGATTTTTTAATTGAGTAGTGATAACATCAACATTAGCCTTAAAAACATCCTCCTCAAACAATCGTTCTCTGTCTTGCAGTTTTTCATCAGCATTGTGAAATCATCGAAAAACTGTCTATCTTTTCTGTCTCTTTTTTTCAAACTCCGGGGTGAAACTTTATTTTTTAGCCAAACAAATAGCTTCTTCCTTTATATTAGCAAAATTGTTACGAAGATTCTCGATAGACGTTAAGCTGGAATTTAACATGGTCTTATCGTTTTCCAAATCTATTTTTGGTGATTGTAATGTTTTTGAAGTTAAATTTATATTATATGCTTTGTAAAATTTGACATTGGAAAATTAGCAAAAAAAAAAAAAAAAAAAAATTGAAACTTTTCCATATGTTTCTTAATTGCTAAAGCTTCCTGTTTCTCGTCTTGCTTAGTACTGGTTAGTAAAATATTTGAAAGTACTTTTAAAATCAAAATGTAATTGTAGCGAATTGATATTACAGAGTCAAATCGAGATGACCACCTTGTCGTGCATAATGATTTAATAGTATGCTGAGTATTCTCGTTATTCTGCAGAATTTTCAGATCACTCCACCTTTTAATACTGAACCCCAAAAATGTGTAAATTTTTTGACTAAAGTTATAAAATTCACTTACATGAGACACGTTATTACATGCATCGTTTAGAACAAGATTGAGGTTGTGTGTTAAACAGTGAACGTAATTTGCTCTTGGTTGTCCTTAATTAACTTCTGTAATCCCCATACGCGCGCTCCACTCATGTTGTCTGCCCCATCATATCCTTGTCCTCGACACTTCGCCAAATTAATGTCCGGTGTATTTAGAAAATGTAACATCACTTTCCAAACTTTTTGCAGTCTGATTTGCCGCCTCAATAAAGCCTAAGAACGTTTCGTTAATTCTGATATTATCTGGCTCATTATTATCATTATCATCAGTTGCTGCACACCTTATTATAATACTTAATTTGTCTTTTTTTTTTAAATATCCTGTGCCGTGTCCAGAATAAGAGAGAAAAAAGAAAATTTCCTTATATTTTTAACAGTATTTTCTTTTATTTTAGAGCCTATAATAACAATAAGTTCATTGTGAATTTTTGGGCTAAGATATTTTTGAATTCTTTTTTCTGACAAATGAACAGTGAGAAGAGGGTCAAGACGTCTATTATATTCAAAAAATTTCCCCTTTGAGTTGAATCTCGAGTTTCTCGATGTCCCCGAAAAGGAAGATTGCACATCGCTAGAGTCATTGTAACACGTCTATGATTCTTCGTAAGATTTGGCTAACCTTATTCATTTCAATAATGAATCAATCCATTGTTTTATTTTGTTTCCAGATATCATATGTGCGACATGCTTGGATATGAATTATGGAATTTCCATGCTCTTTAATTTTTTTTATATTCCTTGCCAGTCATTCACACCTTTACATCAGGCTTCTTTAAAATACATATTTGTTCTATCAGTGAAAAGCCAACATACCTGACAGTAAGCAACATGAAGTCGTGTTGAATAGCACAGCCATTTCCTTTCGATTTTTTGTCCTGCCTTGGATATGAAACTATAATAAGATGATGAAAAGCTCCTTCCCTTGGCATCCTTTTGGAAATTACCTTCTGGTTGGTATGGGCTCAATTTTAAAATTTGTTCCCTTAAATCTGCATCTATGGGCGTACCTACATAATATGCAAAATCATTTCTACTCAATTTTGTTTCTTCGTCCTGATTTTCCGACTCCTTTTCTTTAAATAGAATATTCTTATTAGTTGAAGTGTCCAAAACTGTGTTTTTTTCTTGTGGATTAATTTTCACTTCCAGGATTTGTTCATCAAGTTCCCTGGCATTACTACAACTAGAACTTGCACAAGATGATGAACTTGCGGATATTAAAAAACTATCCAATTTTGCATATTTACTATTAATATTATACTCCTTTTCCTTTCGAATTTTTCGTTTTTGAGAACCACTCAGTTTTTTTAACTCATTTTAGGGCCGCGTTTTTTCTTGTCTTATTAACAAAATAATAGTATAAGAACCAGAATAATTAATTCCGTTTACAAAAAACAGTTCTAATATTACGAGAGAGAAGTGAGATCAAAATGTTTTAACAGCGAAGGAACACTCCCTATATTGAAGTGCATTGAATATAAAAATATATATGTTCTAAAAATATAATTTTGTGAAACATTTCTCATTATGCTTTATTTGATTGAATACTCATAAATATACGGAAATTTCTGTGGGCATATGGGTTTCTTAATCATAAATCTAGACCAAATAATCATTTAAAATGCTCTCTATGCGTTTTTACGAATGCGTACGTTATTACGAATAAGGAAAATAAAATACATGGGGGGGGAGCTAAAGACGCAAATAAGTTACTTTGCTACTTCAGTAAAAAGTAATGTGTCTTTTTTTCTCCCTACCGCTAACATGAATATACTAAAAAAACAGCGATGAATTTTTTTATCTTTCTAATATTTTATCCAATTTTCCGTCTGACTTTCTTTTTATCGGTTAGTAATTTAGGTTTGAAAAGAAAACCCACTAAAGAAAAGTATCTCTTTCGTCACGGGGATTACAGCAAATTAAAATGTTTTTTTATTTGGTTATTGGATCTAAGATATCTAATAAACGATCAAAGTTTTGATTTTGAATGATCTTAGATCGCCAATTTGAAAATCGCTTGAAAAAATTGAATTAAAAAAAATGTAAAGCTAATTTTGTGAAATTCTACGTTAATGGCGTCTGTCTAGCTTTGGGCCCCCCGCAGTGCGGGGGTTGCAGAGGTGTACGTTACGCCACTGGTTAGTGTACGTTTTTTTTTTTTTTTTTTGCTCTGCATATCCATACAGTTGTAAATTTTTTGAACGTCAGTTCAATTTGTGAAATTATTATACATCAGTATATATTTTATTATTTTTTTGTTCCATATCAATGGAAAGAGTTAAAACGTCAGTTCTAAAACCAGAAAGCCTAAAAATCGTTTACCCCTCTGCATTTCGTTGCATATCCATGCAATTGTAAGATTTTTTGTGAACGCCAGTTCAAATTAAAATACACCAGTTATAATTATTATACACCAGTATATAATTTTTTTTTGCTAGTAAGGGTTAGGACATCAGTTCTAAAGTCAGTTATTCCTGCATTCAGGAAATTTGTGTTACACTCGAACAGACATAGTTCGAACATCAGTTCACGATTATATGTGTTTTTAACATTTTTTTATATAATCTTATATAAGATTGTTGTTGATAAGTAACTACTCGAATTACTTATTGTATTTTATGAGTGTTTTAGAAAACTTATTAAGCTGTATATTCTAAGTTGCCGTAATTTAATGCGTTAATCTGTTAATTGTATTTATATTCTGATGCATTAAGCAATATAAATCGGTAAAATATACGAGTTATTTGAAACAGTTTTATAATTGAAAATTAACGTGGAAAGATTGTACGTTTTTTTATGATACTTTATTTTTTTCAATGCACAACAATAAATTCACGTCAGTGAATAGCAATTGGGTTTATTGGAAAATTAATGCTAAAGAGTAATACTTATTTCATGTCAATGAAATTATTTTGTGTTTATGTACGCATGATATTTTTTGGATTTATGTGAACAAAAAAAAACATTATCAGTTTAAATTGGAGAAAAACTACTGAATATATTTTGTAGTGTTCTATTATTCCGGCTAGGAATAGATTAAGTTGTGCATATCGGTAATATTTTAAGTGACTATTGTGTATCAGAAATATTTTAAGAGATTATTGTGTGTCAGTAATATTTTAAGTAATTATTGTGTATCACTAATGTATGAAGTGAGAATTTTTTAAGTGATATAATCAGTAATATATTAAGTTTTTATTTTATTAGTTATTTAAGTACACTTGCAGTGGCGTAAAGGAGAACATTTGGGCCCCCACGTTGAATTTTACAAAATGTAGGCACTTGTGTCAGTCAGGCTTTGGGCCCCTTAGAACCCTGACCCCCCCCGCGATGCGGGGGTGTACGTTACGCCACTGTACACTTGGAATATTGCGAAATATATAATAAATTATTTTTGATTTCTTCCTAATTCATTGAGTATTGAGTTACCATAGCGCGCGTTGTTTGTGTGTGTTTTAGTGAAAGATATATGTGTGATACTTAATTTTTGCAATTCCTTTTAGTGTTATTTTCGTCCGATTATTGGTTAGTTTGAGTATATTTTTTTAAAAAAATTTCAAATGGAAATTTTGGAGAAAACTAAAATGCAAGATTTAGTTTTGTTGGCTGAGGAGTTAGGTCAAAAGGTATCAGATAAAATGACGATTATAGATTTAAAGAATATCATAATCGGTAGCAAAGATTACGAAGAAGAGTTCGTTAGAGCTCAGTTATCTGTTATTTTAGAGGAACGCTTTGAAAGGGAAAGTGAGGAAAAAATTGCCAGGCAGCACGCAATCGAGCAGCAACAACGCGAATTCGAGTTAGAGAAAATCCGCTTGGTCGAAAGATCGCGATTCGATTCTGAAAATTTAAGCCCGCTTAAAACAAGTGTGTTAGTGATTTAATTAAAATCATTCCGAATTTCGACATAAGGAATGGAGATATCGCTCTTTTCCTTACCCTGTTTGAGAGACAAGCGAAACGTATTGGAGTAGAGAAAACGAATTGGGTATCGGCTCTTTTGGCACGCATGCCGTCCGATATTACTCAGATAATAGCCAGAAATCCAGAAGATAAATTTGACAACTATGAATACATAAAGGGAGTGTTATTAAAAAGGTTTAAGATGAGCTCAGAGACCTTCAGGCAAAAATTCATGAAACATCAGCGTATACCTGATAGATCTTGGCGTAATTTTGTGTTCGAAATTACGAGTTACTTCGAAGAATGGCTCGATGGAATGGAAGTAAGGGATTTCAAATCATTGAAGGATTTGATAATAACTGATCAGCTCAAAAAAAAAACGCGTGGCGGGGGAGATAAGAGAGCATTTCAGGGATGAATGGGCCAAATTTTATGAACCATCTGTATTGGCAGACAAATTGGACGGCTACGAAAATGTTCGGTCGAGTGTCAAGAAAACGAACCAACCTAAAATGTCAATCAGCTATACGTCAGATTCACTATCTAATATTAAAAAAGAACATCCAATAATTAAAAAAGATGTTCAGAGAAAAAGGTATAAATTGCCTTTCAAACAAGAACCTAAACAGTCAACATTTAAACCTACTTGCTATTCGTGTGGAAGAGTTGGGCATATCTCGAGGGTGTGTCCGGCTGAAAATCATAAGAAAACCTCCCCAAATCGCCAGATCAATGCTGTGGAAACCAATGAACGTTTTCAAGAACAATCCTCTTCAATTTTAACGGTTAAGGTTGCGATTCCTGTATATTCTCCTACCAAGGAGGACGAGAAAATAGACGAGTTAAAGTTTGTCCGCATTAAGTGTGGGAACGAAATTCTGAAGGCTGTCATCGACACAGGTGCCCAGATATCCGTGGTAAGAGCAGATGTCGTCGAGGGACAGAGCGTCGATAGTGGAGGGACAACCCAAATATTGTCGGCGTTTGGGGAACGTGAATTAACTGAAATGAAGATTTTCAACCTGAAAATCGACGCTCCAGACACGGGGTAGTACCCATTATGTGTGCAGTTTCTAAAAGGCTGGTTAACGACATGTTAGTCTGTTCGTCTGCTTATGAAGCGCTGTTAGAAAACGTGCAGTTTATTCACAACCCCGCAAACTCATATGTATCTTCAAGGGCAGTTGAAGGTATTACTGCAGACGATCCAAAATCAATTTCCAGCCAAGAAATGGCCCGAGAAACTTACCCCTCTGAAATTTACATGCAGTCTTTGAGAAAAGCAAATGAGGAAGAGCAATTTCCGGAGGAAAGGGAAACGCGTAGTACATTCATAAAAATGCAAAGGGAAGATGGCACATTAAAGAAACTCTGGAGTCTTGCAGAAAACAAAAGAACTCAGTAAAAATACATAATGGAATATTGACACACTCGGAATATATTTGTGGAGAGAACATCAATAGGTAGTACTACCGCAATGTAAAAGAGAAGAAGTACTCAAAATAGCGCATGACGTCCCTCTTGGTGGACATCTGGGGGAGCAGAAAACTAGGCAAAGAATAAAGTACTCATTTTATTGGCCGACAATAAAACAAGATGTCAAACGATTTTATGAAAGTTGTAAGATCTGTCATCTTCGGAAGCCCGTCACTTACAGAGATCGGGTTCCAATACAACCATTGGTCAGACCCGAAATACCCTTTGAAGTATGGAGTGTGGACTGTATTGGACTGTTAGAACCTCCTTCGAGAAGGAACCATTATTTTATTATTTGCGCAGTTGATTTATGCACGAGATGGACAGAGGCCATACCTGTCAAGGAAATAAGCGCCAAGACTACGTGCAACGTCCATCTGAAAATTTTCACACAAACAAGTTTCCCGAAAACGATCTGTTCTGACCAAGGAACTAATTTCACCTCAAAACTTTCTGAAGCGTTTCTGAGTTTTGGGGGTTTCACCACGTTTTTCCACTCCAGGGCATCCTGAAAATATGGGGCGCCGTGGAAAGGTGGAACCGCACGTTGAAGGACATGTTAAGTAAGAATGTTCAAGAACACGGGTCCGATTGGGATCTCCATCTTCCTTTCTTTTTATTCGCATATAGGGAAATACCCGACAGTACAACAGGCATGTCGCCATTCCAATTAGTATACGGATGTTTGCCTTCTTCTCAAAGAAGTGTGGATAGGAGAAAGAAACACCTCAACTACTATCTCCCGTTCAGTGGAAAAGTATCTGGAAGACTTCATCGGAAAGCTAAGAAAGGCTCATGAAATAGCAGCATGAAGCGACTCGAAATAATTACGCGTCATACTATAACTTACGATCCAGGGAAAAGCAATTCAAGGTAGGAGATAAAGTTCTGGTACTACTTCCGTCTTCTACTCATAAATTGATGAAAACATGAATAGGTCCAGCTACAATAATTGAAATAACTAGACCATATTCCGCGAATGTTGAATTAGATGATGGGGGCATAAGAGAGTTACACTTCGACAAATTACGTCCTTACATAGCAAGAGTGGGACAAGTTGGGTTGATCTTCGATCAAGACTCAGATTTCGGGGACCTTCATTATGCTTCAACAGATATGGCTGTAACATCTATGGGGGATGTTACAGATCACATAAGCAGTGATTGCCAAGAATTAGCAGATGTTCAGCGACTGGAATTATTGAATACTCTCAAAAAAATTCTCCAGTTTGTTTAGTTCACTTCCTGGTTTAGCAAAAGTAAAAGTACATAATTTGAAACTAAAACCGGATTTCACCCAAAAAAAGATGCATCCTTACCGCATACGCATTGCTTTACAGCAGGAAGTCGATCGTCAGATCAATGAGTTACTGCCCCTCAAACTCATCGAACCGAGTGAAAGTGAATGGGCACATCCAATTGTTTGTGCATCCAAAAAGAACGGAAGTATCAGACTATGTGTTGACTACAGACATTTGAATAGTTTCACTATTGCAGACGCATACCCTATGCAAAATGCAAAGGATCTTCTGTTTGAAGTGGGCGAAGCTAATTATATAACCGTTCTAGACCTGACAAAGGGCTACTGGTAGATTCCAATGGCAGAGGAGGCAAAGCTTTACACGGCCTTTGTGACTCATCATGGTCATTACCAATTTTGTGTTATGCCTTTCGGGATGAAAAACGCCGAGAGTACCTTTCAAAAAGTTATGGACCAGGTGCTAGTGAAACACCGGGCATATTGTCGATCATATACCGACGATGTAGCAGTTTTCTCCAAGTCTTGGGAACAGCACATAAAACATCTGTGTGTAGTATTTCAAACGATTCAAAGGGTCGGGTTCACGATTAACTTTAAAAAGTGCAATTTCGCAAGAAAACGTGTGAAGTTTTTAGGGCACGTTGTCGGTTCAGGGCAAGATTCCCCAGACCCAGGAAAGGTTGAATCAATTAAAAACATATCTATACCAACAACGAAGAAAGAAATACGAAGTTTCCTGGGTTTAACTACACTGGTGTGCAAAACTTAAGCAACAATGTAAAAATTAAGCAGATAACCATGAAATTGCAGAAAAGGAGGTCTGGAGATCAGTACAGTGAACACGTAAGTCAGTAGAAACGTCATGTGTATGCAAATATCAGGAACGAAACGTCAGAAGCGACGTGAGCGTACGCAAAACGCGTGATGTCGGCGCGTGCTGTTCAACAGTAAAATAAAATGAAGGACGCAGACGCAATTCAACATATTCGCTGCAAGTGCCAGTGAGTCAGTTCGGGAAATATGGCTAGAAGAAATCACCTGGACGACTTCACACGTGGAAGAATGATCGGAAAGCTGGAGGAGGGGCGTACCGTCACCAGTGTAGCTGCAGAGTTCGGAATCAACAAAAGTGTCGTTTCGCGCGCTTGGAGAGCGTTCCATACCACAGGTACAGCTGTTAGAAAGGTTGGTGGTGGCCGCCCGAGGACGACAATTGCAGGGGATGACCGATATATCATCCTGCAGGCGAAAAGAGGCCGACGGCAGTCAGCAAGCGTCATTGCTCAGCAACTCTCTATAGCAACGGGGCGACAAGTGTCGCGGTTTCTATAGCAACGGGGCGACAAGTGTCGCGGTTTACTGTGGCCAGACGCCTTCACAAAGGGGGCCTATTCGCCCGCCGTCCTCAAGGCTGCCTCCCGTTGAAAGTTGACCACCGATGCCACCTTTTACAGTGATGCAGAGAGCACAAAAACTGGACAACTGATCAATGGAGTCGTGTCCTCTTTACGGATGAGAGTCGGTTCGGTACCAGAAGCGATTCTCAACGCGTTTTGATTTGGAGAGAGATCGGGACACGGTTTTATACCAGTAACATCAAGGAAAGACACCATTACGGTGGTCCTGCAATTCTTGTCTGGGGAAGCATTATGCTGAACGGGCGAACTGAGCTCCACATTTTCGATAGAGGGTCTGTAATTGGGGATCGCTATTGTGAGGAGGTACTTCTTCCTCATGTGCGTCTGTTCCGAGGTGTCGTTGGCCCAGACTTCATTTTTATGGATGACAATGCACGGCCACATCGGACTCTTGCTGTTGAGGAGCTGCTGGAAAGTGAAGATATCACTCGAATGGATTGGCCAGCGTACTCTCCAGACTTAAGTCCCATCGAACATGTGTGGGATGCTTTGGGGAGACGTATGGCAGCACACTTACATCATCCGGAGAACACCCAACAATTCAAACAGATGCTGATTGAATAATGGGCACTTTTACCGAAAGAAATGTTGCACCAACTGGTTCTGATTATGCGGAGACGGTGCGAAGCAACCATTGCAGTGAGGGGAGGGCATATACCATATTAAGGAACATCTGCTTGTTTTTCTTCCTGTTGGATAGACCATCATGAGTCATGATACTATGCGTTTAATAAAGCTTGTTTTTGTTTGGTTCCATACCATATGCATCGTATTCCTTTTTCAGCGCCGATGCTTTCGTCATCCTTTAAGTAGATAATACTTTCCCTCATTTCTGAATTTCATTTCTCTCAGATGATTTTCCGTGAAGTTATGGCAATAAACCCACCTGTTGCTTAAGTTTTACACACCAGTGTAGTTACTATCGGGAATATATCCCAAACTTTGCTTCTTTAGTCTTGCCATTAACAGAACTGACAAAGAACCGAGATCCGAATATAATCCCTTGGAATGAAGCTGCCGAACAAGCTTTTACAAAATTAAAGGCACAACTGGTAAAAGCCCCATCTTTATACACACCTAATCTATCAAAACCTTACCAACTATACACGAATGCTTCAACGACTGCAATCGGGGCTTGTTTGTCTTAAAACAATGAAAAGGGTAAAGAGAACCCAATTGCATTTTTTAGTAAGAAACTGACCGAAACTCAAACTCAGTGGGCAACCATAGAGCGTGAGGCTTATGCCGTAATAGAGGCATTGAAGCTCTTCGATAGCTGGATTTTCGGGGTCGAAATTGAGGTGATATCAGATCACAACCCTCTGACTTACCTAACCTTAACAACTCCTCGAAGTGCCAAACTAACTCGATGGGCATTAATCCTCCAAAGATATAATATTGCTATTTCATACAGGAAGGGTATTAAACACGGAAATGCTGATGCATTATTCCGGTTGCCTATTCCCGTTAGTTAAATAAGATTCGAGCCAATGATTGCTTGACATTTTTCTGTGTAATAATTTCTGGAACTGCTAAAGATTAAAACTTTGGCTTGTGTGATATATTTTTAATAACTTGTCTTTTTATATTTTAATATTTTTTTGAGTATTATTTGTGTTTGTAACTTGTATGGATATTAATTTTTCTAGCATATTAATGTGATTTGCAAAACTATGTGGGTGTTGTATTAGCAAAAGCTCTTTTCACGCGACACCTGGGGAAAAAAATTTCTCTCGTTATCTCGTTTCTTGCCATGTATGTATGCATGTGTTTTTTTGTTTGTTTTTTCTATAGTTTCTTTTCAGCTGCATCGTCCTGGAATAACGGATGAGCTTTTTAAGGGTGAGGTGTAGGAGTGGAAAGATCCATTAACACCTGCTACAGGGGATGGTTAGTTCCCCCCCCTTGGAATGTGGAGATTCACCATGTGGTCAAGCTGGACAGGGGACGGAAATTCCCTTCCCCCCTTGGGGGTTAGAAAAGAATTCATTCTGTCTTTGGGTACGAAGGAGTGATGTCATGTTCGAGTGTTGCTAACTGTACACTAACTGTTTTTCTTTAAATGTTTTTTTCTTTAAAATAAACCTTAATATTTAAAATTTAGACGCCGTGTTCTTAATTTGTTTCCGTGTCCATTGATTAGAATCAAACTTTAGTCCCGGTAACGGTAACGGTTATACATTTACGTGGAACCTTAGAGAAAACTCTATTATCCACTCATCAGAATAAATTTAACAGAGGACAATTTGTTAAGTACATAAAAATTAGAAAGCAGTCCACATTAAATGCAGCGCAACAACGCTGGTGGAGGGGTGGGTGGAAAACCACTTTCCCAGTTGATTTAGTTTCTGTTTCGCTTTCATAGGAAAACGAAGAGAAAATGACGTCACATCTCCATGACAGCAAAGCCCGTCTTTCAACCATCTGCCGCATCTCGACGGAACGAGGAGAGAAAAGGGTTTCTTTAATACAAGGATTAAGAGAATAATATTTTTAAGTCCGTTACACGATACCTCTAAGATAACTGCGTGCGGTTATTGAAAGGAAGTTTTAAGTAACCACTTGGAAGAAAGTAAGAACTGGTAGAGGAGTTTAAAATAAGATCTTGAGGGGTGAAGTTGCCATACTAAACGTGATCAAAAACTTACATGGCGCAGGGGGGATAATTAGAGTGAGTGAAGTCTTGCAAAAGAAAACAACTACTATAACAATAAAGCTCATAATTTTTTTAATTCGAATCAAGACATTCCCATCCTTTTCAGGGCTGGGAAGTGTTGATACGAGTGATTAAGAACTGCTCTAGGTCTCTTAGAAGAGCTAGGAATAGAATTGTCGTAAGCCGGGATTTCCCGGATAGATTCATTTGAAATCTGTGGTAACCGGTTGAAGAAATTTTCTGATTGTTTTTTGATGAAATCAAGAAGCGGCGGAACATTAAGATCTTTATGCAAGACTTCGTTCCTGACAAACCAAGGTGCGTTTGCTGCTCTACGCAGTTGAATGTTTTGAAAAGTGTGCAATCTTTTCAGGTGAGTAACTGCCGCCGCTGCCCAGATGGGAGAAGCATACAGCATGATGGGGCGAAGAATGGCTTTGTATAATAGAACCTTTTGCCTTAATGCGAGCTTGCTCTTGGGAGAAATCAAGCGATTTAGAGCGCATCTCATTCCAGCCGCCTTTTGGTGGGCGGAACGGATGTGTTTAGCAAAGTTTAATTTAGTGTCAAGTATTAACCCTAGGTACTTATATTCAGTAACCCAGGGGACAGGCTGATTAAAAATGTTGACATGCGGGAGGTTTCCGATGCACCGCTGTCTCGTAAAGAGGAGGCATGCACTTTTTGATGCATTAACCTTTATTTTCCAGTCGTTAAGCGAGGTTTCGAGTCGAATGACATAATTTTGTAGCCGCTCAATGATATTGCAGTTATAAATGTTTTAGGTAAAAATGGCAGTGCCGTCCGCGTACACCGCTAAGTGGACTTCGACAGCGTTGGGAATGTCGTTGATGTATAGATTAAAGAGCTTGGGCCCTAATAAAGATCCTTGTGGTACTCCGCTGAGAATTGGACGTGGGGGTGGAGAGACTGTTTTCAACTCTTACCCTAAATTCACGGGAGTTTAGGTAGGAGTGTATAATTTTGATGAGTTGGTCCGAAAACCCAAGTCGCATAATCTTGGATAGCAAGCCATCATGCCAAATTTTGTCAAAGGCTTTGGCTATGTCCACAAAAAGCATACCCGTGGCCTGGTTATTTTGAAAGCCGTGATGAATCAGCTCAGTAACTCTTAGTAACTGGGTTACTGTGGAGCACTGTGTGACAAAGCCATGCTATTCAGGAATAATAATATTCCTGGCTATGCAGTGCTGATTAAGGCGATTCAAAAGAACAAATTCGTACGCTTTGCTCAAGCTACTTAGTAGCGAGATTGAACGGGTAATTTTGAGGTTGAGTATCATCAGAATTGGGTTTAAGTATGGGGACCACCACGGCAGTCTTCCAATTCCTAGAGAAATGACAGTTCTCCATCAATAGATTGAACAACATGACAATAAAAAGAACAAATTTGAGGGGGACATTTTTTAAGGATGCGATTTGTAATTAAATGCAATCCAGGAGATTTATTGATATTAAGCTTTTTAATATACTCCTGTACTTCCCCTGGTGTTGTTTTTTCCAGGTCGAGACAGGTAGGAGCGAAAAGGAATCTTTTAGTTTTCCTTTGTGTACGAGCTGTAAAACGGTCGTTTTCAGCTTCAGTGTTGGGTTCGAACTGCTTTTGAAGGCTGTCAGCAATCACTTCCGCCTTCTCCAGAGGGTGATTTGCTACACTGCCAAGTGCGCCCTTTAGGGGGGGAGGAGAATGTTTTGAGGTGGGTTTTTTTTTAATAGGGAGATTTTCCTCCAAAGAGTGCCTGAAACTTTAGTCCCTTCTAAACAATATGATAGCTCGTTGTATAGCAATGCACGGGTGGTCATATTAGACAGACTTTTCGTGAGGTAGATGCTTTTTGTTTGATTCATTCTTTCACACTTTTTAATATGTCCTGTATATTAACTCACAGTTAAAATATTTTCCATATTGTTATGCTGCTAAATCAGCGTTTCTCAAACTGGGGTGCACAACCCTCTAGGGAGAAGTGATAACCCTATAGGGGGTTCGCGAGCATATTCAAAAGTCGAAAACAAAATGTTATTTAAACAAAATGTTATTTAAACAAAAATTATTAATTTACTGAAAGTAAACAAACAAAATACATTCTAACATAATAAAATATAAACATTTACACTCATATAATGCATTTATAAATGTATCAGCACTACAAATTGTATTTTATAATTAATTTAACAATAATAAATTAAGAACAAGTTTAAAATAATTACCAGTGACCCATGGGATTGTTATATATAAAATTTTTACAAAAATCAACACTTATCCTGATAATGTGTGTGTGTGTGTACGGTTTATAATTAACCTCGAAACCGCTGATTAAAAGTTACGGGATTCGCTCCCCAATGCCCCTGTTTTCCCCGTGATGTATTACGACCAACGATAACGTATGGATCCCCCGTATGGGGGGCCGCGGCCCCGACCCATGCAAAACGCATCCAAGACATTCAAAATAAAATTCTTAGAATCATTACTAACGCACCTTCGTACGTTAGAAATAGTGTCATACATCACGACTTACACATGGAGCCGATCGATAACTACATCACTAGAACTTCTAGAAATGTTTTTACTTCTATCCAAAATCACGACAATCCAGTGATTAAAGCACAAACACTATTCACGTATCCTCACTCTAAACTAAATTTTGCTTACAAAACTACTAAATGGAATCTGCCCTTGAAACCACGGTAATCACAACAAAAACACTTAATTGCTACACTTCACAATATTCAAACGCATTTGCCTCTCATCAGAACTGGGATCAGTGTTAAGGCTGGCTCCAGCTTCGTTCCACCTGCTGTGGCGTCTGTAAGTGTCTCCTTGCAGACTCTTTTCTTTTTCATTCCGGCTGGAAAAAAAATAGCAGCATTCTCCTTCCCACTGCATTTTTAGTGCTCCTCGGAAGCGTTTTGGCGCTGTTAAGCCTCCCTTCCTGCGCTCTTCCATTCTCGCCCTCGTGACGTCACTCCAGTTTCGTCCTCGTTGGCCGCTCTCTGCCTCCAGCCTCCCCCTGCGGGGGGAATGAATTCAGATATCAATCTTTCTTTTTCAACCTTTCTCCACGATTCTGGGTATAAGCGATTTATTTCGCTGGCACCCACGTCATCTAATTTTCGTTTCGTTCGTTCGTGATGTATTGAGGGGGATGAATAGGAATAAATAAAACCTTCTCTGAAATAAGTAAATCTTTCTCAAACACTGTCAAGGTCCTTTAATTACATTCCAAAGCCTTCGGAATAATTTTATGGATAGCAGTGCACAGAGAAGATTGTTATTTAGAAAGACGTATATATTCGTCCGGGTATTTTACGCTTTGGCCCCTTCTCCTAACAACCACACTACACCAACTTAGAAGGAATATTCTATCAATACTTAGCAGGAATATTCTTTGAAATCCACTCTTTCAAGATGTATAGCAGCACGGGTTCTATGATGAGGCGAATAGTTTTGTAAAAGATATTGCGTTTTCAGCTGACGGCGTTTTTAGCGGATTGCAAAGATTATTATTTTTATCCCGAAAAAATAGTTTGTCAAAACTTTAAGTGTTTTATGCTTTTGTATGTTAATGAAGACCTTAGAAAATGATTTGACTACTTATTTTAAGTGAACGGTGTACATAATTAATTTTACAGTGGAATATCTTTAATTAATTTATTAGCTCTAACGGATTAAATTTTCCAAAGCGGAGTATTTTGTTTATGTATATCCCTTAATTTTAAATGTAGTGATCCAAAAATAAATATAGCATGAAAAAAACTGCAGTAAATCATAATGCGGTTGGATAAAGTATTAACGTGCATCGCACCCCTACATGGCGGGTCTTACAAAGCTCTAATAAAGCTCGAGCTATAAAAGTAGCTAGGCATTTGCCAACTTGACTCTATCGTTAACATTTCGCTATGTTTTTCATTGAATCGCCATTGTAATTTAAGAAACGGCGTTGCTTGCAAATATTACAATATATATATAAATTTCTTAATATCCTATCGCAATTAATTTTATGCGGATCTGCTTTCACTCCCTTGTATTTGGCGGGAACACATTACTAGTTGATGCACTCCCGACCTACGTCTACACTGCAAATAAAAGTATGTTATATGTTTTTGTTCATATGTTATTTAGTTTAATGATTTTTTAATATTTAAATTCCTCATATATAATTCTTTCCTTTCCTCTTGGTACATAGTATGACAAATTACAGGTGAAGTTTGGTCGGCCCCAAAACATGTTTAAACCTGCAATCCTGGTTCCTAAGGCCAGGAATTTGTCATTATACTACTGTGCCTTCTTCCTATTTATAGTTATCTTAGGTAATAACTATCTGTTTATTTTTATATTTTCGTTTATATATTTGTGTATATGTATGTATATATATTTATATATATGTGAGT
Source organism: Trichonephila clavipes (assembly GCA_019973935.1). Classification (NCBI taxonomy): domain Eukaryota; kingdom Metazoa; phylum Arthropoda; class Arachnida; order Araneae; family Nephilidae; genus Trichonephila; species Trichonephila clavipes. The sequence goes on along the minus strand of BMAU01001088.1, from coordinate 802,920 downwards.
ATATATATTTATATATATGTGAGTATATATATTTATGTATTGAATTTTTTATATTGGATTATATATATATCAAAAGCAATTTTTTTGGAAACGGTATAAAACTCACGATTATGGATAGATGTAAATAAAAAATAAATGAATAAAGTAAAATATAATAAAACGTGCATAATAATAAACTTCCATGATGCACTTTTGTAAAATAATCAAACTAAACTCAGATTCAGTATAAGGATTGGAAAGCCATTTTAATTCAACAATTACACAAGGGCTGTAGGTGAATAACCTAGGAATTATTGTTCCTTATTTGATAATTCTCAAATAATTGGATGAACCCTACAAGCCAAATTAGAAAATGAGATCCAAAAGGGAAAAACACACCTTTCAGTCCGTGTGCTTACCAATCTTATTTCTAAAGTAAAATCATAAGGTGAAGTAATCCTAGCCCGTCCAAGAACTAATTGCAGGCATATTTTTCTATGCATTGCTCAGAGTAAATCAAACCGTATAGTAAATGAGTCAAAAACTTCAGGGGTCCCGTATTTTCATAAATTTTGAATAATTCGTAAAATACCTGGTAGTACCATACGAATGGTATAATTATGAAGGAGTTAAAATAAAAAAAACTATAATCCAATTTAAAACGGTATTCTCTTTATATATAAGTTTGATTTTATCTTTCAATTTAACATATTGCACTTTTTATTCAAAATGATCACCTTTGACTTCACAAGGGTTTCTGTGGCCAATGATCTATCGAAGCACGCACTACCTCCACGGGAATCTGCGTCATTCCATTCCTTAAAGAACGTTGCAGACTGTTCTAATTGAACGCCATGTTTGGCACATCTTCGTCTCCCCTACTGGCCCTAATTTAGAGTCGAGTGCATTTAAATTTGGTTTTCTGGTAGGCCAATCTTCATGTTCTGATACTATTGTGTTTTCTTAACCACTGGATCAGAGTCCAGTTGAAAAGTGCAAATGTTTCCATTGAACAGATTAAGATTCAGAGGCTTCTCTATTGGTTCTATGAGGGTGTTTTGGAAAACTTTTACTATGGTTTTCCTTACTTCTTGGCAAAAATGAATCTCTGAGATGCCTTCATACCTGACGCCCACACAAATGCGCTCTGTAAGCATTTTTTCTTCGCTTCACCTTCTTGGATAATCCTTGCCTGTACACTGTCCTTCTAGCGGTGCAAAGCTTCTTCAACATCCAAAATTTTCTCGTCGGCAAACAGAAATATCGTTGGATGGATGGCTTGAGTACCCAGCTTCTTCGAGCTACAACCTCATATCAGTAGGTATTTGAGTGACTTTAATTGATTGACTATATATATATACTGTATATATATATATATTGCCCTGTGTTAAAATTAAATGCTTTAAAGATGTAATAAAAATACTGGAAATTTGGGGAAAATAAAAATTTAAAATAATAAAATGAATTAAAAATGAGAAAAATAGCTTCAAAGACGGCGCAAAAAACCAAAAAGGAAGGCAGAATTTCGATCTTTGTTTGGGCGGGGCAAGCAAACAGAAATGGTTTATCTAGCACTTTTTTCCTTTACAGGAAAATAGCCACATTTATTTTTCGATAACCTCTTATATTAAGGTCTTTTTTCCCCCTACACGTTCACCTGTTTAAGTAGAAGAGTCTTCTTTCGACAAGATCTAATGTTCTCACTGAGCGTGGACGACCGTATCTATTACAGTTTGGAATGCTGTTGGTCTTAATAATGATATTTACTCGATAAATTAATACCCTTTTAATGTTCAAAAGCCTTAGAGATCACCGACGGGCTTTTATTTTTTTTGAAGCAGAGAAATATTTGCTGCATGCTTCAGTGTTAAAGCTCCGAGTAATTTAGAACAATATGTATGAAAGATGGTATCTGAAAAACCTTACAGACAATCTCTAACACAGAAACTTAAAATCATCTGCTGCGTTTGAGTCACGGCACACGATCTCACTCTTGTATCAGAACTTATGGAACGACAAAATATATTAATATATCTTTTGTAATTATATGAAAATCGTTTAATATATGGTATTTAAAGAAAAATATTTAATGTATTTTAAAAAATATCTCAAATTCGAAAAAAAACTATGCTAATAACGTAGAGGAAAAAAATACTTTTGTAAGATATTTTAAAATAAACGACACAGAAAAAAACGTTTAAGAGTTAAAAATTAGCAGTCAACTCCGCAATATAATATTCTCCCAGATGTATTCATTTTAATAGACTTGCGTATTGCTTTCTTTTAAAATAAGTCAACAACTGTTACTGTGATCAGAAAGTACATTCTCGGAATATTTCCTTCAATATGCTGATACAAGATATTTCTGAATTCCGAGGGGTGATAGTAGGCAGCATGGGGACGACAGGGTCACAAACCGTGTTGAGTCGGTGAAAATAATAGTAGCCGTCGGAAGGACGAGGGGGTGGCCAAACGAATTTGGGGACTTGGAACACCGTGGGAGGGTCTGCAAGTTGCCAGATATCCCACTTCTCCCGGAGATTCTGCAGGGAGTACAAGCCACTGTGTACCAGAGTGTGTGGTTGATATATGATGGTGTACCAGCACATTTTTCGGGAGGTGGTTTGACTTATTGTTTGGCCTCCTGTACCTCAATTCCCTGGATTTCTTCGGAAAAGTCGCTTATGCATGAGATGTCGGTGGCTGCAATGTAGGATCTTTCGGCACGCTCGCTTCAGCTGACATCACCAGCACAGGGGATTTGTTTGAATGCGTCCTTTGTTCTTCGGTGTCTGCTGTGGGGATCTACTTACAATTACTCTCTAACAATTTACTTACTTGAAATAACCGCAGGTAATTATGGTTTTAATTTTTAATTATTTTGTATTTTTTAATAGTAATATTTTACAATTTCAAAAACAAGTTTGTGTTTTTCTATAATAAATCAAATATATTGATGACCTGATAAATCAGAGTAACTTTGAAAGAGAAAAGAGACAGGGACAAACAATTACAACGCAATCGGTTCGACTCTTCAATTTATAGACAAAACAGATAATAAAACGATTGCACCTTGTGATCGTGCGCTTTTTCTTTGAATTTATATGAAAAATAAAAATGCAGTCTAAAGCTGACACAATACATAGGCTTTCAAAAAAATCTGTGCAACTCATTATTTCAATAAAGTTCTGTAAGTACAAAATCCAATTGATTATTTTAGACATACGATAATTAAACTTTATCGATTAAGTATTTTCTTTTTGCATAGCTTCAAATTTTAAAAAAATATCTGTGACTAAAAGGTACTTAGTTATATATAACTTATTTAAAGCCTGATGCATCTGGAATTTCTAATTAAATTACATTTCTTAGTATTAAAGGACAATATATGCAATGTCTGATCTGGTGGTTGTCCTTCCTTAGGTTCGCTGGGTAAGATTTCTGGTACTAAGACATCCTGTGTCAAACACTAAGTCCCTTATTGAGAGGTATTACTGTATTTTTACCATATTAAGATAAAATGTGAAGGAATATCTAATTGTATTTGATTTTATGAAAAAAAATCGCACACACACACACAACCCATTAAAATGAAATACTTTATTTAACGATTTTAATTGAAAAGCTAACGGAGTTAAATGAAACCTAGGCTATTTTATTGTCAAGGAAATTATTTTGTATATACGTGTCAATAGTTATACTTAGCAGTATATGGATTGTAAAATCTTCTCCCTGGATCTAATTGAAATAATATTGTTGACACGAATCTTTTCTCGTAAGATAACTTTCATTTTTGGATCGAGACGTTTCACAACCATCATTACTGTTCTCAGTATTAAAAAAAATTGCAGTTCATTTGTCTGTTACTTATAGTAAATTTCGTTTTTTCCCCCCTGAATCATTAAATGTGAAATCAAAGTATTTGCAGATTTTTTCTCCTTTTTTCATACATCAAATGAAAAATTTTATGATTCGTTCTGAATATTCAAAGTTTGAATTACATCAGTAATTAATGTGTTATTTCAATTTTTTCTTCTTTTACTCTAAAGAGATAAATTTAGTAATATTATTTTGTTATTATTTTAAATACATTTTTAATAATTGCATTTGTTATAATAAATTTCGATTTAAGTATTAAAAATATTTCGTAATGATAAAATTTTTGTTAGGAAGCTAAAAAATGGAATTTTATTAGACTGAGAACTATAATGTATCTATTTTTTTATTTAAGTATCACAGTCTACTTTTTGGGTATTTTTATTAGTGTTAGTTCTTTTAAGATTGATTAATATGATCATTAATTTCTTGTTATATTTATGAGATTTGTGAAAGTATTTTTCTTTGGAGAAGTTGGATAGGTAAAACATCTTTTTTAAATTCAAATTCATTTAAATGCATGCAATATTTTGTGCGCGCTGTATACAGATTTATATTTGGGTTTGTTGGAAAAAAAGTTAAATATTATACTTTCAGACGGTATAGTTTTATATATATAGTTTGAAGAAGCTACTCTGTTAGAATGTATTACCATGTAATCACCATTTCCAAATATATTAAGTATACGTACAGTGGTGGCAAAAAGTCCTGAACACACTCCTTTTTTTGCATAATTTTTGTGTTTGACTTCATTTTTCGTTATGAAATTATCGCACTATCTTAAATATTGTTATTGATTTTAATGTATTTTTTCATGCTGATTTCAAATATGTTTGTAGATTTCTTCTAAAGTAAAAAGTTTCATTGATATGTTAAAAAAACCTTGACAAGAAAGCACAAGGTCACTGTAAGAATGAGTGAGTGTGTTTTCCACCAATGAAATGCTCCATTATTTCAACCAATCAGAGAGCAGTAGCGAATAAGGGTTGAAAGAAAAAGGTAAAGCGTGGATTATTGTATTGAATTCAGTTGTGTGCTTGTGGAAAATAGTGTATTGAAAGCAATTTGAAGTGCGTTTGTGGAAAATATTGGAATTATGGCTAAATTTTCATATCTGCATGAGAATAAAAGGTACAAAATAATACATTTGAAGGAAGAAGGTTATTCACTGCGCCAAAAATTGCTGCTAAAGTACCATGTGTGGCCTTTCTACTGTTGTGAGAACTTTGAAAAGATTTTCTGAAACAAATTTTATTGCGGACAATGGGTGATCAGGACGACCAAGAAAAACATCCTTACGTGAAGACAGGTTATTGCTTTCAAACAGAAAGCTTAATTCCTCGCAAAGTTTGAAACAATGGACTTTGACATCAAATGTGAGTGTGTGCCCAAGAACTGTTAGAGGAAGACTTCTGGAAATTGGGTTACGTGGCTGTAAAGCGCGCCCAAAACCATTACTGACTGAGTTTCAACGCAAGAGGCGATTGACGTGGGCAAGGGAACATTCATTATGGACTATTAAATACTGGGAAAAGGTAATATTTAGTGACGAGAGTCAGTTTTGTATTTCTGGCAACCAAAGTAGTGCCTATGTAAGACGACGCACTCATGAGGAATTCAGCTTTTAGTGTCTGAAGCCCACAGTAAAGTACCCGACAAAAGTGATGGTATGGGGTTGCATGTCTTCTCATGGTGTTGGAAGACATCACATCGTTAGCGGAACAGTGAAAGCCATGGATTACATTGAAATACTACAAAATAAATTGCTACCAACTGCGAGAGACCTTTTGGGGAATCAGTCATGGATTTTTCAGGACGATAACACCTCTTGCCATCGTGCAAAGGTAGTCCAGAAATGGTTGGAAGACCGTACTGTGAATAGAATGAACTGGCCAGGACAGTTTCCCGACCTTAATCCGATAAGAGAGTTTAAAATTGGTTATGAAATTTCAAAGAAAAAACCTTCAAACAAACGTGAATTAATTGAGAAGCTTTAATATTTTCCTTCAACCATATTGTCACGAAAGATCTTCTTTTGAAACTGGTGCATTCCATGCCAAAAAGATGTAGAGCCGTAATTAAAGCAAACGGCTGGCCCATAAAATATTGATTTTCTAACATGTGACAACAATGTAATTTTCAAAATGCTTATATATATATATATATATATATATATATATTAAATATACCGTATTTGTCAATTTTCGTGTTATTTTTCTTTGCATATTATGTTATTCCATATTGTTTTATTCTGCACATATTTTACATTATTGTGTTCAGGCAGCTTTACCACAAAAAATATTTTAGTCATTAAGAAACTAGTAGTAGATTTGAAATCAGCATAAAAAAATACATTAAAATCAATAACAATATTTAAGATAGTGCGATAATTTCACAACGAAAAATGAAGTCAAACATAAAAATTACGCTAAAAAATGAGTGTGTTCGGGACTTTTTGCCACCACTGTAAATACAGTGTTTCAATGAAAGTAAAAAATGTGGGCTTTTTCTTTGTTTCAAATTTACGATAGGAATTTGAATAATTTCATCAAATTCTTAAAAAATCGTTAGGATTTTTTAAGGATCTTTGATCGGATGTGGCTTTCAACGAAATTATCTGATATGCGAAAGGATTGGCCGATGGAACTAACTTAAACTTTAAGGTGATCCCTGCTAACTTTGAGAGGACGCAGCCACATTACTGAATTCAACGAAGAAATATTAATTTTGATTATGAAGCGCAAGATGATCCAGTGGATGACTCTGAATTAAAATTCAAGATAGGTTTTTTTTTAATTTTTGCACAATTTATCAAAATAAAGTAATTAATACCTTAGACTGTAGATTTAATTAAATGAATACCCGCAGCGATTGTTTTCAATTTTTATAAAATATATATGATTTAAAAGAAATCTTTAAAAATTTATTTACTAAAAACTGTAAAAATTCAGAAATAATTTTGGCCGATAAAGAATCAGTGGGTATAAACGTGTTTGATCTTGCAAATGAGTTAGTGTCAGTTTCTATTTTATTAGGCAAAAAAGGAAGATTGAATGTTGATATTTTTTAGTTGCAGTACTTATAGTAAAGATGAAAGGTAATTTTTTTTTGCTCCGAAATTTCCGATAAATTATAAAATTGTTGAGAAACGAAGCAATGCATTTTTGTTTGAATTAATAAAATGTTTCACACATTTACGTTGAAACTTTTTCTTAAATTTTTCGTTCTCCTTTTCATTTTAAAAATCTGGTCACCTTAAAAGTATTCCAAAGTAACACAATTATTTGCCTGAATAATTTAAACAAAATGACTTATTATGAATCAAGTAAATTATATTACATTTATAACAGTAATCCGCCAAAATAAGGTGAATATTTTTATCCCATTAAATTTTTCGTTCAAAGGCAGTTACTTAAGAAATACAAATGAGTACATTTAACTCAAAAATCAAAACAATCTTGTACTCATGTGTTCTTCCGCGGGTAGCGTGGTAGATACAAAAAATAGTTCGGAAGATTTATGAGAATTAAATTTGTTGTTAAGCCCCAATTATCAAAATATGTAGCCGATATATTAAAAGAGTTTCTGCAATCTTGAATATCTTTTTTAATTTTTCCGAAAGCATTAATTAGCATTTTTGGGGATTTTGAGTACATATAAGGAATCAAATTCAATCAAGGCATGCGGTCAAATCTGATGCAAACATTCTCATTTCAAAATGAGTATGTTTAGGTACTCATTTTTGAGTAAGTCTTTTTTCTCCGTTTAAATGTGTTAAAAAATGTGTATGCAAAATATTCACGTTTTCTGTGGAAAAAGATAAAGTGAAAAGAAAAAATTATTTTGCTACATTTGCGCTTTTTCCATTTTATTTATTTATACATAAATATTGATGTCATCAGTTTCGTAAAATATTTTCATGTTGATTAACATTTTTAAATATGTGTGTTTTCGTAGCTTGAATGTACCGTAATCTTCTTAAAACATTTTCGATTGACAGTTATTCAAATGAAAAAAAAATATTTGCCTCACGTATAAAAATAACTTCCTTAGTCGCTTATAAAGGACGATAGTAGGTCATTTAAAATGCAAAACATTAATGAGCTTTTGAGTACTTTCATTAATTTTCCTACATAAAGGATCCTAACAGCAATAGCTCGAAATTGAAATACAACGTAGTTATATTTATTATGATGATTTTGTTTTGTAATCGTAATATATTGTAATAATTTTGTTTAATAATAAATGAACTAGTCTGTAATTGCTAAATATTTAATTTATATTGCTTCAAACTGATAAAAGAATTTCAAAGAAAAAAATAAGTTAATTTTACTTATATAGACACTTTTTTTTCTTTTTATTGAATGTAACATGTGAAATAAATACATAATTTTTCTAATCTATTCTAAGACTATTAAAAGTTAGCCATTCTTTTGTAAGATTAAATTATTAAAACTTGAACAATACATACATATATATATATATATATATATATATATTGCATGCTATTGCCATTTTAAGAGGAATTTACAAGATACCTTTTTAATTAAGATCATAGACCCAAAGTGGTCTATGACGACATGCAAGGGGGTCCACGTCAGCAAAAAAATAATTTGGGGGTCAATGAGGTGTAAGTGGGGGTCTAAGTGATATTGACTCTCATTAAAGTAGATCGTGAGTTCAATTTTCAAAGAAAATTTAATCAAGTGGAAACCAAATTTTACTTATTTAGCAGATTTATTTACTAAATTTAATGTGGTTAATTTGCCCGTACAAGGTGACAGCATAAATTTTTTTTAAAACAGGAATCATTTCAGCGTTTCTTTCCAGAGTTAAACTAAAGAAGTATAATACTGGAGGTCCGGAATTTTCTCAAATTAACCCAGACAATCTGGCAGCACGTTTTAACCTACGTTCAACACTTAACTGCCTTTTATTGAGATTTTGAAACCAATTTTGAGAATGCTTTGACTATGGTAATACCACAGTAGGCAACGAATTTACATGGTCACATTGGGAAAAAATTGTCACATGACAACGGGAACTGATCGTGATATGCACCAATGAAGATTTTAAAGTTTAGAACCGGATTCCTGCAATTTTGGGTTTAAAAAAGCAAACCTGTTATTTGTCCAGAATTATGGAATATCGTGAGGAAGTTTTTAATTATTTTTCCTAGTAAGAAGAAGTTTCAGGCAGTTACCTATATCCAAAACAAAAAAAGAAACTGGACACTACTAACAGAGGATATATAAGGTTAAACCTGACAAGATTGATACTAAATGTAGAAAATTTGTTATTGTAGCGCCAGATTCAACCCTCTCATTAAAATCAATTGCATGTTGCTTGGTTGTTTTATTTAACAGTTATTTTATATATTAATTAACTTTTAATTTAATTAATTAACATATGCTTTTTAAACTTTAACTCTATACTTCATCAGTTATAAATTTAATTCTTTTAAAGTAGTAGTAGTACTAGCAGTCAAAAAGACATTTAAGTTGATAAATTTGCAAAAATTCAATATTAATTAAGTAGGGGTCTACTATCATACCGAAAAAAAGTGGTCTATGAGACAAAAAAGTTTGGGAACCTCTGTTTTACACGGACAACTTGAAAGAATATTTAATGCAGTCTAATAATTAATTATGTGTATAATTAATGATATGTATTACGTGTATAATTAATGATATATATTACGTGTATAATTAATTATATATATATTATGTGTATGCTTAGTTATATATGTTATGTGTATACTTAATTATATATATTATGTGTATAATTAATTATAAAAATACATAAAAAAATGTATAAAATATCTTTAAAATATTGTAAAACAGTTCTGTATGCTACTAATAAAGTTTATCAAAATGCATATTTCGAAAAATTTAAAAATTGAGTTAATAAATTATCTGCAGTTTAATATGGAAGAATTTTAAAAAAACATTTAAAAGGCTTTATAAGATTTTAAACCAAAAAAAATACAAATATTTTAAAAAATACAAATTCAATGCAAAAACATCCTTTAGATAAATAAATTGCAAAATTTCAGGCGGGAATTTTAAATTTTTAAGGACGATTATTAATTTGAATACATAGTGATATTTAAATAATATAGAATTAGCAGCCCTAATAAGCAGACAACAATGACTTGAATTCTGAATAACTTCCAAAGCATTTTTAAAATTAAGTTTCAATCTTATTAAACTATGTTTTATTTGTGATTAATACATGAAGGCTTTAATTCTCATTCGTTTAATTGCAATGGATACAAATATAAAATACTTCAGAACATAACCACTCCTCCAAGACATAAACGAGAGGCTCTTAATCAGTGTCCCGTAGAACACTGGTGCACTAAAAATTAAAAAATCGATGTTTTCAGTGTGCAATAGTTTTTATTTACTATTTCATTTTACTATTATATTTCTCAAAAATCCTTTAAAATGTATTTTTCCTGATTGTGAAAAGGTTTAAAAGAGTTAGTATGTATATTTAAGAAAAATTCTAGTAATAATAGGTTCCAATCTATAGCAATATTTAAAATCTTTAGAAAAGGCAACAATAAGAATGTCAAAATTATGACAGAAGTTTCTTATAAAAAACAACAGGAAAAGGATTTAATTAAAATTTTATTGCTACACACAGAACAATAATTAATGTGGAAGAATATAAGTACTATTTTTTTTGTTGTGTGTGTGTTCCTAGTATAAAACTATTTAATTAAAGTGGAAGCAAAATGTGCATCACAGAAATAAAAATATGATAAAGTAAAAAATTGTAAAGTAGATAAATGATTTCAAACAAAATTCGTTGAGAAAGCCGAATAGATGCATTAAAACCACAAAGATATCAAGTAGGAGGGATGTACGATGCTTTACTTGCCGTTTGCAATAATTCGAAGATTGACAACTCTATAAGAGTTGAGGCTTCTGGACTATTAAGTAGTGTTAAACAATTTAAGTTCTTATGCTGCATTGTAATTTGGTACAAAATCTTAAATTGTATCAATCCTATAAGTAAGCTCTTGCAGACAGAAGACTATGATTTGCCATCTGCTACGGAGTTCTTGAAAAATCGTAAAGATTTTTTGAAGGATCTAGATTGGACACAGCCTTAAATGAAATGCTTTGCGACGCTCGAGAATTCGCTGACGAAATTGACATACCGGCTAATTTTGAGCTCACCCAGCCACGTCATAGAGTTCGAAGAAGGAATGTTAATTTCGACTATGAGGCACGAGATCAGATAGAAGATCCTATTTTGAAATATAAGGCAGAGTTTTATTTTTTCACATTAGATAAAGCTATCAATGCACTTGAATCCAGGTTTGATTTGATCAGTACCCACAGCAACTATTTCCAATTTTTATACAATATTTGTGATTTAAAAGATACTCCTCAAAACGACGAACTAAAGAATTGTAAAGATCTAGAAACGGTGTTAACTGATGGGAATTCATCGGATGTAAACGTGCTGGATCTGGCAGACGAGATAGTAGCAGTTTAGGCTTTGCTAAATAAAAATGAAAGGCCAATCGAGATTTTAAAATTCATATCGAACCTGGATTTAGCTCCAGATCTCGGTATAGTCATAAGGATATTGCTTACTCACCCAATAAGTGTGGAAAGGGGAGAAAGGAGTTTCTCCAAATTAAAATTAAAAAATTTTTACGCTCCACACCTACCGAGGATCGGCTAAACGACTTGACAACAATAGCCATTGAACAAGAACTGGCTGAAGAAATTAGTGTTAAAGAAATTATAAAAAATTCTCAGAATTAAAAGTGAAAAAGAAACACTTTTAAGTTTAACTCTTGGTTTAAGTGTATTTTTAATATGTAATTAAGTTTTAATACTTAGTGGTTCTATAATTTGTATTAGTATTTTTTAATATCTGTATTTTATAATTATACACTAGAAATGACTTTTTTGTGTGTGCAACCCTAATTTTAATTTAGTGCCAAAAACATAAATTAGTATTTTTTGCTAATCAAAACTTCAACATTATTGATAGCAATTTTTTTTTTTTTTTTTTTTTTTTTTTTGCTCTCGTTTTATTTTACCACTAAGCATGGAAAGGGTTTAGGTTATTTCTTTTAATTTTTGTTATAAAAGGGCGGCATTTTACCTCTTTGCCCGGGGCGGCGAAACTGCTAGCGCCGGCCCTGCTGGTACACATTCACTTTCAGATGAATTTTTGAAAAGAAAAAAACCTATTGCTAGAACCAGTGGCACAGACAGGAATTTTTCAAGGGGGTCCAGGATCGAAAGTTCACCATTCTTGTATATCATGCTCCGTTTGATTTTGTCGATTTTCGGGAACAAAACACAGTAAAAAACTAGTTTTTGAATAAATAATTAGCATTAATTAATAAAATTAATCATTAATAGCAAGTAATTAATTAAATTTTACGTACTATATACTTAGAATTATAATCAATCGGAAAAAAATATCAAGGGCTATGGGGGTCCGACCCCCTTGTGTGCGCCACTGGCTAGAACCATAAGAGAAAATAAAAGAAATTCCAAAATAAGATATAGACGGTATACTTCTCTTCAATGAAATAACTTCATTCAAAGATAGTTTTCATGTTAAAAAACGGCTCACTGAGATTTTAGAAATTATAGTGAAAAATGATCTTATTCCCAATTTCACTCTAGCCTTAAGAATTTTTTTAATCTAACCTGTTTCTGTAGCTTCCGATGAAAGAAGTTTCAGTGTAAATTAAAAATTTCTTGAGAAATAATATGACACAAGGAAGGCTTTCAGATTTGGCCATAGTCTCAATAGAATCCGAAATTTCAGAAAAACCGATTTAACCGAAACTACTAACAAATTTGCTTCTCAGAAAGCCAAAAAAATTACTTTATTGTTACAGTAAAATTAGGCGTATAACGTGCCCCTACACATATTCGCCGTATAACACGCACACCCTTTTGTACGAAGAAACCTGAAATGTATGTGCGCAATGATCTTGTGTTTTGAAGTCCTTTATTCGAATATTATTCCAAGCTTTAGTAAAAATAGTGTCCTTTCAGAATTACAACCCTTTAAAAGTTCATAAGGAATGTTATTTCTTTCACAGAAACAGTATTTCGATGTATGTAAAAGTCTGATCTTCATCTTTTTTGTATTTTTAAAGCTCTCCTCTTTATACCCAACGCGCAACGGTAGATTTCGATCTTATTTTGTGAGTTCTACGCCGGATTTTGCGGATAGTCTTAGCAGAAGGACTGATTTATATACTTTTCGTTTCACGAGCCTTACTATTTATTTTTATTAGATTGTATTTTTTGAGTAAATTCCGTTTTGCATTTATAATTATAAAATGTTTATTTTTATTTTAAAGGTTATATTTTTGTTGGTTTATTATTTTGTTAAAGCATTTTGTCACTATTATAACTCATTACCTGGCCAAAAAATGAAGTTCTGCACTTCAAATTTTTATTTGAGTTATTATTAATGTATTTTACTTTTAATTCCTATATAAGTAGATAATTTTTCAACGTTAAGTATTAGTCAAAATATGAAAAGTTCTCTAGGGGGGCGGCACGTTAGGTGTTTGCACGAGGGCGGCCGATACCCTAGGATCGGCCCTGACTCAACCTTTTTTCTGCCGGCGCCCGCACGCATATGTTGGCTGCATCACGGGGGCCACAACATGAGGATTAGTGGATGGGGGGAGTGCTTTAAAGCAAAGATAACATAGAAAACTGAAAATGGAAAATTGATCAAAATATTAAAACTCCTATTTTGCTTTATTTAATTATTATTTTGTTTTTTTATTTTTGTCACTAAATTTTTCTCAATTGGAAGCATTTAAGAATCACTCCTTCACAATTTCTGCATCAGTTAACTTTTTCATAGAATTAGCAATAATATAACAAATTTCATAGGGAGCCTTTGTTACCGCTGTGACATTACAACAGCAAAAAAAGTGTTTTGTAAGTGGTAAAGATTATTCAAAAAGCCTATTTATCACCTCTTGAAAGAGATCTTCAAGGAAAAGTGTCATTGAGAACACTATTCCTGCTTTTTGGTATTTTTTAAATACCTTTCATGGCAAATCAAACAATTACTGATTCATGCTTATTTTTCACTACAAAATAGTCAACTTGCCAATCGTCTCGAAACAACCTATTTTCTTCGAATATTTTTCTCTTATAAGATATGAAAGAAAGTTAAAACTTAGTTCCATTCATAAAAGGGTCGCTACTCTACTGTAGTCTATTATCACTAATCAGAGAGAAAAATTATATCAATTCGCACCCATACGACATCAACTGCAAAATAAATACATTTGATTTTTTAACAAAGAATTTTCACAAATTAATTTCTCAGAGCAATGGGCCATGACCAGGCCGCAGGTTGAGTATCGTTGGGCTAGATGTACGTCTGTCGTTGGCCGTAGCCTTGAGCACCATATAGGTAACAGCACGATTTAGCTCGGTTCTACCCCTGTTTTGAGGGAGAACACCCTGGGTGAGGGTCAAGGGCCTCTCATCCCCTGCCACCATCCTCACGAGAGGACTTGCGGCTCGACGACTGTTTAGAGTACCCCCATGCCGCGAAGGCACTATACACTTACAGACATCCATGTTTTCGACGAGATGCGGCACAGCAGTCAGCGTCGTTAACCACTAAACCGGCGACACACGCACGCGTAAAGCCTCATTGACCGCTAACCAGACACAGACGGCAACTTCACTACGAGCCCCTGCGTCTTTCCGAGCCATCGCAAGTTACCTGGCTGAAGGATGGCTCTAGGGCCGGACAAACTAGAACCCTGCCAGGGGCGGAAAATATTGTTTTATGTTGATATATTTTCTGAAATATTATTGCGTGTGAATTTGGTATTTCATTTAACGTATCTTATTTCCTAATTTTGCATGTTTAATGTCAGTTTTCTGTTACATTGAAACTTGAAGGGTTCGAGGCGGGAGTATATGTTAAATTATGAAATTTGGTATGTTTACACATCTTTCACTAGTAACTTTCTCCCCATCCAGGAGTGGAGTCACAATGGACTTTCCTTTCACCCATACGATGTCCGGTGCCAGCTTTTCTAAACGGGACAAGTAAAGAAAGAGCCACAGGAGATGTTTTTAGTATTGAGTGTAGTTATTATATATATATATAAGTTAAAATAAAAACGCATGTGATTCCCACCATCAGTACTCTTTTTCAATGAAATTGACCATTTCTCTAACATTTTACTCATTTGAAATCATAACAGGGACGTAGCTATCGCCGTATCAATGATACGAAGCCTCGAAATGTGTAAAAAAAACATCGTAAAATGTTACGCCTAAGAAAAAAAAGTGTCCCCAAGGAATTTGGATACAGTGCCCACTCAGAACTAGATATGCAAGTGGATCCTTACGGGTAATTATGGGCTTTATTTCGAATTGTATTTTTTAGGACAATATATTTACATAAATTATTTTGCTTAGGAGAGAAGGGCGCCTCCGTTGGTGTCGCGCACAACTCCTGCCTTCGCTTTACAGTTTTCCCAATCTGGCAAGTCCAAAAATAGAAATTGCGCGAAATAAAACAACAATATATCATCCACTAGAGTTTCCTAGCCATGTGGTAAACAGTTTTTGTCTGTAAGCGAATGGAAATCGTCAACAATTAGATCGGGTGTGTTCTTGTTGCAAGAAACACTTGAGAGCCTCCTCTTCACTCGCAAGTTCTATCGTTTCGTCTGAAAAGGATTTTGCAAATTTTAGCAGGGGTTTTTTGAAAATAGATACCATGAGTTAGTAATTTCTTGATTTGACTTTCAAATTAGGTTCAAGTTCGATTAAATATTGTAAAAACATAACATTTAGCACAGCATGTAACTCCTACAAACGTATGTCAGTTTTTTGTGTTTAATGGACTACAGCTTTTGGGATTGACCACAGTAACACTTAAGTCACATAAAGTAGATATAGACCTTTAATTTAATACCAAATTTAGTTGCTAATTCCTGCTACTCCCAAAGTTATTTTTTTCAGCGTTGGCCAATGATATTACTCGGCGTGCCTTATTCAATGTGTGAAAGGAAGAGCAAGATACTAGCGCAAAATTAATGTTGTTTTGAGTTTAGTTAGGACTACAATGGACTTTGATAAACATGAGGACCAGCAGCAATTAAATTTTAGAAAAATTGTTAAAAATTTCTGCTCGTTTGTAGGGGAAAAATGGATGAGGTGCCATATAGAAATGAAAAGTTCTTCTCCAAGTCGAATGATGCGTGGTTATCGGGGGAGTAAGATTTATATTAATTTTATTATTTTTAAGAAAAATATATAGCTAATATTTATAGTGTGGTATTTTATGTTTATTTAAGCTTATAATAATTATTTTTTCAGAATTATAAACTTTAAAATGGTTTTTCTTAGTTTGTGTCATTCGAAGTACTACCTGGCCGCGGTAGCCGAGTGGTATAGGCATCGGATCGTGGCTGGCTTTGTCACGAGTTCGAGCCCAGTACCACTAAAGACCCGCCGTGTAGGGCAGCGATGCACGTCAAATCTGTCGAGAGCTGAAACGTCCTCCCGTTGGTGTGGTGTGGTAGTTAGGAGAGGGGGATGCCAGCTCAGGTGTCGTCCACGTCACTTGACCATGGTTCAAAATTACGCGGTCCGTCGCCAAAAGCCCTCGTGTAGCTGAACAGTGCGACGTTAATCTTCACTCACTCACTCGAAGTACTACCTCTTTCACAATTATTTACCAATCTCTTCCATTTTTTCCCCTGTGTCTTATATGTAATGCAAGTAACAAAATTAGGGATTCATTTTTCTGTACATGGAATACTTCTTTTTTAAAAAAATTGAAATGTGGGAAATATTAGGCTTTTGGTTTAATTTTAGCAGATATATATCAACATTCTATTATTTTTTTCTCCAAAACTAATTAAGGTATTGAAAAATCGATCCCTAAAGTAGTTTAAAACATCCTCAGAAATATTACAAAAATTTCATATAAAAAAATGGTTGAATCCTAGGAGGACCCACTTTTGCTAGCCAAATTTTGAGCGATAAAGGTTACAATATGGTATCCCTTCCATTTCATCAAAAAATTTGGGATTTTCAAATCACCGAAAAAAAATGGCAACCCTAAAAAAAGTGTAACGTTTTTCGCCTTTTCCGAAAAAACGTCATTTTGACATTTGACTTCGCTGGAGACGGTTTGCTTTCCAACGGTTGTTGTTAAAAATGGCGTGTGAAAGGAAATTACTTTAAAGTTAGGCTACGACAGGTTTCTTTGTGTTCCTGGGCACAAAGAGGAAGAAAGAGACGTTAGAATGGTGTATGAAAGCTAATTTAATTGCTTCTCGTTATGAATGTCCGAGGTGTAAAAAAAATATGCGTTTGCAAGTGCGAAAGGGAACGGTTGACGGCTACGAATAGCGTTGCCGCAACCAGTCGAAAGATAATGGCCACGACGTCGTTCGGAGTGTGAGAAAGGGCACTTGGTTTAGCGAAAGCAAACTTGCTATAACTATTATCTTGCGTTTGACGAGATATTGGTTTGGCAAGAGCATGAATGCGTTCGTGGTGAATGACTTGAAAGTTAATAAGAAGGGTAAAGGGTCAATTTGATTCTTACCTTGCGGAATACATGTGGCGGCGATCTAACGGTCACAAGTTGGTGGATGAGAATTTTCATAAATTCCTTGCATCCATCGCAAGGGTGTATGCACCAACAGATCATGACGAAATGCAAGCGTAAGGTATAAGTGCTTTTTAACATTTTTTTAAAATGATTGATTTCATGTATTTCTTCGATTTTATCTTCGCGAAACGCCCCTTTCGTCCTTTTTTAAAAATGTAAATCATGTTGTACACACTGGTTTTAGAATGCTTTTTTAAAATGAATTTCATTGCTTTTTTTCTTTATATACTCTGTCGCAAAAAAAATATATGCACCCAGAAGAAATCAAGCTACAATCACGAAACTCGGCAAGAATGTAGTCTGGTAAGAGATATGCAAATGATTAAAATTTCGAAGCCAATGAGACAAGGCTAAGTGTGCTATGCGCATATTAGTTGCGCAACTGGGAGAGTTTAAAAGCATGAGTACGAGCGCCGTACGGCTATCCAAACGAATCTGATGACTTTGATAGACGATATTGAGACTTAGGATGCCTCTAAGACGTAACCGGCGGCAGTACGAGCAGCTGACGGACTTTGATAGGGGCCGTATAATAGGCCTCAGAGAAGCAGGTTGGTCGAATAGACGTATCGGCCGCCACCTCGGTCGGAGCGATATGGTAGTTGCTCGGTGTTGGCAACAGTGGATCACAGAAGGTAGAGTGTACCGTCGCGGAGGGTCAGGACGTCCCAGAAACACAAATGATCGCGAGGATCGTGCAATCAGAAGAGTGGCCACTTCGGCACCAACAACGTCGCTAGCATCGATTCAACGCCACTTACCTCCTTCCAGACATCCAGTGCCATCAAGAGAAACCATAAGGAGACGACTGACCGAAGTTGGCTTGAGGAGCCGACGTCCGCTAAGACGCTTACCACTGACCCCACATCATAGGCAGTGTCGACTGGATTTTTGCCGACCTCGGGCAACTTGGAGTGTGACAGACTGGAGACGTGTCATCTTCAGTGATGAATCCCGATTCAGTCTCAGTGCTGATGACCACCGCACACGTGTCTGGAGGCGCACCGGCCAGCGGTCCAATCCGGCATTTATTGTCGAGCGGCATACAGCAATTTCACAAGGTGTGACAGTGTGGGGAGCAATTTCTTGGGACACACGATCATCTTTAGTGGTCCTTCAAGGCACTTTGACAGCTCGCAGATACGTGGACGATATTTTAACGCCGATTGTGCTACCCATGCTATCAAGTCGCCCAGGTGCCATTTATCAACAGGATAATGCTCGTCCACATACTGCGCGACTCTCCCAACAATGTCTTCAAGGATATGACGTCCTACCATGGCCTTCCAGGTCACCAGATCTTTCGCCAATAGAGCATGTCTGGGACGCGCTGGGAAGGCAACTGCAGCCGTCCCGAGATACAGGAGAATTAACTGCGCAGATGCAAAGACTATGGCAGGATCTTCCACAGGGGGTCATAAGTGATCTAATTGAATCGATGCCACGCCGAATTTCGGCTTGTATAGCTGCCAGAGGTGGCTTTACTACTTACTGATTTTTAACCTTTTGCAAGCGATAACCGCTTAATAAAATATTTTGTTCTGAATTTTTAATCATTTGTTTATTTTCATATACACTATATGCATACCAAATTTCGTGAATGTAGCTCAATTTCTTCTGGGTGCATATATTTTTTTGCGACAGAGTGTATAATGATTAATTTAATGTATTTATTCGATTTCATCTTTGCGAAACGCCCATTTCATCCCCCCTCTGACGCATGCGCTTCCCAAGAGTTTTTCGTCATTGACGCCTTTTTGAAAACCTTCAATTTGGCGCCAAAAACAGCAGTGGGTCCTCCTAGGATTTTACCGTATTGGTTTAATCTTTATTAAATTTAATTTTTTTAACTTGCCACACTATTTCTTGTATATATTCTCCCAAGTGTAAATTACTGCTTCTGTTAATATCCTTGCTTAAAAACTAGTTCCACTTAGCAATAATTTATTCTTAACCAAATTCAAACAGGACATAAATCAGTTAAGACCCTATTAACTTTATTTGTTAGTAAAAAACAAAAAATAATACCCAATTTACATTAATTACTATGATTTTTTATCATTATGAAGACTTTAAAGCCATAAAATAATTTCCGTGCGCCAGATTGGGAAAACTGGCCTCCGCTCCCCCATCTGATTTGATGATGCCATTGCTTAATATACACCAGCGGTGGCACGCGTGCCACGGCGATGTTGTAACAGTGGCATACGAAGATTTATCGAAACATTAAAAAGATAATAGACCTTTTTATTGAAATGCGATTGTTTCAAACACCCTTTCCTAAAAATTGAATGACATTAGAAAATTAGTTCTGCACATGATTGTATTGAATTTTCAAATGAAGTGCACTCGCGAGAAAGAGCGCGATCTGGAAGAAAACAAAGAACTCAGATTTAGCTTTTCTTACCATTTCACACGGGACGTTTATACACAAATAATTAAAATTTAAGACTACACAGAGAATCTTTCTTTGCAAGACGTAAACTGAAAAGAAAATATATATAACCAACTTATTTCAACTGCAAGTGATTCAAAATATATTCAATTTTCGAAAATTGTTCCAATTTTCTAAATTTATACGATTTAACGGTCAGATATTATTGTAGGTTTGGATCAACACACGTGTTTGTGAACATGATAAAATCAATCTCTAAAAATTAACTGATATGCACCTAAAACAACTAACATCTTCAAGAACTAATCTTAACTTAGATAAATTGGTAAAAAAAAAAAAGGAAAAGAAAGAAAACCCACATTATATTTTTATTTTATTCCTAATCTAACTGATTAAACCTATAAGAAGTAAACTAACTTAACTCAGTTGCGCAACAGCTCATGATGGCCAAAACCTACTGTGCCCAACACGGTATACGCGATCATGGGCCCTGAGGTGCATAAGCAGATGTTCCGGTCAGGTGGTTAGTCTGACGCGAAACCCCCAGTGTTAAGTTCCCAAGAAAGCTTGGTACTCGTATTATCGACCCACTGAAGGGATGAAAGGCCGAGTCAACCTTGCCTAGCCCGGGGTTTGAACCTCGGACCTGTGGTGTGGAAGCGTAATGCACTAACCACTAGGCTTCATAAGTATATTAACAATTAAAACTAAGCTTGTTCTTTTGTGTCTTAATTATTATATATTATTTTTCATTTTCCATCACTTTATATATATATATTTTAAAACTTGCATAAAAATCTCATGATAATCCTATAATTTTTTTTTCATATTTGTTGGAAAAGTTGCAAGTGGCACGCATAACTTTTTTTTTTATATCAAAAGCTTTTTTCGGCACTCAATCCAAAAAGGTTGGCCACCCCTGCTATACAGGGTCACTCCTAATATTGATCCATGGCACATTGACAGCCAAGTGGTACGTCTATGACATCCTTCAGCCACATGTATTACCACTCAGGGCAGGGTTCCCAGAACAAGAAAATGCTCGACAACACACAGCAAGGATGTCGCAAGACTGCCTCTGCCACATTACCACTGTAACGTCGTGTAGAGCTGACCATCAATAAATTGTTAGTCTAATATAAAATAAAAGCATCGTTTATTTGCTAAACAATTTGTTACTGAAGCAATAGAATTCAGTTCATATGCCAAGCCGGTGCAGTCAGTCTATATTCTATTCTCAACGCCACCGGCGTTCATCGTCTTTCCACTCCAATCTCGGACTAAGCCCCTTTCTTTAGTGCTCTCCTCTCATGCCTTCTACATCCAGGGCAGGGCTCCCCTCTCTCTCGTCTCTTCTTTTTCGTCTCCTGAAAAAGAACCCTTTTAAACACCAGGGGTGTGTTCTCAACACGCCTCTCGTCCCGTCTTATTGGCAGGTCACAAAAGTCTCTCTCGGCCTCCCTCGTCCTATTTGCGCATAACACACCCGAGCCGTCTGGCCCAAGGCGCCATAATTCCTTGTCCAACATCTGGACACACTTGTCCATCACGCCACCTGTTTCTAGTATCCCCTTCTCTCAACACCAGAAAAGATGATTCTTTTAAAACAGGCTTCGCCTATTGTCAATGGGGCACCGGCTCTCCTTTACCATTATGGCGACCCGTCTGGCTGTCGTCACTCCCCGAGTTCAGACAATAAACAATGGCCCCGTGCACTGGTCATTTTACAGCTGGTAAATCTTAAAAATTCAGGGACAATCGATGGGTGTGAGTTCGCAACAATTGAAGACGTCGTACTTGTCACTTAACAGCTGGTGAAACTATACAACTTATCGTGAATCGAAAGATGGGAATTCACAACAATCGACGATGTCACACCACCCTTCCCTGCTCAATCACCAAATGAGCATAACTGGGAAGGCAAATTGGGTCGAACTAACGGTGCGTTTACAGCAACTGTGGAATGAGATGTCTCAAGATATCAGATGGAACTTGTCGAATAACTTTCGTAATAATGCGCCTAAATTTAAAAACTCTGCACGGAAAGGAAGCTCTTTTAATTTCGAACATTTCTATAACCAATTTGTATAAATCGATTTTTAAGTTTTTTTTTATACAGGAATATAGGAAACATTTTCCCTCATTTAATTCGGAAGGGGCTAACTTCGGACGGGGGCCCACCTCGTTCTCGGAAATAGGGTCATCGGTCGACTCGAACGCGCGGATCACGAATCCGGAATTTGAAAAATTTTATTTTTTTTACGAATTTTACGCCTCAATGCCCGCTTGTATCGCATCATGCCTTTGCGCTAGAGCAGGGGTACTCAATCTTTTTTCTGCCGGGCCACATACAATGTAAGTTTTTTTACGCGGGCTGCATACATATGGTGGCTATATCCCACGGGCCGCTACATGTGGATTAATGAAGGAGGGGAGTGAAATATGCTTTAAGACCAAGATAACATAGAAAATTTAAAATGTGGAAAATATTGATCAAAATATTAACTCCTATTTTGCTTTTAATTATTTTTCATATTTTTGTCACTGAATTTTTCTAAATTGGAAGCATTTAAGAGAATCACTCCATCACAACTTCTGCATCAATAAACAGTTTCATATGATTACCAATATACAACAATTTCATAGGGTGCCTTTGTTACCACTGCGACATTACTACTAACAAAAAACCCCTTTTTTTGCTGTTGTAAAGATTATTCAAGAAAGCCTATTTATCCCATCTTGGAAGAGATTTTCGAGGAAAAGTGTCATTGAACGATTCTTGTTTATTGCTATTTTTTAAATACACTTTCGTGACAAAAAAAACAAACAATTACCGATCCATGCTTGTTTTTTACTACAGAATAGTTAACTTCACAATCGTCTCGCTTGCAAGATACGAAAGAAAGTTTAAAAATTAGTTTCACTTATAAAATGGTTGCTACTCCACTGTTGTCTATTATCATTAATCAGAAAAAATATCAATTCGCACCCATACGACATCGACAGCAATAATCAAAATTGATATATTTGATTTAACAAAGAATTTCCCACAACATTTTTATAAATATATGAATTTTTCAGAAAAATGAGCCATGACCGGGCCAGCCGCAAGTTGAGTATCGCAGCGCTAGAGAGTACTAAAACTTCCGCTCAATTGTACTTTTTTCTGCAATAAATGATCCTTTATTAATCACTTGTATCAAAGTACATGTAACATTTCGTTTCATTTTTCCTGATGGCAGTGATTGGTATCCCTCTTTAGTGCGGCACCATATAGGTAAAATACCAATCGCCGCAATGTAATTTTTGACGCCCAGTTTCCTCCCCGGGGGCAAAGCAACTGAGCTCTGACGATGCGAAATAGTACTAGGAATTTAATTTTACCAATAGCACTCAAGCCAAAAAAAAAAGGCATTCTGGGAACCTTTAACAGGCTGCATAATCATACGACACGAATGGTGGCAATTTTCTGCATCATAAAAATCCACCGTTTCAGGCCGGAGTTGAATCCGTAACCTTGAGTATACTTCAGCGACGAACCAACTACGCCACCCAGCCACATATTAGTAATTCGATTTCTTCCACTCTAGTAACAACAAAAATAATCGACCCTATATTTGAATTTTTAAATCGAAATCAACATCATTCATTCCATTTGAAAATATGCAAATCTTAAAATATTAACTGTGGGCAAGATTTTTTTTAAAAATAGAATCTTTTTAAAAAGAAACAGTGTCAAAATAGTATAAACAAGTTCTATAAAGCGTATGGTTGAGATGGGAAGAAAAACAGAAAGAAATTAAACAAATAAAGTTTTTTTTATTATACAAATCAGCAGTCTAAGACTTGCATGACACATTGGCTATATAATCTGAAAAATATAACATTGTTAAGTGTATAAGTAGATTGAGAATAGTTTTTAGGAAATGATGTCCTTTTTGTTGCAGATCGAGTTTTGTACATCTTCACACACAGCAGAAATTCTTTCTTTTTGAATAAACCTTCAAAAATTTATACATTTTGGTATTACACAGAGAATGCTAAAGAAATAATACTTTAAAACTTTGAAAGAGCATTCATTACTGCCAAAATAACGTTTTGATAGCAAAGACATTTTTTTTAAATCGAAGTGAATTTATAATTAAAAAAGAATTTATTTTTCTAGCATTGCATTCTTAATTCACATTCATTTATATTAAATATTTTACAATCTTGAATACAATGAAAATACTAAAAGATCTTTCCTTTTTTTTTGACAATACTGTACATATATAAAATTTTTTTTTTTTTTAATTCTTAACACAGAAAGAAATGCTGTTAAAGATAATATGAAACTTCTCTCCCCCAGTAGTAGTAGAAGAAATTTCTTTCAGAAATGTAATACAAGTACAAATGACCAGCAAAACAATATTTATATTTCATCCAAAGAATGGTTTTCAACATTTGCATGTTCTATAAATATATGAAAGTTCTAAAAACTAAATTGCATTATCTAACATAAGGAAAGAATATATTTATATTTTATTTACTGCCCTTCAGCTCTGAGAAAAAAATATGTAAAAATTCAATTTCATAAAAAATATACAATTTCTCATTTAGAAATGATAAAATCAGGGACAATAGTCGATTGAATAAAAAAATACACACCAGAATATTTTCAGAAAAAAATACTTAAAAAACCTGCATGGATTTTTCATTTTATTAATTAAAAATTTAGATCATTCATGAATACTTTTCTTTTTACTACACTGGCAATATCACCAAAACATTATATAATAACTGGGAGAGAGAGAGGGAGAGAAACATTTCACTTTAAGACATATTCAAAATAAGATCTTGAAAGGTCCTCTAATTAAAATATTGAGTAGAATTCGTCCATCTGTATGGTGATAGAATAATTTATTACATATCAAAGATAAAAGAATATTATTTGTTCAATCGGCTTAACCGATTGCATCGAAAAAGAAATCATGTGTGGTACAGGATGACAAATTTCATCAGAGCCCACATTTTGTGCGATGACTATCCAACAAAAAATATTTCACAGCTTTTAAGACCTAATCTATTACAGTTCAAAGAACACTGAGCGACTTTTGTCCCCTTCAGAGAGGCTATTCCTTCGTATTATAAATTTCTACTTCTCTGCTTTCAAATTGTTTAATACCAATCTATTGTTTATTCATACAAAATTCTACATTAATAGTTTTCCTCTCTGCAAAACATAGAGAATTCACATGAATATTCTTAAATGTGGGTAACAGAAAGTGAGCATTTGTGAAACTCCACAGCATAAAAACGGATTGAATGCATCTACTGGTTTTGATCCCCGTTGATAATAATTATGATCCAATCGTATCATATCAGTGAGAACAATGTCATTGTGTTCATTGTTTAAAAATCACTCAAGCCATTCTGTTGACATTAACTTTTGGCACTGACAGAAATGCTCAATACTAGAAACAGAAGAATTCATTTAAAAATTATCCTAAAGCACCATTTATGAAAACAAATGAAACCATATTGTAATAAATTCAAACATGCAATGACTCACAAATATTTTACAGAAAACGAATATTGAATGGTTTAGGGGAGGGGAATGTCTAAGTAATGCAAAATAACAATGTCCCAATATTTTAAGTTGTAATTTTTTCCCCTTTGTGGGCAAAGGAGGATGAGAGACTGTAATTTATAATTATACAAATTATCTTTCTTGATTACTTCAGAAAGCTTGACAACAATCTAGAAAAACGAAACCAGTATATTCTATTTTAGAAAAAATTCTGAGCTTATATATGTGTGTAAAAGAGAAAGTCATTGCATAGTACTGGTAAACAATTCCGAATTTTAAAAAAGCATGCTACAATTATTCAAATGTCCTTTAACATCAGAATTTCTAGTTCAGTACATGAATACACTTTTATAGTTCTGATATGTATAGAAACAATGTTACAAAAACAATTACAATCATTCATATTTCTGTCTGCATTTAAGACAGTTCAAAATGGACTAAAATCATTTATAGTAACAAGTCAATTAAATTCCTTTGAAAATAAATTCTAGTAATATGAATTACAATAATTTTAAGCAACTCACAGCACATTAATAATGCTATCAACAAAATATTATAAATTATAAGAGTTTTTACATAAAATGTTATATACAAAAAAAAAAGATATTAAGAAAAATAATCCTACTTAACCAAATTCTTTCGTGATAAAAAATCATGTTATTTGCATGTGAACAATTTACCCAATTCAGAGATTCTCTTTTAATAACATTTCATTTTAAATGAGTCATAAAACAAATTTTTCAGAGCTAAAAATCTGCAAGTTGTAAATTTCTGAATCTGTACTAGATCACTTCACGTGCAAGAACATCCTAGGTCAATATTCCACTTTGATCAAAGGGGAATACATAAAGGAAATTAACTGAAATGTGCAAAAAATTTTATATTTCTATAATTGCTATCCTCAGATATTTATGTAAATTTAAATTTCAAGTCTTTTTAGAGCAATGAGAATTTTTGCAAATGGCTAAAGGTTATTTGTACCAATTAGAGGCAATGGATAAGAAATTTTTTAACTGCATATGTTCACAAATAGGCATAAATATGTATTTTAAAAAATTATGTGCAACTTTTTTGAGTTTCAGTAATATAAAGTGTTTTTAAATGTTAATATACATTAAATTTATAAACAACTAAAATTGACTATATAAATATTTTCCAATCTTTTTAATAAAATATATAGTTTAAATTCTAATTGACTGAAGAATTTTCGAATTGAATGGCACTAATTATAGAAATCTGGTTTCTCCCTACACCAGTCAGTTCTATAAATAAATTACTTTTAAAATGTCTATTAAAATGGGTATTAAACTTTTCATCAAACATTTAGAAATATTTTATTGGAAGAAAACACCGAAATCAATAAATGTAACATAATAAATCATGGTGGAGGAGGAAAAAGAAAATACAACATAAAAGTTAAAAGGAGAGTACTGTTGAAAATCAAAAATTTAATTCATACTACAGAAGATTTTGAAAAAATACCAATAATAAATATAAAAAAATGTATTGTTTGCTATATATTTAAAGTATTAATTATAGCTAACTTTTAATGATGATTCATTTTTCTACCTATCAATATCTTCCATGTTGATTGCCCATTTTTCCCATTCAATTCCAATGGTCCCAACTATGCATAAGAAATTCTTTACTTCAATAGGTCATTTTTAAAAATTCTGAAGGTTGCCAAAAATTAATAGTAAAATCATTGAAAACGTGAATATGCATACACAGGAATTATACATATATTTAATACAATGTGGATATGAAAGGCATCAAAAATGCACATAGACAAATAATTTCAAAAACAAAATGGTGACAATATCCATATCATCCAAAACTTGATTATATATCTAACTATGTAACAATAAATAAAAATATAACATCTAAAGTAAAATGACACAAACAACTCTAAATAGCTATTTTAAAATATTTGTAAAATACAACTTTCCAATTAATCAAACTTAACAAAAACAGAATTAACAATGTATATATATACTAATCAATTAATAATAAAAACCTTGCTTGAACACATTCACTGAAATAAATATTGCATTAGTTTTTAAGCCTTTCAAATATTGCTTCAATTGGCACAAATTTAGTGAAAAAATTATAATTCTCTAAAACAGTCACCAAAATCCATTATAAGCACTGTATAATAAATGCATTTCATTCTGCAACTTATATTTGTCACAGCAGAGATACAGTCTGATTTTACATGCAAACTAAATTCTTGATTAGAAATTGTCATAAATTTTTCATTTTTTAAAAAATAAGTTCCATATGGAAAAGAAAGCGAGAGAGAAGGATCCAGGGGGTATTTGTCAAAATGCACCAGTCAGATAGATAATGAAGGATTTCATACAACTTTAAAAATTCATTAATAGAATAGGATAATATATAATTCAAATAAATACTTTTTCAAACAAACTTTGTTCTTATTAGTCAAATTAGTAAAACATCGATCTAAAAAAAAAAGAGTAATTAAAAACTGTAAAAATAAATTCCCTTTAAAAGTATTTTGATAATTTTTCATTTCAAATTTTCTATATAACAATGGATTCTTTGGTAAGGATGCTTGAAAAAAACATTTCCTTTTCTGCATATTTTTTTGGTATTTTTATTAAAAGGAATAAAAAAAAAAAATAAAAAGTCAGAGCAAAAAGAAATTATTTATTTTACACATAACTTTGCTACAAAAAGATCTAGTTTTTGGTCACAATGCTCCACTCAGACAATGATGAACTTCCTTGCACATTATTGATCAAGCGTATAAATCCATTTCCTAATCAATCGGGTTAATGGAGTAGTGTCAAGTAAGATTTATATTATTACACATCCAATTTTCCACATTATTAAAAATTTAACTATCTTTACACAACTAGATTAAATTAATCCTAAAATTGACAAAAATTAACTTAGCTTAAAGAAAATATGTAAACAAATTCATAAGTTATGATAATTCTAGATTGAATCAATAACTTTCCCATTAGCAGCAGCAGATCATTCTTCAAAAGATTCATAAATGCAGAATGGATGAAAACAAACATTTATTTCTATGAAAATCACACTGCATTTATGATGGGAAGAATCCAATAAAAAGTGCCTTTGCATTACAATCATACCATGATGCCAAATTTACTTTCTGCAATATCAAGCTTCTATACAACTAAAGGCAAATGAAATGTAAGACACAGCTTCAAGAGAAATTGTGCCCAAATGGAACAGAAAAGTACTGAATAAAATTATTACAATCATGTCAACTACTGACTCGGGGAATGTAACATCTCTGAAACTCAACAAATATTCAAGTTTATTTAACCACACACACAAATATTTACTTTATTGAATCGTTTCTCTTATACCATCTGTACATCTTAAAACACTTGACTAAAAACTCAGTCAAAACCCCTTGACCTTTCTAATTTGCATAATAGATAATTTTTTCAGCCTCCATCAAAAACATTTACCATGAATATCATATTTATAGTAAAAAATATGGATCCAGCCTTGTGATATGCGCCATTAACATCACAAGAAGTCATGCATTTAAGTAAGGTGGCAGGTAAAAGACTAATTCATGAGACAAATTTGATCAAGTGCTGTACTCACACATTGGAAGAAAGGTCTCACAAACAAGACTTTGGCCCTCCAGTGAAAAATCTGAAAAGTTTTACAGGAAAAGACCACAATTTCAGTTCAGGTCCCATCGCTAAGATAAATGCAGTAAAATACTAAAATAAGTCTTCATTTGATCTCAACATCACATAAGAATTTCTGTACTTTTGTTTACATATTAAAAAATAATAATTTTAAAATTGGTTGAGGGGGAAAAATTGAAAAAGGCACTACAGTAAAAAAAAAGTTTTAATAAAAGTCTCATGCGAAGATAAATGCAAACATTTTTAGCAAAATATCAAAAAACTTCTTTCTTTCCATTTCATATATCACACCATATTTTCTAAACTTCAAATGCACTGAGGAAAAATTTTAGATTTAAAAAAAAGCAATAAAAATAGGGACTCTTGTGTTTTTTCTAGATAGGCTGGGAGAAATGGGAAGATACTGGACGGATCTTTCCTGCATAATGATGGGTAGGTGGGCTCTATCCACTCATTGGATCATCATGAAGATCACGCCCATTAAGACTCCTCCTCCAATACAAGCCACAGCAAAAATGGCTGCAATGTAGCAAAAGAGATTGCTATTCTTCCGGAACAAAGTTTCTTCATCCTGGAAACAAAACATAGACTTCAAATACAAACATACTATGAAAAGAACTACACAATGAAAGCACTTAAAAAATAAACCAAAATTTACAATTAATATTACATTCAATTTTTATTCATTTAGTTTAAAGCAACTGTAGATATATGAAGATAAGCTATACTGAGATATAAATAACAATTTTATTTTATTTGCATGGATAAAATACTACTTTAGAATGCAACGCCTTAATCAGTCATTACGGAGTCTGCCTCTTGGCTTGATATATAATTGAAACATTCAGGTTAAATTATGTACAAATATAAATTATTATATTATGATACTTTTACAAGATCCACAAGCACAGTAACCATGTGTATATTATTTGGAATAACAATATACACATGGTTACCACACTGTATTCCTGTGTTTCAGTCTAAAAAAATTTTAGAATATTAAATCTAAATAATTGCATAAATAAAAATTATCTACACTGCAAGAAAAATAATAGTAATAGCACCAGGTAACAATATTGAAATTAACAAAACATTCAATGAAAAAGTAAACCCACATGGAGATTTGTCTCTTGTTTAAGGTGTCGAACAGAGTCTGAAAAATTTAATCTTTAATAAATCTATGCTAATAAAAGGAAGCTTAATATAGAAACCGAAAACCCCAGAAATTTGGTATACTGAAATTATGAGTGGTAATGTTGTGCAGTGTGAAGAAATATTTCAAAAAATTCACTTTTAGATTTTTAAAATTTCCAAACTTTGGTATTATGTCATGTCCCTGTGAATGCAATAAATTATTCTTCATGTTAGTTCTTAAAATAAATCATATCAAGAAAATTTATCTTTCAACATCTGAATTTTAGTTTTGGTAATGCAATTTTTGTGTTTATAAATTTGTTTTTGCACTCAAGATGTAGTTCAATGAAAATTAAGCCTATTTTATCTTTTTCAGTGATCCTAAATTAAATTTTGATTCGAAACAATCAGTTTTAGATAGTTTTCAGCTTAAATTAAT
Organism: Trichonephila clavipes; assembly: GCA_019973935.1. Lineage (NCBI taxonomy): Eukaryota > Metazoa > Arthropoda > Arachnida > Araneae > Nephilidae > Trichonephila > Trichonephila clavipes. The sequence goes on along the minus strand of BMAU01001088.1, from coordinate 772,198 downwards.
TTTAATATAGTTCATTTCTTTTTCAATTTACCTTTGCACTATCAATGATAATTAAATCAAAACCAGGTCTATTTTTCCTGTTTCAGACTTTTTTACTTCAATGCATGTTAATGATATTTCCTAATTAGATTATCTATAAGCGCTTTAAGTAATTTTTAACTTAATGCTAATTTTCTAATTTTTTTTACAGTTTAAGAGCTTCTAGTACACATTATTTTGTCTGTTAGGATCTTATTCTTTAGTACGCTCCTTTATTTGTTGTCAAATCGGTGAATTATTGTCATGTTGAATTTAAGTTTACATGACAAAATTATTTTTGTCATTTTGGAAATAAGCCTAATAACCCTTCTTTAAATCTATTCATTACTTTTTCTTTTATCAAAATTGTTCTCAAGCTAGCTATGAGGGAGAAATTAGAGCTGGCTCATTTGCATATATCCATGAATCATGACAGCAACAATAAAGATGAAATAACTTACCAACTTGTATTAAAGGTGGTAACCAGAGATTTATGTTAGTTATGGGTTTAATACTGCCTAAATCAGTAAATGCATTTTCTTCATATAGCTACAAGTGTAGCTTTTCTTTTGATATATAATAAAGTACTTTGCTTATTTCATGCTTCTTAATATTTACAGCATAAAGATCTCAATAACACATATAAGACTTTTTCTCTGTAATTAAAGGATTTTGCTCTTAACTCTTTATTTCATCAAAACTAGGCCTATTTTATCTATTTTAAAAATAGCTTTAACTTAATTTTTACAATTTCTTTTTCACTTAAAAGGCTGCTTCATATCGACTGATTAATGATGACTATTTTATGAATGCTGTTACATATTATTATGATTTATCTGTAGATTGCTTAGATAACTATATTGTTTTTTTAGTTTGTCTATATAAATAGAAGGAAAAGTTTGTGGGAAGTGGCAAAGGACAGAGGTGAAAAGAATCAGACATTCAAAATTTAGTATACTGAAACAATAAGGGATAATGAAGAGCACCTTGCAATGAATTTTTCCAAATTTACTTCGGACTTTTTTTAAAAACATCAATTCTGTTTAGCTCAGTGATTCCCATAGTGGTCTATATCAACCCCCAGGGGTATATGATGACCAACAAAGACCCCTGACACATCAGCAAAAAAAATCTGGGGTCTATGAGGTGTAAATGGAGGTTTATGATAGTGGCTCTTATTAAACTTGATCATGACTTTAATTATAAAAGAAATTTTAATCAATTGGAAACCAGATTTTACCTATTTCACAGATTTATTTACTAAATTTAATGAGGTTAGTTTGCAGTTACAAGGTGATAGCATAAATTTTACCAAAACAAGGGCCATCATTTCAGCATTTCTTGCCAGAATTAAGCTAAAGGAGTATAATATTGGACATTGCAAATTCTCCCAGTTTCTCAACAGGCCACAGACAATCTGCCAGGAAAATGACATTTTAGCCTAGATTCAACCTTTTAAATGCCCTTTATTCAAATTTTGAAACTAGGTTTGAGAATGCTTTGACTACCGTAATTACTACAGTAGGTAATGAATTCATATGGTCACAGTGAAAAAAAACACCATATTAAAAGAGGAACTGATCAGAATAGGAAGTAAAAGAAATATTAAAGTAAAGGTTAGAAACTGATGTTAGCAATTTTAACTTTAAAAAGACAACCTGTCATTTATCTCAAATAATGGAGTATTGTAAGAAAGTTTTTAACTGCTTTTCCCACCTACAAAAGAAAAGAAAGTAAAAGAACAGGCACAACTAACTGAGGAGATTTAGGGATAAACCTGACAAGATAGATGCCGAATATTGAAAATTTGTTATTGAAGTACCAGATTCATCCCTTTTATTATAAACATTTGTTTGCTAAAAACTTATTTTATGTATTAACTAAATTTCAATTTGATTAACACATGTTAAGTTTTATAAACACTATACTCCACTACAGTTAGAAATTTTAAGCATTTGATTTAAGTAGCTCTAAACAGCCATCAAAAACATATTTAGGTTGATAAATTTTCAAAAATTCAACATTGGGTAAGCAGGGGTCTACCCCAAACCAAAAAACATGGCTAGGGGTCTACGAGACAAAAAATTGGGAACCTCAGGTCCAACTCATACGTGAACCAGCTTGAAACATTGTAGAATTACTATTCTTACATTATACGAGAGATACAAATTTTTTAAAACAAGGATTGACTTTGTTAGCATATAAACAAATTATCCAATTCTTGGCAAAATTTTTTAAAGTAAATAGGTCAATTTCTGATTTTTATTTTAAATAATTTCATCTGGAAAGCCATCAATCCAAACATGGAATTTGTCCAGAATTTGGAAAGAATGTTTTATTTTCTTTTTAAAATATTATTCTGGGATTATATACAGGCAGAATTTATGCAAATGTTTAACATTAACAATCAGTAAGTTTCCCCCATTTTTATGTTTTAATTTAAGTGGAAAAGATGAAATAATTTTGTATTCATTCCTTCTTGCAGAAATGTGATTCTTTTTTTGAATGAATTTTTCAAAAAACACATTCTTTCAGCAATTGACTAAAAATAGCTGAGAAAATGAGCAATTATTAAAAAAATTATTCTAAATTTTTAAAATTTGTTTTCTTAACCCTGCTGTTCTGTTCGTATTTACTACACGTATGTAGCATTCGGGTCAATATGACCTGATTCAGAAAACTAAGCTTTCTTGCTGTAAATCAAAGGTGAAATTTAAGAAATGGTTGAAACAATAGTAACAAATTTAAAAATAGATCTAATAATATAAAGCATCTATAAAAATAACAAAAAATATATTTGAAATTGATACTTACAATAATAATATAAAACATGTATAAAAATAAAGGAAAAAAATATTCACAATTAAAAATTACTTTTATTTACAATTTGAACAGTAATATCTTACATGAGTTTTGAAAATGTTGTTCTTACACTGTAGCATAACATATTAGTTTTGTTGCCATTGTAAATGGACAGAGAGAGCTTGCACATTTGACACAATGAAGTTTTTAAGCAGATCCTGATGGTACACTTTATCTTCTTCTCTGTATTCTTTTTACTATTTTTATTGAGTATACTTTTTGGTAGGTTTGACCTTGCTTCAATGTATGAAACAATGAGTGGTTTTCCCAATTCTTCCAAAAATAGCCTCCTTTTAGTAATTTTGTTTTTGTTCCAATCACTGTGTCCATAGAACCAATACATTCTATGCAGAATCATTAATGATTTTTTGACAGGTCTATTGCTAACTTCTTTGCAACAATGCAAAGTGCTCATAATAACATTCTTGTTCTTTCTTGGAATATAGTTTACAACTGTCTTTTTTTTTTTTTTTTTTGTAAAAATAAAATAATGTGCTGTGAACTTCTTTATTTGGCATTTCTTCAGGAAGTTCTGGTTTATTTTTTTCTTATGGTGCCAAGCACAGTCATTATTTGTTTTAGAAGAAGTTGCCCTAAGTTGTAAGATGTGAAAAATTATTGCATGAAATAATGTGCCTCGAATATCCATAAGTGATATCCCACATTACTCCCATTCCTTGATTTTTCTTTGTCTTTGACTCTTGTTCTTGTCCTGTGTAAATTTGTGTTTTCAGTACATACAAAGTTTTACTGTCACATAAAGTCCATATTTTGATTCCATATTTAAATGGCTTACTTGGTATATACTCTTTGAAAGGACATCGGCCATGAAATCCTACTAATTGTTTATCTACAGTAATATTTTCATTCGGATTATATAATTTTGGTAGAATTTCTATCCAATTTTCCCAGATATCTCACACTGAAGCTAATTTATATAATTTTCATCTTTCTTGATGAGTGGATTTATTATCAAAACGAATAACTCTCAACGTGGTGCAAAACGTTTCGAGGGACATTGTCGCACGAAATATATTTCGGCTAGTTTCTTTATTCCATAAGCCTTTAATTGGTTCTCCATATGATTTATAAACACCAGCTAACAATAATAGTCCAATATATTCTTGGAAGTGCTTTCTATATTTTTCCACTTTGTTTCATAAACTTTTTCTCATTCAATATTAGTCATTTTTATGATTTCGTTTTCAATTGCTGAATAGAATACTACCTCAAATGCACTTTTTATGTCTGTTACCCCTGCCATTGCATATCTTGTGACCCCTGGAGTAGTTTTTATAATATTATCAGTTAATTGGGAAGAATGTGTCAGCAGATTCAGCTTGGACTGAATACTTTCTTTATACTTCATTTGTTGATTATTGGTATCAATATTGCTGTCAGAAATTTCACTTTTAATTTCATCACTCGTATTATTTTCATATTTTGGTACTTCTTTGCTGGCAGAAGATTTTTTTAGTTTACCTATATCAGTGTGATTTAAATTTATGCAATTTGCCCTTTTTCTCTCCCATTCTCAGACAACTCTTTTACTGCATATCAGAAAGTGAAATACAGCAGAAAAAAATAAAGAAAAGAGAAATGTTGCAATAAAAGCAAATAGTTTGGCCTCGCCAATCATATCAACTTTTTGACATTGCACCAATGAAATAAGTTTGGAAAACAAATAAATTAGAGAAACTATTCTTATTCTTTTCTTTTAATTTATTCCAAACAAAAGTGAATATGTATGAGTAAAAATAAATGATTTTTTTACATTGTGTGTCATATTGACCTGAACAATACATTTGGTATAAATTGAAAAATATTCCTTCAAAATACCACTAAACATAAATCCCTATAGGAGTACATATCTATACTGTTTATCTACGATGTCAAGAAGATTCATGAAAATATCCCAATTCTATACTTTTTAATGAATGTATAAATTTTATTTCAGGTCATATAGACCTGAACAGAACAGCAGGGTTAAATTCAGTTCAACATGAGAGATCATTAAAAAATTATAAAAACTAGCTGGTAAAGATCGAGTTTTATTTTTAAAATTTACCTGTAGGAAGAATGGATACTTCAGTTAGAAAATAAATTAAATGCACTTACACAATAACCATCAGGAAGATCACTAGCATCATCCAGTGAAACTTTACTTCCAGGTATTTCTCCTATGAAAGAAAAGAAAACATTGAAGTGAACCACAAGTTGGTAAGGAAAATAGCTAAAATTAATAAAACATTTGTGCAAATAGAATATGTATTTGATGTTGGAAAAAAAAAGGTATTCTTTACAACACAAATCCCTAAGAAAGCATGTAAATGAACTTACATGCTGGTTGTATAAATAGAAAGTGCCTTCTATATGATGATTTGTGACTACATACTGTTTTGACAAACACATATTTTAGCACTACCAACCTTGAAACAATTAAGATCTTGAATCACTCTTTCATAAAAAAAAAATATTCAATACAAAAATTTCTCCTCATTGTAATTCTCGACACTTTTTCAGAAATGTGCTTGCTTTTAAAAATTCTAACCATGCAAATAAAGTAAATGTCCACGACAGTATGCAAGACTTAAGTTAAGACCGTTTTTATTAAAAGTACGAGATCTAGAACTAAACGCGAAGCACACATTTTCAGACAAAAAAATGCCTCAATTTCCATGGAAATTTGCAATATTATAACTCATACCTCTGTTAACAATATAGTGTTTTTAAAAATTTCAAATTCTTCCTTGAATATTTTTTTTTCATTTTAATACGTGAAGGCTTAGCCCATTTAACATTACAGTATAGGAGAAAAAACGGGAAACACATTTCATACCAGAAAAAATGGATCAACTCTGTTAAAAATGAAATGTATGATAAAAAATGCTACTCTCTAAAGGATAGTGAAGCCAAAATATATTAATTTTTCATTTCTTTAGTATCTGAAAAAATGCTCCAAATTCGGGTCCTATTCTTTAACATTGACCGAAAATAGCCTTAAATTTAACACACATCACACATGAATAAGAAATAAATCAATTTAGATGGTTGCTGAAGCACATCAATGCCTCCCCCAAAAAAGAAATCTGATGAACACTGTAGGAAAAATTGCAATCTATAATAAGCATGCATTTTAAGTTTTTTCTTAGATTTCTTCAATTTATCAAAAATCTCTTAAAATTGCAGTAACAATCTGAGAAACATTGTAAAACTTATTTTAAAGAAATACAATGTTTACAACAAATGCTACATATTTCAAAAACAATACAATAAGTAAACCTCTCTATCCACACTATTAAAATTCATAGTGTAGATAGTCTACACTATTAAAATTCATTCAAACGTATCTATCTACATATGTTTCTAAGTGCATCTATCTTCTCACGAATCACACCACACAGAAACTTGCCGAAGGTACCAAAAGATTGGGAATTATTCAAGGAAGCCGTTTTGACCATTTATATTCCGATTTTCCAATTAGTTAAAAAGTTATTAATTAAAAACCTTAAAATGCATAATTGTTTTATGCCTGTTGGCTGTTTATTCCACTATGGTTGGTGACGCAAAATGAGGGGAATTTTTTTTCCCATTTTGATGTTTTTAAAACAGCGATCTAATTTTTTCTGTGAAACTCAGACAAAAAATTACAGAATTGGAAAGATCATTTATTTTGCCACAATACGGTATAATTGTTTTTACAAAATAATAATATTTGTATTTCTTATGATTCTTTTGAAAGAGTAAAAATTGATGCATTTTTATGAAAATGATTTCTAAATCGTTGTGTATTAATTTAACTTTGCTTAAATGAATAGTTATTCTATACTAAAAATGTTCATGCTTCTTTTTCAGAATCAGTCATTTAAAAAATAAAACGTTAAAAACTTTTTTTTACTATTTTTAAAAAAATACTCAAAATTTTAATTAAACATTTAGTAACTCCATCATTTATAAAGATAACCACACGAAATTGTTTTTTTACCTATGTAGAACAATATTATTCAAAATCTCTACAAAGATTGAAAAAATTGCTTAAATAATACGGATTTAAAAAAAATTGTGTGTTTTTCGTCTAATACCATTTTTGTGAGAGTTCATCTATGCAGTATTTTTCCTGCATTTCTTGTTTAAAAAATGAGAGAAAGAAATGTGTCTGATAATGGAAAGATCTGGAAGAAATTTTGCAGAAAGGGAATTTTAATGACGTTAATATAGAAATCACACACACACGAGGAAGTGCTGACAGTTAGAGGGAAAGGGGACTTTCCATGAAAATGTTATGCATTCAAAAATGTTCATGCAATGCCTGGTGAAATGGTGGGGAAAAAAAACCTGTCTCACAATGAAAAGTGAAAAAATTTCAAAAAAAGGGAATTTTAATAACATAGTTATAGAAACCACTTGCATTCTGTGCGTGCACACACACAGAAGTGCCATCATCCTGAGGGAAACAGGAAATTCCCATGGGGAATAAGCTATACACTTTGTAAAAGCCTGTGCAACGCCGGGCCAAGTGGAGGGGGAAAGAAACGAAGTCAAAGTAATTTTGAAAAAGAAAATTGGAAGTGCTGATTTTGTGAAGGGAAGGGAAAATTTAGAATGCTCGTGCAATGCCGAGGCATGCAGCTGAATGAGTAATTATAGAAACTAAATGATTATTAATGACATATTTATAGAAATCCCTCATGTTGCGCGCATACAAACATAGATACAGAAATACTGGTGTCATGAGGGAAATAGAAATCCCAGGCATCAGTGTCCTAAGGGAAGGGGAAAGAAATAATCACAATGGTGCAAAGTGTCAAAGAAATTTCGAAAACGAACATTCTACTGGAAGAGAATGCCTGTGCAATGCCGGGCCATGCAGCTTGTCAAATAAATAAATTTTGAAAAACTGCAGAATACATACAAATAAATATTGTAATATCTTCCCCATGTAAAATTATATACTTTAATTTTCATTATAACTATTTCAAATCACAGACACTTTATATGTGACAGGAGAAAAAAGTAAATTACCCATTGGACATAAAGTCAGGTAATCCAGAATTGGACCCAATATTTCATCTCGGTGTAGATCTACATCCAAATCATGAACTTTCAAGATTTCACTAGATGAAAGTCAGAGATAAAAATTAAACAAAATTTCATTACATTTCATATTTTTATTTAATTTTCCTGTTATTTATTAATTATATTTCGAAAATTAACATCATTTATTCTTATTAGGCTTAAAGATAATTTTTTCCCAGGTCATAATAGTTTGCCACCAAGCAACAAACAAAAATTTTTCAGAGAAAATTGTCAATCAACTGAAAAAACATAGAAATTACTTCATAATTATTTAGTCTTCCAATTAATATGAAATTAAAAAAAATAATCTCTATATATAATAGCTTTTTTTTTTAACCTTTGAAAATACAGGAGTCAAACAATTAATAAATGAAATAATACCCCCAATGATCAAAACATTTTCATGAACATTTTATTTAAGCATCCGTGAATTACACATCCCATTTTTCAACAAGTAATGTTTCTTTTTCTTCTTATTTTTGAAAATTCAGTTCATTTCAGTTGTTTTAGTTTTTAGATTTATAGTGAGTGAATATTAACATCACACTGTTCAGCTACACGAGGGCTTCTGGCGACGGTCCTCCTAATTTTGAACCATGGTCAAGTGACGTGGAAGATACCTGAGCTGCCCCCCCACTACCACCACTGGGAGGATGTTTATGTTCTCAACAGATTTAAAGTGCAGCGGGTCTTTAGTGGGATTGGGCTCGAACTCTTGACATGTCAGCCACGATCCAATACCTTGACCCCTAGGCTACCGCGGCCACTTTTAGATTTATAAGATACAATTTGTTTTCATTTAGATTGAAACATAATCTAGTACTTTCACATTCTGTGTAGGAAAACAACATTCCTCTGAAAAAATAAAGGTGAGAAAAAGCGACTCTCAACTTTTGGTGGCTATTTTTTCATTTCAAACGAATTTAAACAATACAACATAAAATTCAGAACACTATTGTTAATAGTTTTGTATCGATTTGGCAAGATAAAAGTATATTGATTTCACATCGACAAAAATAAATAAATAGTCAAACCTGTTTCTGTGCAGTCGTTTTCTTGTCTGATTTCTTTTACTCTGCATATAAATTACAACAGTGTTAGCATTATAATACCGCAACGTCAGTGTACATATGTACACTGTAAGGCACTTTTTACTTAGGGGCATTATTTTTATTTGTTATCAACAGTCACACACAATGAATGCATATTTGATCGTTTTTGTTCAATGTGCTAACATGTTTCACGTTCAGTTTTTCCAACAATTAACACAATTAAGGATTCATTTTATGGTGAGATTAAAAGAAAGTGAATTATTTTTATTACTCATAGTTTTTATGATTTTTAGTTTATTTTTAAATGTAAGTACTCCCTTGGAATGAATAATTATAGCAAAAAAAATGAGAAGAAAGACAATGGCATTAGAAACTAAAATTTTATTAATAAATAGATGAAGAGATGTTGAAAAATTCAGAGCTATTGCTAACAAATTTAATTCTAAGTTTTTAGATTGCCATACTAAAACCAGAAATGTACAAATCATTTAAATTGTGAAAATCCTGAATAATGTTAAAAACTGCAAAAGATGCAAGTAAGAAAGTTATAGAAAGAATCAAAATGATAATACAGGTTTAAGCTTTTAAGTATCACAATGTCTTAATATGGATGAGATAATATTTATTCTGTAATTATTTAACATGAAAGAAAATATCTCAGATCCACAAGGATTTCTTACTAAAATTCTGCAGAATTTCATACTTAACTGACTGTATTTTCAAAGAAGTTTATGAAAAAATTTTCACAGCTGCGATTTATTATTTATTGGGAAAAAGTTAACATATACTAAAAGCAGAGTTACGAGCCTTGCATTGTTTTATTTTTTAATAAGCAGGGAAAGGCTTAATTGAATAATATCCAAAAATATAAATTTCATAGAAAGATAAACTAAGATACTCCGAAAATATTTTCAAATTGCCTACTTTTCAAGTTCTTGCCAGCTTTCCCTCTCCTTAAGATACTTCTCTCTAGGATTGGAGTGGAAGTGAAGTAAAGCACTTTTTTCCTTGCTTTCTGTTTTCTCAGTGTAGCCTGTCTGAATGAAATGACACTCTTGCACACCTTCTGAAAATGCAATGCATCAAAATGAATGCATTTTAAGATGGATGAGAGTTATCTTCATCAATTTTGCAGGTTGGTTTTATTCAATTCATTTAATATATAACACTAATTATACATAAAAAAAGTTAACATTTGAAGAATACTGACAAATTTGGCAGACTTCAAAAATCCAGAAGATTTAGTTCAATGGCTAGATAGGATATCTTTGAGCTGTGATACAACTGAGCAATTTTTTTTTCTTTTTTAACAAACACAAATGATAAAATAACCAGAGCAATAACATTTTTAAACCCAACTAGAAAACATGAATTCAATTTTAAAAAAGTCCCATGCATTATACCAATTAGTGCCCAGAAGTATCCCAAAACAATCTCACTGAAAAATTTGTTTAATATATTATATTGTAACTCTGATGGTAAAAGTAGATTTCAACAATGAACATCATTTTGAATTGGTTTACCTTGTAACTGTTCTGTGTGAAAGAAAAATGTACTTTATGTATACTTTCAGAGATGTTATTTTTTGCAAACTTTATGGAAAAAAATATATAATAGTCAATCTGAAATGAATATAAAGAAAAAGTTTATTACCCATTAAAAATTAATTAAAGTCCTCAATCTCCAAAGACTTTTCCACTGGATTCTGCTTTTATACCTTCTATGCACACAAAAAATACATTTTAAAATCATTATGAAAAAAAATATTTGCAGTTTTTAATAGGCCATGATAAAATGATTTGTATATAGGCTTTCATTCAACATTCTTGTACATTTTCAGCACTTAAATTTGAGAGTACTTGATTCTTAATTGCAATAAATAAATAAAAACATGTATAACTTTTTAAAATACTGCAGCTTTATAATAGTAGCAAATATTACTCATAAAATTTTAACATAATTTTAATATCTAATTTTTTTTCACATATGATGATTTAGTCTTCAGTATACAATTAAATTAATGTACTTTGTTGACTCGAATTTGTATTTATCTCTGAAAGATAAAGAAATCCCATAGCTATATATTTCGTTAAATGTTTTACATTTGTGATGAAAAAAGCAACTAAAATAGTTCCAGCAAAAGAGACCCTGACCACTTCTGAAATAAATAGTTAAAAATTGAGAAATGTTTAATTAAAGGAAATATCTATAAATTCCAGTGATCCATTACCCCAATTCTACCTGATCAGAGTTACATAATTCTTCAACAAAAAAAAAAAAGGGGGGGAGAAAAATTACAAAGCTATAGTTAAAAATTAAATTGCTACAATGATCAGTGCCTTCTTCCATTCAGGCAAAATTAAGCATATTATTTACAGAATGATATATTTTCCACAACTTGTAATAGAAATAAAACTGATTTTCTGTGTGAATAAAAATTATTTGTATAAAAAAGGTGACTTGCACTAACTAATTCCCACACTTTCATAACATTTAAAACAAAAGCACACAAATCATTAATTTACTTTCTGAACATTCTATGTTGATAAAACTTGATGCTAAAAGTTCATTTTCAAATTTTAGTATGACAAAGAAAAGGATAAACAATGTTAAGCAGGATAATAATAAAACAATCATATATATTGGTTAGTTCAAAAGGATAGCATTAATGTAAAAAGAATTTACTCATTCAATTGTGTTAACCGCTATGAAAAAGCTAAATGTAAAAAAAGGATAAAGTTTAGATCTTTTAGCAGAAAATACTATAAATATAGTTTTCCCATAACAGTTTAACAGATCATTACCATATCATTAAAAAAAAAAGATTATAACACTTTTGTATATTTGAGTAATTGCAACCATGTTGGTGATGTTCAGTAATTTTTTAATGCGGAATGTTTATTTATAAAGCAATATATATATATATATATATATATGTCATGGATCTTGTCATTTAAAAACATTGTCATAAGAGTAAAGTATATTCTTCTTAAAAAATCAAATTATATAAAGTGTGCAACAACCTCATTCTATTACAGATTTTGTAGAACCAAGACAAACCCACAGCCAGGGGGAGGGACAGAGAGCTGCTAATGCTTTTATAATAAGTAAGGTAACCCACATTAGGATATTGTTAAATCAAGATTAATCTTCAATTATGAGGGAAGGGGGCTGTGCTCATATTACATGTTCGTAAATATTCTACAACCTTAATGATATTCTACATCTGATTCGATACAAAATTTATTGATTACATAGATATTTGGTAAATCAAAGTAGAGACCCACCTGGGTCTTTAAAAAGAGGGAAGAGGTGATAGAGGTTGAGAGTCCTGCGCAGTTCGCGATCCAGTGTGTGGATGCAAGCAACCAACACACGACATGAGCGCTCCAGGTCCTCAATCTCCTTCTTTGGAATACTGTCTACTCTTTGAAAGAGAAATACATGGTTATTACTTTACATGAAAAACTTCAAACAGTTATTACTTGCAATAAACTACAAGAGACTTCATTCGGCATCAGACATTCCAAAATTTGGATTTAATTGCTCTTCCACAACAGCTATACCATATAAAAACCAAGTTTACAACTTATACCTACAGAGAACTATCTGAAAAAATTCCCGGACTACTATTACAACTGTCTCCTCAAAGGTAGAGGCAAAAGTAGGTCAAGATCATATTAGTGGAGCCTTCCTCTACCCATTTCACTGTTTGACTTCAAAATGCAAGTATGATGTGTGCATCAAATTTTGTGTAAAGATCTGTAAAGCTGCAATCAAACTTCTTGAAATGTTTCATATGGTTTTTGGTGATGAAGCTTTGAATCAGACAACAGTTTTTGAATGGCACTTGTATATCAAGGCAGGACATTGTTCAAATGAATATGACAAATGGTCAGCAAAGCAAACCATCGCAAAATAGATGAAAATGTAGAATGAAGCTAGAATACTCTTATGAGAAGATCTATACCTTATCTAAGAACTTGAAGACAATGTTGAAACCACAGTCATGGAGATGGTCATGAAATTTTGATTAATTTGAACAGGTAGTGCTTGCTATACTTGTTCTAAAACTCAAACAAACAAAAGGAAAAAAAAGTCTAGATATTTGTTTCAAACTCCATGTAAAAGCTAATGAGGAGGTAAATTTCATTTCTAAGGTCATATTAAGAGACAAAATTTAGTTTTACAGCTATTATCTAAAATTGAAGCAACCATCCTGATAGTGGAAGAATCCAATTCCCCAAGCTAAAAAAAGTGCAGCAAATTTAAAATAACAAAAAGCATGTTCATTGTCTTTTTTTGTATCAAAAAGTTCATTCATTAGGAGTTTGGGTCTCTAAGTACAACAGCTGATTCAGAATTTTAGAGGTTCGAGAGAAAATGCGTAACAAAATAACCTGAATGTTGGTATGATGGGTATGGTTTTGCATCACCAGAACTCAGGTGCCTCTGTATAGGGAGGAAACAGGGTGTCAAAATTACTTGCGGTAATTGGCATCGCTTATATGGTGCCAAACTTAAAAGTGATACTAGGTCTGCAAAGATTAAAAACCAATGGCAGCCCCATTAGAGAAGAAGGCATGATTGGGACTGGCTTCATCACAACACTGTGTCAGCCATCACACTTCCATAAAGACAACACACAATTTTTAGTTCACACACACAACATGGTTATTTTCCCACTCGCCATATTCAGATCCAACTTCCTGAGATTTTGCATTATTTTCAAAATTGAAAATGAAAAGATGACATTTTGCAACTGTGTCTGGCATTCAATGAGAATTACATGTGGTCCTCCAGAGCTTTCGAGAGAATTTTAGGAGTGTTTTTGAGGGGTGGAAAAGTAATGGAATCAATGCGTACATACACATTATTATTATTATGACTATTTTAAAGGAGATGTCAACAAAAATTAGTAAGTTCAAACAAAATTTGTTTTACCATTAAGTCCGGGAATTTTCCGATAGCATGGCATACAATATTCAATTAATCTAAAACTGAGAAATAAACAATGGCACTCGGTATACTTCACAAAACAAAGAAATTTACATTTTCATAGAATAGGTTAAAACAGTTTGTAATGATATATAATGAAAGACTAAAAATAGATACTGTTCACAGATAATGTAAGACTGTAATTTTAAACATATATACACTAGTATGCAAAAAGAAGCTTTTCAAATTGTTAATTGGAAAAAAATCAATTAGGTGGCATGAAATTCAAACTACAGAGGCACAATGTAGCACTTAAAAGTTGATGAAAGCACAGTAGTCCAAAAATAATTGTATGCTCACATTATGGGAAAAAAAAGCAAAAAATGTCTTTATTGACAGATTAGCACTAGTAAAAAACATTGTCAAGCCATGAGCAAGAACAACCAAAGTCTCTTCATTAGGGATACAGGGCAACAGTTGCCTGACATCATCTGTTCATAATGCCAAATTCAAGAATATATTTCAGCTGTCTGGTGTTCTCCAGAAGGTACAATCTTGCTACCAGGAGTTTCCTTACAGCGCTTTATCCATGATCCATGGGATTTAAGTCAGGAAAACATACAATGTAAGCAAATGTTTTAGACTAGAAATATTTTAGAATTTTTAGCAAATATTTTAGAATTTAAATATTATATTGCTTACTATTTAGAAGCTCCTCTACAGATCCTGTGTGGATATGCATTGTCCTCCACACACACACAAAATCTGAAGCAATGATACTTTGGAATAGACACATGTGGGAGGATTATTTTATCACACTAACGATCTTTAGTAAGTCAGCCCCCCACAAGCACTTAGGACCATTCCAAAAGTCTCTTTCCTTGATGTCAATAGGATGAAATAGTGTTCCTACCTACTTCCGTATCAACTGGCACTGAGAATCACTGATCAGAATGAAATGACTTAAATCAGTAAAAACAACATGACTCCATTGATGAGAAGTCTAGTCCTCATGTTCTTGACACCACTGTAACCATGGATGTGCTGCTGTTGATGATATGCAACACTCACGATATTGGGCAAATAGACCACCTTTATGCAGACATCTAACCAAAGTAAACCTTTCTTCCTGTTGTGATACGTAGCTGCTAAGTAATGTTGCCCAATGTCTGGTACCAGTCTCTTTTTCCCAGCAGAACAATACATCGGTCATTACATGCTGTTGTTTTCCTCGGCCAGCCATAGCAACTTTTTTTACAGCTGTGCCCCCTGTCATTTGGATCGCCTTCCAAGCTCTTGAGACTACACTTTTGTCAATTCCAAACTCTTAAGCAATACTCATCAAACTAGGCCCTTCTTCATTGTGCTAATCCTTCTGTGTGCAAAGGCATTTTGATGGTTTAAAGTAGCCATTATGAACATACGATTTTACTTTCACTCACAGGGAATATTGGAAATCCATCCATCCTCCCTTTTAAGTTGCTTTGACACTGAGTCCATGTTATTCTATGTGTTTGAGTGCCATGATGTCTTCTTCAATGTCAGATAACTCATATTTGCATTTGCATATCATCTACTGAGATACAATTATCATTTCATTAATCTCTTCCTTCATTAATTTTTTTTTTGCTACAGAATTATTTTAGAAACAAAAAAAATTGAGGAAAACAAAATACGCATATTACACAATTTTGCACAAAAGAATTGAGATTATGAAGCTAAGCAATTTTAACAATTCTAGTCAAGAGCCAAACAACTTCTCTTTTTCACAAAGTTTGCCAATAAAAGGCTTTTCGAAGATGTACAAATAACACTTTTTTTAAAAAAATTCATTTTTATTAATATGTATTTACTTGCTTTTGATAAATCACTAAAAATAATCTCATAGCAAACTAAAAAAGGGAACTTAAAATAAATTTAAAAACCTATTTCAATGTTGTTTTCAAGATAAGTTTTTGTAACAACTGAATTCATGACTTTTTTCTAATACAAACAAATTTCACTAATCACTAACACCATTTATGTCTAAAGCTGATAAATATGCAAATCAATGAGAAGTCTCTTTATACGGTATTTCTTTTTTTAAAAATTCATACACGGTAATACTTCATAAAATTTGGGCTTAAAACTACCTAGCTAGTTTTATATTACAATTTTATTACATCATAATGTTTACAAGCCAAAAAATAGTGATTGAATTAAACAATTAATAAATCAATATGAATTTTCATTACACAAAGGTTTTCCAAACCAGTCAAAGGTTTCCTTGAAATAATCTAAAATAAAGTTTTACAAATGAGTATAGTCCTCATTTATATCTTTCAATCATAACAACTAGTAAACATATTGAAATTTAAATTATGTTTGAGTAATGTAAGGTAAGAGAACACATTTATAATTCACACATAGAAAAATGTGTTTTCTATTATTCAAATAAAAATTGTTTTTCTAATTATTCTTTTTAAAAAACATTTTTCCATGCTAAAAAAGAACCAATTTAAGAAATTGACCAATCACTTTTAAGATAAATCTACTAAATGTTATTTTCAATTTGTCTTTGTACTATAAAAAAATCTGACTTAGAACCAACCTTCTAAAGGCATCTGACAGTTGGGAAGTTGTTGAAACAACTGTATCACAAGCCTTTTGCTGTCTTTCCAGAAGCTCTTGTCTTAAGCTGGCCCCATCCATGTTGGTTCCGATGGTTAGAGCCAATGAATGATATTTACAGATTTGATGACTCAAGTCTTCCACCTCCTACAAAAAAGTTTACACACATATCAATTTCTATCATAAAATATATTTAAATATTTTCCCATAACATCCAAATTTTTTTTATGTTTCTAATAATATTCATGAATTATTGTACCGTATTTTCCTGTATATAATTCGCAGTGGCGTATTATCCGCAAAGCCTTTTTTCGAGTAAAAAAAAAACATTGTATAATCTGCGGTAGTTTTTACAGCGAATAATCCAAAATATAAACTGCTGATAATGAGTATCATATAAGATAAAAAAATACACAATATAATTAAAAATAGAAGTAAGAAATTGTACAGAAAAAATTTATTATGAAACGTCTTTTTAAATATGTATGATAATATTTTTTTATGATAATCTTAATAAAACAAAAAAATTCTTTGCTACTGCCAACTATGTTTTGAGTTGTTAAACAAAACATTCCACGTGGAAAAACCCTTTTTTTTTAATTTCGCAAATTAACAGCAAAAAAAATTAAGATCGAGACTGCTTTCCCATTGTCTCTTTCTTTTAAAATCCATTTATTTCTTTCTTCCTCTAATTCTGACCAGTAAGATTTTCAACGACAATTGGCTCTTTAACCTCGATCACAATTTTCGAAGTTGGTCTTGTTTTTTCTCCCAAACGAATATTCAATTTGTCAACGTAGAACAACTTTGCAGCTTCCAGATTTCCAACTTTGGTAGCCTTCTCTATAACTTTTAACTTGAAGTTTGCAGTGTAACTTAACGCTTTTGCTTCAATATATGATGAAAACTTTCAAAGGACGTAATAGCTCTAGTCAAGAGAAAATTGGAAATAGCGCCAGTGATCAGTAACAGTTTTTTCCTTCCAAGGAATCCAATTCGTTTTTGAATGTAATTGGACAAAAACTAGTTATGGCTGAAATACGTCATCCGAGTCATGAAAATACCACCTATTTATTTTATAAAACATAAACAGCATTTCTTTCTAAACTTTATTTTTAGCTTTTCTGATGGAGAATGTTTTTTCTCAGATAATCTGTGGCAGCGTATAATACGCACGAAATTTGAAACTTTTTCACATATAATCCGCGGATTACATACAGGAAAATACGGTAAATAGATTAATAATCATTTTTCTTTGTCACATAAAACAAGTGTAATTAAAATAAATAGATTTTCCTTTATACAGGAACATCAATGTTTAAGATTATTATTGAGTAGGCAAAAAGTATTAAATTTTACAGAATATATTATGCAGAATTTATAGAGGACGCTGGAAGGAGTGCATAGTTGAGGCAGCCAAAGTCCTGCAGGGGCTGTTGTGCTTTTGAAGAGAAGAATGTATACTATCAATGCAATTAGAAATTCACAAAGTTTTGATATTAATATTTTTTTAAATATTTTTGAAATAAAAAAAATCAAACTACACTGGATTAAAATTTACAAAAATCTAACACTGAAAATTAGAAATTTCTTCGCTATTTTCATTTAAGTACTTAAATTAAATTACTAAACATTTTATTACATGAAAAATTAGCACTTTTTCTTACTTTTTTTATAAACAAAACTAAGAGTAATATTATTTTGAATGATTCATCACAAGTTTATGGGATTTAACATTTGATATATTTAATATCCAAGAGATTCAAATGCAAAAATAATTCACCTGAACTCAAGTAAATATTTTTATATAGAATTTTATTTTATTCACAAATTAATTTTGAGACATCCTTTTCTTTCTTGATACATAATAGCTTTTTAATATTATCTAGAAATAAAACTTTTGATATAAAAGTGTCAACAGAAAAATTCCCACCTTCCTAGAAAAGTTATTACTACTTTTTAAAATAAAACTTCTGTAAGTAAAAAAAAAAAGGAACTTACTTTAACAACACTTTTTGGAGCCATAGCCTGAGCTATCTCCATGCTGAAGTGATCGATGATCTCCGAACATTGTGTGGAGATAGAGTCTGCCTTGATAGAATGGATGTATTCCGAAACAGGGGGTAAACAGCTGGTGAAAGAAGGCAGCTGATAATTTCTCGTGACTGGACTACTTGTGGCTGTGTGGCGGCCATTTTCCATAATGCTATAAATACAAAATGTTGCACCATTTTCAGTCTTAAAATGGAAATTCCTTATGGGTCACAACTGAAAATTCCTATAAATTGAATAATTACCAAGGCTGAAACAGTAAAATATCCAGCATTTTCTTCTATAATCAGTTTATCTACTATTAACAACCAAAAATTCTTAAACATATTAACAGTTTATGCAACAAAAAAGGTGCAATAATACTGAGGTGACTTCAAAAGTTTCGTGACTGAAACTGTAATCTATCTCGGTGAATAACAATTTTCATACGATTGTTTTATTTTATTTCTGAGATGTTCCTTTATGTTAAATGTCATCCTCGTTTAATAAATATTCTCATCTGATTGTTTTATTTTCTTTATATATATATATATATATATATATTTCCAAGATATCTCTTTTGGTGAATATCACCTTAACTGAGCATTTTGCTTGTAACATTTAATGACATCAAACAATCTGATTCTGTGAAGATTCAGCTTTCTTTTAAAATTGAATTAAATGAACCTATAATGAGTGAAAAAAATATATATACAGGAATATTTTATATTTTTCTGGTATTACAAAAGATAATGTAACTAAGTATAACTGTGACAAGTGTACTTAGCCATTAGCCAATTAATGAGTTAGCCTTTAATCATTTTTCCCCTCCTTCTCAGAAATGTACTGGCAAGGCTGTAAATATGATTGAAATTTATTCAAAAAAGATAAAAAAGTGAAAAATTAGTCATAAGACAATCTACTCATCAATACAACAAACAATTTGTAGAGGGAAAAAATGCCTACAGGATTACACAATATATTATCGAATGTTACTAAATTACACATTTAAGGCTCCCTTTGACACGCCACCACGAAATCTTGAGCATAATGTTAATCCTATGAAGTTTCTTTCTCATATATTTACATCTAAGATATTGCCTTCAATTGCACGGAATAAAATGCATCTAAAAAAGCAAAAAAAAATTTAATATTATTTAAATATCTGAAAATTCATATCTAGTGCATTAAAACGATCATAAAAATATTTTAAATTATTGGATAAAAAAGTAAAAATTTCCTTTTCTTATGCTGTTTAAAATGCGCATACTTTAAAATTTTTAAATTAATTTTTTTGCGAGTAATTATTAAGTCAACATTGCACTTTTTGGAAAGAGGGGGAAAATAAACTTGTAACTCCGCCTTTTTGTGGAAGGATACATGAAATTTCTCAGTATGTTCCATTGACGAATGGTGATTTATGACTCGTTTGGTGGGTTGTGAATGAGAGAAATGTAGTTTTCTTAGAAATTGTAGGGGGTTAAAAGAAAAAAGAAAGAAGTGTGTAGTTTTTTTAAGTCCCTTCATTCCTAGGAAAGTTGGGACTAGTTTCTTACATAAATATCAGCAGTTATTTGCAGGTTTTAAAAAAATACAACATATACAATGCGAGGGGAGGACTATCTTTTTTTTTTAATATTTTAACTGAAAAAAATATTTATAAAATTACTCAAAACAAGCTTTATTAATCACTAAAGTGAGCAGTGAGTATTATTTTGATATAAGGATTAGAGGTTTTTTAATACCGTAAAATCTGGTGTATAATGCTCATTTATACTTTTAAGCTGCATTTTTTAATTTTTAGGTATGTTCGCGGTATAACACGCACCTCCCTTTTTATGAAGGAACTTAAATTGAACATATACAATACTTTA
The DNA here is from genome assembly GCA_019973935.1 of Trichonephila clavipes. Classification (NCBI taxonomy): domain Eukaryota; kingdom Metazoa; phylum Arthropoda; class Arachnida; order Araneae; family Nephilidae; genus Trichonephila; species Trichonephila clavipes. The sequence continues at coordinate 751,737 of BMAU01001088.1, read as the reverse complement.
TGTTTTGAAATAGTTTACTCCAGGTATTATCTTAGGATTTTGAAAAATTAGGGTTTTTTTTTTTTTAAATCTTAGGTAGTGTACTTCTACAATTCTACAGCCCTTTAAGTTCATTAAGTATGTCATTTATTTTAAATCAACAGTACTCCAATCTAAGTAGAAGTCTAATTTTTTTGTGCTCATTTCTTTTTTTATTTTTAAAGCTATCATTTTTTATACCCGGCGTATAATGCGCCCCCTTAAATTTCATTCTTATTTTTTGTGCTAAAAGTGCGCGTTATAAGCCGGATTTTACGATAATTGGTAATTTTTTAAAATTTAATTATAAGGTAAAATGTGAACTACAGGAGAGAAATATTTTTATTTTCCTTCTCTCTTTTTGACTCGTTAACTTTAGTTAAAATTATTTGTTAACTGCGATATACTTCAAGATTTTTGCTATTGGTTATTCTGAATATGAATGCATTCTTTTGTACCATTGCTTATGTCTTCCACGACACTTTTCTCTTTGACGCATTCTATTTTTAAAAAAAAATAATCATAATCGTAATTTTTTTTTATTTTGTACTTACAAAGCAAAAATTTGTGTTTCTCTTTTGAGAAAGGAAAAAAGCGAAAGACAAAAAAAAAAGAAAATTTTAATGATATAAATATAGAAATCACACCAGGAAGTTCTGACATCAAGAAAGTAAGAAAATTTTTCAGAGAAAAGGAAAACGTAATGCATTCATTTTGTATACACATACATTTTACTCTTCACCACAGACTAATGAGGACTTCACCCGAGTTTTCCCCTTTCTTTCCCCATCCTGCCAACAAGAATGAGCCTCAACAAATTTAACATCTATTAAACCCTCTACATCATGAGTCTTTTTGTTGGTATTATTGCAATTTGTTTGTTTGTATTATTGAGAAACCCTAAGGAGGGGTTTCCGAACTTTTATCAGTAGTGATCCCTTTCGAAAAAATGATTTTCCTCTCAGCCCCCTTATATATTTCAGTAATATATAGAATGAAATGCAACAAATACGCTAAAAAAATGCACTCTAAAAATTTTACAAGAATAATTTAACTAAAAATATTGTAAGAAAATTAGGGGGAATACGTTTCATAAGATTTCTTTTATTTTTATAATTTTACAAATATAAACAAGATTTCAGAAACAGATTGTAATTGCATAATATAGTTCCATTTCAATTAATATAGTAATAGACTTTATGTATTGATACAATTTTATTTTTTAGTATTTGGCTTGACATTGCTCATAAATTTCATAATCACCGTAACTAACACGCAACAAATATAAATATTTATTTTATTAAATAATTTTTCGATTTTACTGAATTAAATGTAAATGTATTATAATTTTTTATAAAAAATCTATGCCTTGATGCTTTTTCGTAAAAATTTTCGCTGCCTATACTGTATAGTGGTTAGTGCCGCTGACTTGTGACGTTGGGCCTGGGTTCGATTCCCGGCGAATACCTGGATGGTTACAAATGTATAGAGCATTTGCAGCATGGTAGGACTCTAAATAGCTATCTAACGACAAAGTCCTCACGAGGGGTTAGGGGAAGAGGGTTGGGAGCCCTGACTACCCCCAGTTTATTATTATTAGCAAAATTAGGATTTGAACTTTTATTATAATATGATAAAAGAATAAAAGATAAATGAGAATTTTTTTTTGCCAATTAAGAAGAGGGAACAACTTATTGATATTTAACAGATTTGATGTTAAAATCTAAAATTAACAAAGAATGGCTCTTTAATTTCGGCTTATAAATTCATGCACAATGCACAAGACTTTTCATACAGCTCTAAAAATTTTAATACCAATCAGAACAATGCGTTTCTCAGTGTATGGGGAAACAAAGGTGTTAAAACAAATTAGACACACAATATGAAATGCGACTGCAAATAATTTGCATAGACTCACTTGCAAATAATTTGCGATTGAATGAAAAAAAAATGCAAACACATCCCAATTACTAAGTATAATACATGGGTAGATGACACACCTGGAGCATAGTTTATTATTAATGCTGAATTATATTAAAATATGAATTTTTTTATAACAAATATAATACTTTTTACAATTTATTAAAGTACCTATAAGAAGTTGATTAAATTTAAATATTGTTCCTGGATATATTTTTCTAATAATGGAATGGGGTTCCCCCAAATTCCTTGTAGTTCGTAGGGTTCCTCAATTCAAACTGTGTTCCACGGAACCCTGGGGTTCCATGAGTCACAATAAAAAAATTGAAAAGAAACTTCTAAATACTTTTCTAATGGAAAATGCATCTTTTTCCATTGGTGAAAAAAACACGAAAAATAAAGGAGAGGAAAGAACTTATAGGCATATCAACAAATTTGATGCTAAAATCTAAATTTAAACAAGAACAGCTCCTAAATTTTATATTACAAACTCTCTCACACAAAATACACAGTACATCTCACACAGCTGTAAATATTTTAATGCCATTCAGAAAATTATGTTTAAGTGAAATATATTTTTCAATGTGAGTGGATACAAAAACAAATTAAACTCAGAATACGTAATGTGATTGCATTTAATCTCAATAGACCTAGACTTTGACAGTTTGTGTGTGAAAAAAAGATCATTGATTCATTGCATTATTTAAAATCAGTAATAATTCTTTTATTCCGTTTTTTTTTTTAAATTTTAACTCTAATAAATGTTTGTAATAGGTCTAAATCTAATATAAAGATATATAATCTTTACATGCTGCCCGCAAGATTGTAATGTTTTCCGAAGTGGTGTGCAATGTCATTTGGGTTGGCCCTCCCTGTTCTAAGTCAAGATCGGACAGCCAGAATGACACTTGAGGGTACAGCTTTGTATTCATGACCTTTTTTGAATTTGGAATCTTGAGTCTTTAGTCCTTCACAAACTTGAAAGATGGGGGAAGAGCAATAAAAGAGGGGTCATATAAATGGTGTCACAGACTGTAGAAGTCAAACTGGAAACCCACCAATCGAGAAGAATGCAGAAGCCCTCCTTATCTTTAGTTTTGAACAAAAGTAGAAGGGGGGGGGAGAGGGGTTTTTTAGTGTTTCAAATGGTTGGGAACGAACAGAAGCCATCCTTAAACATGAAAAAGGGGAAGATTTTAAATGTGATGTCATTTTCTTTCATCATGACAGCTGTCAGAACATAATCATCAGAAAGTTGAATAAAGTAAGCGAAAATTTGGAAGAATAGTTGCATGAAAAAAAATGTTTATTTCAAAATCGCAAAAATAACTGAAATTAAAAAAAAAAGGCATATATAATTCATCTTTTATGAAGGAACTATTTACCTTCGATCATTACAACCAGTACGACAAGAGTACTTCGCCATTCCTTTGGACACACCCAATCTCCCCTCCCAGAAGAGGGCGCTTTCATCATTTTCGAGTTTCGATTTCTGTCTAAGGGCCTCTTAATATAAAAATATATTCAATTCTCAAACATTTTAGGCACTTTCCGAAAAAAATGGGTTTCCAGTATGCTCACCTTTTCATGGTAAGATAGATAATTGCGAAGCAAAATATTCTACAGCTGTAAAATAACGCACAATTTAAGTATTATTTTTCTACCTTAAAAATGTATCTATGTTTTGCAATATTATTTATCTTTAATACAAAAAAAAAGCAGTCTTAAGATCAATGATGTACATCTACAATACATTGATAGCTGAATTAAAAAAATAGAGTATGATATATAACTCATGTTTCCTCAAATAATAATTTTTACAGCAACTAATTTTAAAGTTCTTCATAGGATGTCATAGTAAAATTCACTATCCTTTAAGGTTAAAAAGCTTTTTTTTTTTTTGCAGAAATTATTAGACCTAGTAAACTTTTTTAATTTTCAAATATAATTATAAAATCCATCATCATCCTTTTGACAACAAATTAGTCAAATTTAGAAAACAAAAATTATGTTGAATCACAATTAATCTTCAAGAAAATATCATACAAGATAACACATTAATTTCCTTGATGCTTTAGTAAATGCTGAATTGAATCAAATATATAAATACAATTTTTTTTAAATGAGTAGATCAAAATCAGTTTTTTGTACACTAAAATATAATTTAATAGTTTTTATCATAAAGGAATTGATACCACAAATTGATATAATGTTAGCAAGGTACTATTCATTACGAAGTACTTGAAACAAGACTAGTTCATAAAGAGAAGGTACTTATGCATTAACAAAATTGGTGTAATGGTATCAAAACAAAAAGATTCTAATGTGTTTTATATATTTGGCCCGAAAATGACCAGCACTTACATATTAGCACCACTGCAGCCAAATTGGTGCCACATAAATTGCCCTATTTTCCAAAAACTTATTGCACTTTTTTTTAAATAAAACACTTGTTTTGATATGGTGCAATTTTGCTGTGGTGACACTAACACGTAAGTTGAAAGAATATAATAAATTATGTGTCATGATATTGGGTTAGGGAAAAAAATCCATTACTTTTTCGGTAAATGGCTGTAATGTTGATATCTCGTGAAGTATAGATCAAACAATTTCAAATTTATGCTCATCGTCAAGGTGACATTTCAGACTAAAAAAGTTTTTTTTTGCTGTTTTTTGTCTGGTCCATTCAGTTGCGAGTTACAGGATGTTAAAAATGGAAGTCAACAAAGAGGAAATTCGGTACATTTTACAATTTTTCTTTGATAAAGGCGAAAATGCAAGCCAGGTGGCTGAAATTGTGAATAGTGTTTATGGTGCTGATACTATAACAGCCAATTACATGCAATTTTGGTTTCGTCGATTTCGTTCAGGTATTTTTGATGTTAAAGTTGCCCCTCGTGCAGGCAGGCCCGTCATCAAAAATGTCGATAAAATCACAGAAATAATCGAAGGTGACCGGCATGTTAGTAGTCGTAGCATCGCCCAGGAGCTAAAGATCGATCATAAAACAGTTTTAAACCATTTGAGTAAAGCTGGATTCAAAAAGTAGCTCGATATTTGGGTGCCACACCAATTAACACCAAAAAAACATGGATTGAATTTCCATCTGCAAAGCCAAACGGAATGAAATTGACCCATTTCTTGAACGGACGGTGACTGGGGATGAGAAATGGGTCAGATACGACAATATTGTGTGAAAACAATAGTGGTCAAAATGCAGTGAAGCAACTCAAATGGTGGCCAAACCAGGACTTATGGCCAGGCAGGTTCTGCTGTGTATTTTGTGGAACTGGAAAGGAATCATTTATCATGAGTTGCTTTCGTAGGGCCAAATACTAAATTCAGATCTCTAGTGTCAACAACTGGAACATTTGTAGTTAGTGACTGACCAGAAATGGCAACAGAAGAGGTGTTGTGTTCCATCAGGACAACGCCACTCCACACACCTCTGAAGTGACTCACCAGAAAGTTTGGGAGCTTGGTTGAGAAGTTTTATGTGTTCCAGCATCCCCTTTAGTCATCCATCGTCATTGAGTAACCCCTCTGCTCATCTCCATAGTAGACCAATGGACAAATTATAGTTTGTGTATAATTTACCAAGTAATTACATTAAATAATGTGTTTTATTTTATTCTGCAAGTTAATTAAAATTTCTATACCATTATATTCAAACTAAAACTTATTGCAGATGCTTATTACTGCAAAACAATAATACAATACAAATAAAACACGAGTACAGTACCCACACGGATGTTAATTTTGCATAATGTCTTTAGAGTCGTTCAAAATTATTGTACAAAAAATAGGATTGCTACCCCAAGAAGTTTAAGATCCTCTGATTTATAATATAGCTGATAGTACAGATACTAAAAAATTATTTAATCTTTTTTTGTCACAATTTCTGTTGCAGAGAAACAAATATAAAAGAACAAAAATTGGATGCTATATTATAAATCAGAGGTCAGAATTAATTTGCAGTTTCCTAAAACTGCAAATTAAATGCTTAAGGAAAGTTCTTGAACTTCATTTCTGTCAAGAAGTAAGATAAAAATGCAGATAAAGATGTGAGAATGTTTCTTAATGTGAGATAAAGAGTTGTTTTTAATTAATATCATTTGATTTTCAATTTTACAAAAAAAAACAAGAAAAAAGTATGAGTTTCAAATTTTGAGCAAATTGTTATTTACCCAGGAAAATGTTTAACAATAGTCCTTCATATGACATCAAACATTTATTTACACAGCCTGTCCTTTTTGCCCAATATAAAATATATTGCATTAACATAAAATTCTACGCAATTACTAGTATGCAATTCATATGAAAATACTTTGGTACTTGCATATTACAGCAACCTGTTGGCGACATTATATAAAGCGAAACACATGATTGCCAATTCAGCGCATATGACACATATGAAATTGCGGTTGCTAGCTTAGCAAGTTATCTTATGCCATGCCAGTGAAATGGAAACAAGTTCAATAAACTGACTTTTTTGAAAAATTGCCATTTTTTTTACAACATAAGTGGCCAAGGAAAGCATAGGGTTGCAAATTCCCCCTCCGAAACGACACGAAACATGGGACACTGATCGTCTCCTTTTCCATATAGAAACTCAGCAAAAGGGAGGTTTCCATCTTCGATCTTAGCCTGCCTACCCTTCCCCCTCCTGCCACCTTTGTACGAAAATTAATGGCGGGGTTCTTTGTAATCCTAGTAGAAGCATAAAAAAGAAACATGCAATATTGTTAGAAAATAGGCTAAGAGAATATAGGAGAAAGAATTCCTACATAAATATTACACTAAAAAAGTAGTAAAAAGACAAATTTTTATAGAACTAAATGTAAATAGTATAGTAGTTATTTTATAAATAAACACAAATAAAATAAACAAATATTTTGTTCTGTTACAAGAAGTTTTTATATTCTTTATAGATTCTATATTTCTTTATAGATTATCTCTATATATACACAGTGGGCCAAAAAAGTGTTCTTGCAATTTCCTATAAAATTTAATGTTTTCGACTAATAAAAATTAATATACTGTAATTGTAATTTTTTTTATGATATCTGTAACTTATTCTTAATAAAATGACATAATTAATTTTTTAAAAACTGTACAACTATTTTTTAAAAAAAATTATCAAAAGGCTACTAAAAAATTACACCACAAAAGTCTTCGTACACTTAACAAAAATCTCAACTTAGCTTTCAATACTGTATTTCTTTCTTAATTTAGTACTTAGGATATCTTTCAGTGTCCACAACAACTTTTAAGGGTCTTGGTATGGAATTAATCAATTTTTCGTAATTTCTGCATCGATTTTCCTCTATGCTTCTGTGATTAGTTTTTACTTCATATTATGTGTTTAAGTCATTTTTTTTTTAAATCAAATTTGCCCCAAATATGTTCTACTGGGCTAAATAAAGTGATTGAGAGGTGTTTTCAGAATTTGGGAACAGTTATAGCGACACCAGTTGCATACAATGAGAGCAGTGCACTTGGCATCATTATCCTGTTAAAAAATTAAGCAGTCTCCAATATCCAAATTTTAGGTGGATAATTTAAAATTTCTCTTTAAAATAATTAAATAGAGCTCATGATTCATAAATATGAAAAAATACCAAATTACCTAATTCTGAGGCCCATTTACACCCCCACGCCAGAACACTTCTACCTCCATGTTTTATTGATCCAACTAGATTCTTGGAATTTAATTTCAGAAAATTCAAAATTGACAGCAAATTGATTGGGATGGCAGACAATTTAACAATTTTAGTTCCGATTAACCTATAATAGCTTGTAAATGAAAAATAAGGAGTTTAATCCCATGAATTTATGTGGAGCAAGAACTCCTTCACTTTCATACTTCAGCATGAAAGTGAAGGAGTTCTGGCATAGGGTTGTAAATGGTCCTCAGAATTGGGTAATTTGGTATTTTTTCATGGTATTATGAATCATGAGTTCTATTTAATTATTTTAAAGAGAAATTTTAAATTATCCACCTAAAATTTGGATATTGGAGACTGCTTAATTTTTTAACAGGATAATGATGCCAAGTGCACTGCTCTCATTGTATGCAACTGGTGTCGCTATAACTGTTCCCAAATTCTGAAAACACCTCTCAATCACTTTATTTAGCCCAGTAGAACATATTTGGGGAGAATTTGATTTTAAAAAAAGAAGAAAATATGACATATAAACACATAATATGAAGTAAAAACTAATCACAGAAGCATGGAGGAAAATCGATGCAGAAATTACAAAAACTGATTAAATCTATACCAAGACGCTTAAAAGTTGTTGTGGACACTAAAAGATATCCTACTAAGTACTAAATTAAGAAAGAAATACAATATTTAAAGCAAAGTTGAGATTTTTGTTAAGTGTACGAAGACTATTGTGGCATAATTTTTTAGTAGCTTTTTGATAATTACTTTTTTTAAAAAATGGTTATACTATTTTTAAAAAATTAATTATGTCATTCAATTACGAACTAGTTGCAGATATCATAAAAAAATTACAATATATTAATTTTTATTAGTCAAAAACACTAAATTTTATAATTGCAAGTGTATGAACACTTTTGTGGCCCCATTATATATACTTAGAGATTTTATAATTAATAATAATTCTTTATTTTCATATTTAAAATTCTTTTGATTTAAAATATACAATAACAATTAACATTAAAGAGTTAAAAAATTTTACCCTTATTGTTATTCATATTTTCAATTGGATAATTATTTTGTTCAAGATTTAAATTATAAATGATTTTATGAATGTCTAATGACAAAGCTTTTCCATTCAGCAAAATTTTTTTTAAAAAATCAACCAAGAAAGAAATTGCAATTAGATAAAACAAAAATTCAATAATTTAATTTTATAGTCCACATCAAAGCTCATCTCTTTCAATATATATTTATATATAATTACTGCTATTGCATTTAAAAAATGCAAACATATAAATCAAAAGAGTATCCTTTCATGAAAAGTTCATTTGAATCGAATCCTTTCAATCAGTTTTCTACTATAACAACACATTTTTATACAAACATAATTGAACATGATAAACTGTATCGAACAACTTACCAATGCTTATTTTATTTTTGTAACATTTAGTACATAAAAATTACATTTAACTTAAAATAGTTAGGAAGTTGAAAAACGGATATTATACAAGAAAACAGATAATTTATTGTCTAAAATAAAACGCAATTTTATTATTTAGAAGAAATGAATACTATGCTTGTAATTCTATAAAAAATTTATACGCAAGCATATAACACAATGAATACGTACTGATAGAAAAATCACAAGAGGCCGAAAATTAGGTACACTTTTTAAAATGCACATGAACTAAATTATGCGTATTTAACAGCAACTGCTTTTATCTTTCTATTTTTAAGACAATTTATTCGCCTAGTACCCGTAATCACATTCAATCTGCATTCGGAAAGTACATTTCGTTTGGCGATCTAAAGGCTATTTCAGTTCAGGTGTTGAAATTTCGATCAAAATATGTCTAAAATGGGGGAAACAAATTCCATTATGCTTGAAATAAAATAAGAGAAATAATGCGTACATATTAAGGTAATTTAGATCTTCCATTTTTTTCAAATGAGGTTCTGTATTATTTATAATATTGTAGATCCTTTATAACCAAATTTGTTGTAGAAAACTTCTTATAAACTAACTGCTTAAAATAATTAAGGAATATGCTTTTAAGTTAGTTTCCTTTGATTTCTAACTGTTCGTGGTACTGATTTATCTTAACAAAAGCAATATAAGCAAAAATGGGCTCGCGCACCTTAAGAAGTCTTTCATGTAATAAAGCCTTAAGATTTCTTTTCCAGAAATTCCTTCTCTAGATAGGGTAAAATTCTGAAGGAAAATTACTAATCTTTTGATTTATTGAAAAATATTGCAATAACATCTGGAATATATAAGTATTTTTCCCAAATCAGTTTTAATACTTTTGTTAAAAATAAATTTTTAAATTCTATTGTTGTTTCATGTTTTTAAAAGAATTCATTAGATATACTGCGAATATTTTTTAATGCATCGATGTTAATTCGTCATATTATAGGATAGTTCTCGATATGTTATGTGCTTCCGTCAACGAAGTTAAAAGATGCTCCCCTAAACGTATTGGGGGGCTTTGATTGATTGATTTATTATTAACGTCGCACTGTTTTAGCTACACGAGGGCTTTTGGCGACGGACCACGTAATTTTGAACCATGGTCAAGTGACGTGGACGACACCTGAGCTGGCACCCCCCCTCTCCTAACTACCACACCACACCAACGGGAGGACGTTTCAGCTCTCGACAGATTTATCGTGCATCGCTGCCCTACACGGCGGGTCTTTAGTGGTACGGGGCTCGAACTCGTGACAAGGCAAGCCACGGTCCGATACCTATACCACTCGGCTACCGCGGCCACATGGGGGGCGTATTTGATTTTTTAAAAATTAACATTATAAATATTTTATTTTCAGGTCTGAAATGTATAAATTGTAAAATACAATAATTCTTAATTAGTAAGCCAAGTCGTCAGCTTGAAATAGAAGATAATCATGCAAAATTCTAAGACTACATTTCCTATTATAAATCATAATTTTCGTTACCTAAAAAAAGAACTAAATAGTCATTATTTTATACAAGCAATATCCAGCCTTCCTGAATGTACTTTTTAGGAAGAGTTTTTGTGAGTTCGTGCTGTTTATTGTTGGCGCTAAAATTTTGATCATAATTATACGCCATTTTATTGGTTGGAAAGGTTCCAAACACTGTGATGTTTGCGGTTACACTGCAAGCCAAGCGATAAGTTTTATGGATGATTAGACGGGACCTTGTTTGGTTCGTATTCGAACTGTATTTTGCGGCTTTATTAAATTGAAAATTCATAGATTGAGTCAGTTTTTGGTAAGGATGCAACAAATTTTTATAATATATTTAAGAATTGGTTTTAGATTTGAAAACATTATCTGAAATGAAATTGTGGTTCGAGTTTTATGTGTTGTTTATATTCTATAATGTTGTTTTTAGCAATCTTTAAAAACGATCTCTTACAATATGCATTTTGGTATGAAACAAAAATCTGATATGTATCAATATTTTCTTCCTTTTGGTTAGTTTCAGGGTATACGAATGTAAAGCATTGTTCTCAATTAGTTATTAGTTAGCAATCACAAACAGGGTAGAAATTGCTAATATTCATATTTTTCGAAAATAACAAAATTTAAAATTTTACAAAGTATAGTCCTGGATTAATCCAGGAAAAAAGCATGAATTAAATAATGCAATGCAGCGAATCTTATTTGGAATTCAAAAACATTTCATTTGATTTTGAACAGTAAATTGTTGAAAGTAGAATAGATCTAAATGAATTTTAATTTTAGAGATTTGCTGTGGATATATCAATTTGAAATTGTAAATTATTGTCAATATTAATTGTACTTTCAGTGTTATATGAAAATTGCATATTTTTATAATGCTTGAGAGAAGGGGAAAAAACAAACTTAATCCTATAAAAATCCCAAAATTAACATGAAAGAAAATAAAAAAAATTCTTTTTATGTATTAAAACTGCATGCCATTCTGTGTTGGTGGACATTAAATTTAGAACTTAATTGTTTTTTTATACAAATTGTTTCCTTAGTATTTTTACATTTTGTACATATAATTCTTAAGAATTTAATTTTTTTCTTTAAATTAATGTTAACCAAACAAAGTTTAAAATTACATATGTTTATTCATGATATTTTCCTGTTTCATGTCTGTGATATATATTGCATAGTTTTCAATAGTCAAATAACTAACTTAAAAGAGTTTTTTTTTAAAAAAAAAATGTGATTCAGAGTTATGGGAAATGAGCATATTATGTTCATTTTATAAACCATTTACTAGAAGTTCTGAAAAATTTCCTTTTGCAGAATTTCATTAATTAAGCTGTATTCATGAATATTATTTATTTGTAAAATGCAAGACATGATATTGATTTTATGTAACTGTTTACGTTACATATTTTGTTACCTGGTTTTTAAAATCAGAAGCACTGTATTTAATTCATTGCATCAGTTTTATATTGCTCTTTCCACGTGTTCTTTGAAGCTGAATATTTTTTTTTATTTCTCTGGTTAGCAAAGTGCAAATCAATTGCTTAAGGATAAAATTTTTTGTTTTATTAACTCACTAAAAACATTTGGGACAAAATTGATCCTTTATGGATCACAATCTTTCTTTCTCCCTAACATTGTGATAATTTTAAAGTATAAAATGAAACTTTATAACTTTTTTTAATGCACTGTATTATATCACTTGCTTTTTTGTTTTATTTTAAATTTTAGAATAAAACAAACTCCTTTTTTTAAAAAAATTAAAACTTTAACTGCACAAACTGAAATTATGTATTATTAAAAATCTAGTTTTTTGTGAAAAAATCGAAAAAGAAAAAATACTTTTCCCTTTCTCTGGCACAAATCTCTCCAAGTAGACTTTATTGGCAACAATACATAATAACACACAAAATAAATTTCAAAATTAAAGTTCAAAAAGTTTTTACTTCAAAGACATACCAGAATAAGTAACTAGGAATATTCCATTTGGCATCGGTTGTATCGTTTTTGTGACTTTATTGCATGCACTGGCAAAACGGATAAGCACCATTAAATATATATTTCTTGGTTAATGCTTCTTAACATTAATTTATTTCCAAAATTTGAATAAATGCAAATTTACGCATATGAAAAGACTAATTGAATAGATTATTTGGGGCCTATATTTTTCCTATTTGATTTGTGTTTCATTGTTTTCGTTAGTAAATTTCTAATAAAAACTATTCTTTTTAATCCAATGAATAATTGGATGTTTTGTTTTAAGTAACAAAAATGTTTTATTTTGCTTCCATGTTTCATTCATTACACACATTGCTGACCATTAAAATTGCAACACCAGGATCTAAAGCAATTAACAAAACTTTACTTATTGTATGTATACAGCATAGTAAGAAGAAACCATTAATAAATTTGGAGGTTATACACAACTACTGTCTTAGGCAGTTAAAATAGCTCTAATCCAATTAGGCATCAAGTTGAACTGGACTTGGATGACATATGGACAAGTCATTCGATGCTGCTTTAAGTTTGATACATTTCATCCATTGTAATGACTGAAAAAGGGTGTCGGCCTTGTCTCTCAGTAAACTGTGACCAGGTGCTTTTTGTGGGTGAGAGATTTAGTTAAATGTGTACTGGCCAGAACAACAGTCAAAAACTCTCTGTGATGAGATAGATCAGGATAAGACAGGCAACAGATGGTCTTGTATTATCTCATTGAAAATGGTGTATCTAAGGCCTCAAAGATGAAGCACAACCTTAAAATATGAGAAGTACAACACTTGCTATTCAGTTTATGCATGATGTAAACAAGAGGTTCATGACCTGTTGCAGTGGCTAGCCATACTATTATGCTAAGTGCAGGGCCTATATGACAATATCAAATGCAAGCAGATCATGTATATTTTCTTTCTTTCCTCCAGACATGGATAGGTCCAGCCCAATGCTGCAAATAAATAAATATGTAAATTTAAACTTTTTTTACATGTTAAACAGTGGAATGATATAAAGGTGGTTCCAGTCAGTTAATAATAAATTATTAATTTTTATTTCTATTCATAATTATTTATGTATACTTTAATTTAAGTAATATTAATATAAAAATTTTATTTTGAAATTTCATGTTATTAATTCTTGTGTTAATATTAAATCAAATAAAAATGTTTTGCTCTTTCTCATTAGTGATAAAATTACATAAGTCTCTTTTAAAGTTTTTAACAAACTATAATCTAGATTCCTAATCATTTTAATTCAGATTTACATGCTGTATTAAGAAGTAAGTTGAACTTCGCAGGAGACTGGATTAATGATTTGATTCTCCGCTCCCTATCTTGAAACTACGATATTGCTGGTGTTGTTAGCTTGGCCTGTTATAGGAATGGCTTCATAAAGGCAAGGATCAATGGGGTAGCTGGTTTCGGCTATTGGAATTGAGCATTGCTATTGGTTGTAGAGTAAGCTTGCGGAGACTGCCCTTCTCAGAGAAAAAAATGTAACTATTGAGATAAAAATACTAAAAGGGAGAAATTAAAATTAGAAAGAAAAATTAAAGAATTAATTATCTAGGAGCGATTCTACAAGTAGAAAAGCTTTTTGTATGTCATCTTTGAATGCTTTAAGAGCTAGGAGTAGTTGCAGTAACTTTGGCATTTTTTTAACAAGATCGGAAAGAATTTTAAAAAGTTCAATTAAACTAGAAATTTCTGAAATATTTGTTTCAGGGATAGATAAAACATGGGATTGACTTTGTTCTGTTTTACTATTTTCATTTGAGTTTGAGGATTTGCTGTATTAAAAATGCTAAGTGCTTGCATATTATATCACCGCAGCCAAATTCTCGTCATGGGAATCACGCTATTTTCCTGACTGATTGGGGTTTTTTTTCACATAAAACACGTATGAACTTTTGTCGTTTTGTTGTCATGGTGTGATTTGTGTAGTACAAATTTTGCTGCAGTGATGCTAACATGCAAGTACCGAATGTTAGGTACTCATGCATTATGCTGTCACCCAATTTCTTCAAATCAGCAATATGCTGCTATTAGTGAAAAACCTTCCCATTGTATGTTCCAAAGCAATAATGATAATAGCATTTGGCAGCATGTTTTTGTTTGTGACGAAAATGGTCGACAGCACTATACCTAAGTATTGAATCTTTTGAAAATTATGTTACGAGCAGTATGAAAAAAAAGTGATATTTTTTCAAAAAGAATTTTACACTTTCATAAAATATGCAATAAAAGCTGTGCTTTGTATACATGCTGTAGTGATGAAAGCATTTAGAGATATGTGTAAGGGAAAAAAAGAAAAGGTGGTTTTTTTTGGATGAGGAAGATTGAATTAATTGAATATGTACCATAATGTTATAATGAAAATTTTTAGTAATACATGTAAAATAAAAATTAATATGTAAAGTTTATGATTGAAATTAGTGTTGGAAGTTTTGATGCCAATTGCACGGATTAATTAAATGTTCTTAGACAGTTGTAACAGTTTTTGTAGTCTGATTATGACCATTTTCATGAACATTGGATATTTGTCTTTTTTTTTTGTAAGTATCCATGTAGATTGGATTTGGCTACATCTCTCCAAAAATCATGCAACAAAATATTTGGTTATTGATTAATTATAACTTCAGCTATTTGTCTCTAGAAATATGAATAAGACTTGCAGTCACAAGAGATGCAAATGGGAGCTTGTGCGCCTTAGAGTTCAAAGTTCTGTTAGGTCAAGTCCTGAATTTAATCTTAAAATTTATTTGCAAGGAATATCATCTAGTCCTCCTATAAATCAGCTGCATGTTAGTACATTTATCAGAATATGAAAGACACCACTTAGGAAATCTATTCTTTAAGTATGGTTCACTGTTAATAATTTGTAGAACATAATATACATATTTCCTTAATATTACAAGAAACTCAAACTCAGTGGCGCAACAGTCCATGAGGGCCTGGGCCTACTGTACCCATCCAGTATACGTGACCATTGGGCACTGAGGTGCATGAGCAGATGTCCCAATCAGGTGGTCAATCTGAAGCAAGACCGTCAGTGTTTTAAGTCCCCAAGCAAGCTTGGTACTCATTTATCGACCTACTGAAGAGATGAAAGGCTGAGTCAACTTTGCCCAGCCCAGGAATAGAACCTGGACCTGTGGTGTGGAAGCACAATACACTACCACTCGACCTCAATATTACTGAAAACTTTACCTAAATCTCTGTAACAACTTTTCTTTTTAAAAATTATTTTCTAATATATATTTATATATAGCAACATATATATGTATGTGCAGTAGCGCACACAGGAATTTTTCAGGGGGGGTCGAAAGTTCATCATTCTTGTATTATGCTCCTTTTGATTTTGTCGATTTTCGGGAACAAAACACAGTAAAAAGCTAATTATTGAATAAATAATTAGCACTAATTTATAAAATTAATCATTAATAACAAATACTTAATTAAACTTTACGTACTATATACTTAGAATTATAATCAATCAGAAAAAAAAATAAAGTGCCTTGCCCCCCCTTGCGTGCGCTACTGTGTATGTGTAATATAAACTTCTGTAAATTTGGCCATTATAATCAATTATAGCAATGCCATTTTAATATGGCATGAACCATCTCAGTTTCACTTTACTCGGGTTCTTGTAAAGTTAGAGCTTGTTTAAATTGTGATGCAAAATAATTTTAATCACAATATCACATTAATGTACTAAGCATGATGGAACAAAAATTTAATCAAGAAATAAATAGAATAATCAGTTTGTTTGAAGTTTTTATTAGACTTGTTGTACCTCTAATTTATTTATAAATGCTTAAATATATCCATTGCAAATGTCTGTATGGGATAATAGAAGTAATAATATAAAGTATGGGATGCCTTTAAGCCTTTGAATTTAAAAAAAATTAGCAAAAATATTTTTGTATACATTGAAATATGATTGTCATACAAATCAATCAATATTGTATTTGCTAAATCAAATAAATTTTCCTTATTTTAAGAATTATAGAACATTTATTTGATTTAGCAAAGACAAAATTGATTGATATTTGCGACAATGATTAACAAAATGTCCCTTCCCATTATAACTTAGAAGGATCAGAATTGTGATGTTTCCTACAATGAAATTTCATGTTTAAGTGCAAATAATCAATTTAGGAAGAATAAAATTAAATGTTTTTCTAAATAAAATGAAATTTATATATAAATAATGTGGATGAGTTCTGAAAAAGTTTTTTTGAAGTTTTAACCCTTGGTTTGATTTCAAAACTTATTTTAAAATCATTCTATATTATATTAGTTTTAAATAATTATTTTTTTAAATGATTTAATAAAGAGTCCGCTCTCTCTCCATAAATATATATTAAAATGTAATACTCAGAAAAATTTGATTTGTAAACCTGCTGTTAGCTATTTTAAAGATTGATAAATTTTCTTAGTTATTTTCATATTCATTAATGAATTTGTGATTTTTTAGCTAAATTTTGTGTTTAAAAAATAGCGGTTCCAATGACTATACATGATTTTCTATGTGGTAGACAAAAGGTAACATAGTCATTGATTTACATAAATTTTCTCTGTGTAAATAAATGATTTTTTTGCATATTTTATTTAGATTATGAATTTATATAGATAGATAAGATTATTCTGATAATCTGTTTTTTCTCGTTTAAATTTTGTAAAGGAGTTTATACTTTTATGACCAGGTCATAATTTATTTAAAATAGTGAAAAGTAAGCAAGATTCTTCTTTTAATTGTTAACTGTGAATGCATGCTACTTGCATTAGCAATTATAAAATGGTTTGGCTGAATTAATTGTATTGTTTATAATTCAGTATTTTAAAATATCAGAATTTTTTAGAAGAATCTCCTTTTGTCACTAATATTTAAAAATGTTGATGAAATTACTTTATTGAAGTATGTTTATAAGTGAATTCTAATTTTCGCCTTGCTTGAAATTCTTTACCTTATACAGTCTACTGGTTTTTGAACATTGCACATAATCTCTCTATCATTAATTGAAGATCCATTCTTTTCTAATCTAAATGTAACATCCATGTTAATGAAGTTATTTTAAGTTTTTGAAGAATAGAACTTCAAAATTGAACACTTTTATTTATCAAGTTTAAGATCTTATTTGATCAATATGAATTATAATTACTTTCTTATTACTTTGAAGTTATAAATAGTGCTGTAGAAGATTAGTGAAAATAGTTTTTAAGAACAGCAAAACAGAACTTATTGTAAAGTAAATGTTAATTTTCATTTATGCTTTCAACATTCTCACAATTCACTGTATTTAAAAAGATTTTTTTTTAAATAAGACAGTAAGATAATATACTAAGCTGTATGATAAATGACTAATTGAATATCTTAAGTTAGCAATAATTTTAGGGAAATGAATTTCATATTGTTTTTAATTTCTTATTCATTTCTATTTTCAAAGCCATACTAAGATTTGTAATCTTCATATAAAACTAAGGCCTTTTAAAATTTTCTTTTTATTATTAGATATTTTTATCCTTTTAAGTTGTTTAAATTGAAGTTTTAATATTAATAAATCAATAACAAAGCATGTTCCTGCTCTTGGTGAAAATAAAAAAAAATTTCCTAAATTTTTTTTTCATTCCAAATATTTATATTACGTAATTTTGAAACGTGCCTGTTAGAATCATTGGTACATTACCATTAAGAATTGTTTTTAATTATGCTTTGGAAATAGGTAAATTAAAAGCGTCAGTGAAAAAGTTGTTAATTTTCATACCTGTGGAAATTAAATATTTGCAGCATTTCATGAAGGTTTAAAGTTGTCATTAATGAATTTGCACTTCCTTTAATGAGATTTTAGAATTATAATACTTAAAATACATTTTAAAATTATGTTTAATAAAATTCAGATATGTCAAATTTTTAAAATGTATGCATGCATTCAATTCTGATTCTTTGCTATGTGATTGAGTGAACTTATTCATAGGAGTATCTTCATATGTGAATGAAAAACATTGAGAAAGAGAAGAATTATTATTAAAATGAAGTTCAGTTTTCTAAATTAAGAAATATTAATTTCCCCTTTATTATATTAAAATACATAAAAGTTTTAAAAAGATAGAATAGGTTTATACTTAATTTTTTAATAAAATGACTGGTACAAAGATGAAAATCTTTCAGGAATTTATTTTATAGAATTTTTACCAAAGCCAATGTTTTCCTAAAGAATTTTCTTTATCTTGTGGTGAGAGCTTTGTAAAATTTTGCTTAAAAATTCCATTATAATTTAATGTAATTTTTTACATTTGTTTCAATGGTTTTTTTAAAAGAATATTTCTTTGGTTTTTTTATTTTAAATATTTGGAATCGGAGTTGTATAAAAGTTATTAATAAATTTATTTAATCATTAACCTATCATCTATACCACCGGTAATGAAATGGAATGATTACTTTAAAGTTTATTTGGTTTTATTTAAATGCTTATCAAAAGTATAATGCTATTACTTTTCAAATGACTGAAAAAAAGATTTACAACATTAAACCACGCCTTAACTTTCGGAACCAACCATAAAAACAATCAAGATATTAAGTACATAGAGGCGAATAAAGTTTCACAAAACAGGAGGGGGATTTTTGAGGGAAGAGAGGAGCAGCCTCTCTTTTTTTATTATTATTTATGTTTTTATTCGTACTTCATTTTGCAAACATTACCTGCGTCCCGTTGGTAAGGCTTCAAAAGGACAGCTTCCCGTGAACTCTGTCATTTACCCATTCAGAGATTGTGGAGCAGTCTGCTAGCTGATCGAGACCGGAAAAATTGATACACTGCGCATGTTTGTGCTGCGTGCATTTCAAATATAGTTTTTGAAGATTTAAGCAAAAATACATACACGTGCACTTTGCATATGAGAAAACGGAACAGTTCGCTGACAGTTTAAAGCTGCGTTTTTTAAAAAAAAATTAAACATGCGTTTAAAATTAAAAGACCAAAGGAAAAAAAAATTAAACATGCGTTTAAAATTAAAAGACCAAAGGAGACTATACATGACTTAATTTCACGTTTTCCCCCAAAATGTAATAACTGTGTCTGTGTATTTTTTGCTTTATTTTACTCGTGTTCCTCTCAACGATATTAATGTTGCTTTAACGCTACTCATATAATTTGGGGGGATTTGTATTTCATATGCAACTACTAAATATTCTAGGCTAGGAGTCATGATTAGTAAGATTTCAGGAGAGTGTGTACACACAACTTAATTTTCTACATAGAGTAATACACACACACTTAAATATCGTCATGTGAATTTACCTTTCCACCAGAAAACGGTAAGCATGCGTAGTGGCCGGGCTTTTACTTCCCTGAACCTCTTACAGCGGACTTGTGTGTCTTGAGAGATGATTCGCTGCTGGGATGGTGTACTAGTCGGACCAGACCCACTTTTAGCAGAGGGAATAGCGTTGACTGATGGATAACTCGTACCTGCCTTGCATCCCAAAACATTATATTTATATATTTCTTACTCTTTAATAGAAGTATTCTTTCAATTCAATTTTGTTGGAAAACTGTTCGGTATTGATCTTTACTCACATTATTGTCAGTGTTTGAGTATTAAAAGTTAACCACTAGTTTTCCGTAGCCGTATTACGGACGAGTCCATTGGTAACTACCCGATGTTTTTGCGTTTCTATTGCGGCCATGTTCGCCATAAACGTGGAGTTCTCACTGTTTGATGCTGCTGTGTACCTGAAATGTACATAGAGCTTGTGATATCGATTTGAAGTAAGTTAGTTTGTTGTCAGACCATTCTTTGGAATTCTTTTTGATATGTTAAGCTCAAACTTTTGATCAGTTGAATAATTATTGTGCTTGAATGTTAAACTTTTTAACATTTTTAAATTTTATCAATGTCAAGCTTGTAAACTTAGAATATTGGTTATTTAGTTTTATCAGAAAGCTTTATGCTTCAAGATTGTGTTAATGTCGTTTGATAATCCAGAGGAAATTTTAGTATTTTGTCCTGCATTTAATGACAGATTTGTAAAATTTTCAGTTCTGTCCGAATACGCTTTTCAAAACATTTTACTCATCTTTGTATAACATCTGCTAAATTGTTGTTGAAAACTTGAGAATATTCTTTATAATTAGAAATTATTAACTGTCTTTCAGTAAGTTAGAAGTCTTTAATTATGTCGAGTATATTTTGAAAACATTACACTGTACAATGAGAAAGTCGTTTGTGGTTTTTAATTCTTCAGTTTAAAATGTGCAGTGTATCTTCCGTCAAAATTTTGTTACTAATATTCACGATTTCCTAAAGTAATATGTAAATTGATTATGATAAACTAAATGTTCAGAGAAACATGTCGTTTAAAGTATTGTTCAGGTTTCTTCAAAATATGTTGATGACTAAGTATAAATAGAAATTCGTTTTAGCATATAAGTATTGTAAATGCTTGTTCTCAGTAAAACCCTTTGTTTCTTGAAAATCATGTTATCATTGGGTTGTTACTAAATTATGTATTAAAAAAATTACTTCTCTATTTCACTTTCTCAGCCTTTGGTCATCAGCATTAGTTCAGCTGTTCATATGCCAAAGAATCATTAATTCGTAACAATTTTACATGACTTCATCAAGTTCAAGAATTTGAAATAAAAAAATATTGCTGAAAATTAATGTATCTCGAAATATGAAGTTATTGAAACACATTTTCTTTTTAAAGTTAAATATCAAAAATAAACATGACATCTGGTACATTTTACCAGATGTCATGTTTAATTTTTATGTTTTGTAATTAGCTGAAATATATTTATTTTTAAGTGAAAAAATTTAATCAACCTGTTAAGTAAATTATATTATTGGAGAAATTGTTTTGGAAAATAAACTTAATGCTCAGCTTTATAGTTATTACAAAATTTATAGGATAAATGCTTCTTAAAAAAAATTCATCTACTTTATTACTAAATTATTTTAGTTCAGCTATTAACAATTATCAGGTATTTTCTTTGTAATAAAGAATTTTTTTAAATATTTTACTAGAGCATTATTTTAAGAGTGATTGTGTATATGCTAACTTTAACATGTGAAAATAAATAAAAGGATATATAGAGAATTTTACTAAACATGTGACATGTCATAGTTTTAAATCAGTATATTTTCAAATATTTTATGCAATGAATAAAATATTGCTCACATTTCAGAAATAGCTTTATATTATAGTTTTTTTTAAAAAAAATTAGTCTATATCTTGCTGTGATTTTTTTTTTAGTAGTTTTAGCATGTAAAGTTTATTATGTTAGTTATCTGCTTAGTCTTGTTATTTTGTTCTTGTTTCACATTTTATCATCTTTTAGTAACAGTTGTTTATGACTGTTTTGTAATGTTTGTTTCTTTTGTCATTAAATTGTTTCTAAATAAGAAAGTATAAAATGAATTAGCTATTGAGACATTAATTTTTTTATATTGTTTTCGTTTGTTAAAATGTGCACATCGTGGAATTTTTCAATTAATATTTGAAAGCAATTTTTATTAAATTGTGATTAAACAGAATCTATTGTGAGTTTTTATCATTGACATAAATTTTTGCACTTTTGTAAAATTTTGTGTGAGAGCATGATTGTATGTTTTGCAGCTTCCCATCATCTGCCAGTGGATGCAAATGTATATGGGGGAGTTTAATTAAGAGGAAAAGTGACTTGTAAGCCATGTTCCGAAGCCTTGATTACT
Organism: Trichonephila clavipes; assembly: GCA_019973935.1. Taxonomy (NCBI): domain Eukaryota; kingdom Metazoa; phylum Arthropoda; class Arachnida; order Araneae; family Nephilidae; genus Trichonephila; species Trichonephila clavipes. The sequence goes on along the minus strand of BMAU01001088.1, from coordinate 729,470 downwards.
TAAGTGTAAGATTGCATTTTCTTGGATTAAAGTGTATCTTACTTTAAGTATGCTATTTTTAATTTGTGCAAAAAATCTGCATATTATATATTGTAAACTTAAGACATTGTACAACATTTTTTCTGTCAATTTTTAATGAAATTTTCTGTTGTGGTTGATTGTATGCAAGAACAATTGGCTATCATCAATCCACTAATTTAAATGAATAATTTGAAAAAAAATGAACATTAAACAATTGTTAGTTAATCAAATTAATATTAATAGGTTTGGGTCGGAAAGAAGTAGTGTTGAAACAATTGTATTAGAATTTTGCAGATAAAGGTGTAATTTAGAGGTGAAAAAGTATGAACATTTATTTTTTTAAACATTTTTAAGGACAAATATTGATTGAGGAATGCTTAAAATTTATTTGTAATTAATGGTTTCTTAATTGCCAGTTAAAAATTCTGCTGCAGATAATGATGTCATTTCTGTAAAAAGAATATATTTTCTTAATATTTATGTTGAATTTTTTTCATGTTTTTAGAGTTCAAGTAATTATATAACCTTAATAACAATTCAAAAAAATTTTGATGGCTAGATTATAACCAGTAAAAATAAGAATAAACTAGATTTTGATAGGGTTTATATTATACAATAATTAATCATGTTCTAAATTGCCACAAATCTAATTTAAAGCTAAACTATTGATAGGAATGCAAGATGAAAGTTTAGTTAAATGATCACAGTAGTATTATAGCAAATTTTTTGTGTTGGGAACTGAAATTGTTGGATTAAACATAGTTTTAATTCTGGCCAATTATTATCTATATAGGAAGATAAAGTAGAAAATAACCTTAAGTAACATAGTGTCAAACAATTAATATTTGAGTTACTATAAAATAATTTTTATATACCTAGAAAAAACTTATATCTCTTTACAAGACAAAAGTTAGATTAAATATAGAATTTTTTTTTAAATAAACTAAGTGCATAGTCACATGTGACCATTCACATGTGACTATACATTTCACATGTGTCAGTACATTTCATTCATCATGGAATTTTTATTTTAAAAGTAAATTAGTTTTTAAAATCTTTTTTTGATTACTAGAATTGATTGTAATAATATCTACAATAGGTTGATATTATTTAAATTGAAATGCTAATGAGTTTTTGAGGAATTTTAAAATAGAAGTTATTGGTCAAATAAGCTGACTTAAATTTTTTTTTTAATTCTGTGTGTAATATAAAGTGCTATAAAAAAAATGTAAGATCTGTATTTGTTTCTTTTTACCTTAATTTTATTTTCATGTAATAAATAACAATCTCCAAATTTGTCTATTTTTGCAGTATGGTATATTGATATTCCTGTAAATATTGATAATCTAATATAGATATTGAAAAAATAGAAGTATTCTGTTCAGAATAATATAGACTTTAATATATCTATCGCCTGAGGAATTTGGTTCAAGGTTAAAAATTAAGATTTCTTGTAAAAAAATGAACAAATTCTTTTTTATCAACTGTAAAATTTCAGTAGAATCACAAAGGGAAAATTGTGTTTTATCTTTTAACTAGGAAATGTATCTTGGCTGTGTAAAATATTATAATATAGGCAAGATTTAAAGCCATGTTTTGGGTTTTAATCAGTGTTTTAAATTGTAATGTTAATAACTTTAACGCCTTTCATGTTACAGTATTGTTAATTTAACACCGCCCTTTTCTTTTTTACAATATGGTAGAAGAATAATATGAAGAGAAAAATATACCAACAAGAGAAAAACTTCTGCTCATGGGGAAAATGTGAATGAAAATTTTTATTTTTTAATTATTTACAGATAATTTGTTTTCATACATTTTTCTAGAGCATTCTCTGCAGGTAGCATTTCATTTTTTTGGTAATGTAAGTTCTGCTAGTTACAGTTCAGATATTACAGAGACAGATTTTGTTAAAATGTGCTCTCACTCTTCCCTAAAAACATTGACAGTTCTGGCTAAACAAATGACAACGTGGGGACCATGTAGATGCAAGAAAGTTGCAATTACCTTTTCACTTTGCAAATCTACAGATAGTACATTTGCTGATCACTTTTTTTTCTTTTAATCAAATTCACATAATGGTACTAAGCTGTGAAATTTCTGTGCTCTTGAGATTGTTTTGCATTTCCAAAATGGTGTTTAAGAAAACTTTTCATTAAAATACTTGTTTGCGGAAACTTGTTGCCAAGATAACACAATCTTGGCACCAATTAAATAATTATAGCAGCTTTATAATTTGGTTAATATAAGGTCTTTGTAAACTAGCCTTAGCTTTTAATTGTTTCACTATCCCTTTTAAGTCTTTTTCATTTGTTGCTTGAGTTTCATTCAGCAAAGATACCTGAATATTCCTTTTAACACAGACTCTAGAATTTTTTATATAGGGCATTGGAAAAATGTTTCCCCTCTAAAGATGCATTCTTAAGATACACAGTATGAGCTTTTTTGAAAAGTATATACAACAACAATATTGTATATCAAAGATTGAGATATTACTACAAAACTTTTTAAGGTAATTTCATCCGAAGGCCGTAATACATGGTAATTAAATTAATGGTTGCTTGATTATTGTTAGACAATGTAGCAAGCATGAACATGTCTCTTTTTGCAAGTGTATACTTACTAGTATATGCTGCAATATGTCACAATTTGAATAAATAAGGATACTCTTTCATCTCTAGGAATGCTTTTTTTTAATTAATTGTCATATACAATTAATATTTCCTTTAAAAGTTTCATTTGATAGGAAAATATTTGATTTAAAAATGATTTTTTAAACCTCTGAATTTAACAAATTATTTAATTAGAAAAATTATTTTTCAAAATTGATTTTAAAATATTAAATATATTGTACATGTATGACATAGCCTGTGGAAGTCTGGAAATCGATTTAACATAACCCAAAATCAAGTTATTTAAAAAGCATATTTTCTCTCTCTTTGAGAATGAATTAGATGTAGCCTGTGGAAGTCTGGAAATGGATTTAACATAATAATCCAAAATCAAGTTATTTAAAAAGTATCTGTTTTTTTTTTCTCTCTGAGAATGAATTAGTACCTATTTATAACTTTTTTTTTATCTATGATCTTGTAGTGGTCCTGTGCTTAAATTTTCCACTGTGGAATAAAAACAGCAAACAATTGATGAATTCTTTGAAAATTTTAATTTAAGTAAAAAATTTGCTACATTATTTTAAAACCCATCACATGCTAAAGACAAGAATATTTCTAATTTTTTAAATGTCTTTATTCTGAACAGAAAATTAGGAGCAGATGAATCTTAATTTAGGTTTGAACTTGCATTTGGACTACAAGCAAGTGTAAGAACTTTGAAGAAATGTAAGAGACTTGAGGTAAAACAAGTAATATATATAAAAAAAATTAAGTCGATTTCCTACTTATGTCAACAAAGAAAAATTTTATTTTAATTAATTAAATTTTGTTAACAAATTAATATTTGAAAAACTATCAACATCAAGTGTAATCCACTGCAAGCTTAAAAAATAAACTTGGAAGCCAAGAAAAATTCGTTTGAAAAAAACTTACTGGCGCCATCTGTTGGTGCTAGTTCTAACTTTCGTCAGAAAATGTGTTTGAACTTCAGTAGATGAATAAAAAGTATTTTATACTAACGATTGAAAATTTGAACGAGATATATATAGGGAGAAAATGAGCTATAATAGTAGGAATTGGAAAACTTGATAATTTTGATTTTTTTTAAACTCAAATAACTCATGTGTATCATAGCACTTCCTATGAAATAAAAAATAAATATATATTTGTGTAAAATATCTTTAAAAATTATTAGAAATAAATATTATAGGAAGGAATTATGTTTTTAAAGTATTTATTTAAATGCATGTATGAATTAATTCTGTTGAATATATGTATGCGATAGTTGAATCCTATGACAACATGATTAAAGCAGTCAATTTCCTAAACTTGGTAAGAATATTCCATGACACAAAGCTTCTGTTGATTTATGAACATTTAAAATTAATCTAGGTTGAGAATTGATTTCTGAGCACTTATCTCTTAAAATTATACTTAATTTTTTAAATAAAACTTTAAAAGGTTTCCATAAGTTATAAATTTTTTTGAATGAAAGGCTGTAATTTTAACAGAATTGTTGATTACATTTTTAAGTAAAATTCATTGCTGAATCAAGATTTTATTATTTCCAAAATTATTGGTTCTTATTTCAATGCTAATAAATTTGACCAGTTTTAAAATCTCAATTTTGAATTCCCAATACACAATGTAATTTCTGCAATTGAAAAAAAAAACTCTTTAAAGTGATATATTTTTATGCTTTTTTTTTGTTGAAAATATAAAAAACATTGAAATTTAACTTTGGGATGTTGGTATTTTTTAATTTCATCTATTGTATCGCAGGGTTTTTTGTTCTTTAAGATTATACATTATTATGCAAAATAGTACTTTATATCACATTTAAAAAAAACCATAACCTATTTAATGTTTCTAAAAATTATAAAAAAATCTTTAGCTGCTCATATTTTTCTCAATACTTCATTTTCCCCCTACAATAATATTATTCAGTTGGTTTTTGCTTTGTTTGTTGTATTTTTAAGTCAGTTAAACTTGCCATTTAAATTTGTTTTTCCATTGTTATCTTTGATAATTTGCTTTTTACTATTGATTATTTAAAGTGAAAGATTTTTTCAAGCTTTTACATCTAGGATTTCAAATAACATAAATATTTTCATCAAAAGAAATCTCTAAGTGGTATTTTCTGGCACACTTTGCTTCTACTGGCTTTTGATAGGAATGTCTAACAAGTCCGACATGCATCACTTACATTTAATTTTTGTTTTAATGTACTTAAATATATCTTCCAGCTTTTGGTAGTGATATCCCAATTCCTCTTTTGTGTATAACTTGTATAGTTTGGTGTGATGAAGATATTTTTCCACGAGTTGAAATTTTGATATTTCAATACATCTATCAATCGGAGGCAATTAACGAGTATGTTGGCGTTCCAGGTCAACTACTTTGTGCGCAAGAAAAAATGCGACGGCACTTGGACGATCATCCAGGCTTGAGCAGCAGCAGAGTCTTTGAAAACAGTGCTTCCCAGCCAACTTCACCCATCCCGGCATCCCGGGAACTCAGCCGAACACCCAACATTCCAGTGACATCAACACGCGCCAGCGACACGAGCAACCAGAAACCCCTTGGTTCGAGACAGCCACTGGCTCTAATCCAGGAGACTGTTCATGCAGTTGGGGGAACTGGAAGCTCTGAGATGCACAGTGGTGTACACTATTTATCATCTAGCTACCAGTGAGTGGGTGGCTTTCTGCAGTATTCAAACTTTGTTTAAATGAGTACTTCCTTATTATGATGGTTCTAATGTCATTATAAAAATAAGGCTAAATATTTCACTGGTTTTTTTAAATTCATAAATTGTCACAAAAAAACATACGAAATACATTAAGATTGTTTTTAAAATACCATTAATCCAAACAAGAAAGTTGCTTTTTTCTGCTGAAGGAATGAAGAACGTGAAATAGTGAAAGTATGCTTTTTATGTGGATAGTAAATTTTATGATGCTTTGTAAGATTTTAAAATGAAAAATACAGATGCATTAAAGACCTGTCTTAAGGTGTTAAAATGTTTAGTTCAAATATATAATCTTATAATTATGTACGTAATGTGACAAGTACATAATTTAATTGTAGTCCAAAGCAATTTTGCCAAGATTATTATAATAAGGAAGTATCAAATTAACTCTTGTGTTGAATCAAATGTTACTTAAATAGGTTCTATCAGGACACCATAAACCATTAATAGATGTTCTATAATGTGCGTTTTGTCTTAAAAATTCAAAGTTTTTTTTTATTGAAATGAATAGGAATTAGACATTAATCCTCTGACTGCTATATTTTTAAAACAAAATTACTTTAAAGAAATGTGTACTTTTTAATTGTATATTTGCAGTCTACATATATTTGGAAGTTGAAAAATGCAGCAAATTTTCGTAACTTTTTAAAATATTAATTAGAACTGGTGCTCAGAAATAAATTGTAGATGCTATGATATAAAGACAAAATTCTAAATATTCTAATTTATTTTTAAAAAATGGAAGAATATGTGTACTAATTTAAGTGTAATATTTTGACACATATTAAAAATAAGATTTTGTATAATATTAAAAAAATTTCAAGACAAAGACCTAGTTCATAATCCGTGCACTTATTCCGATAACTGTCACAACCGTGTATATACTTTTCACTGAGCCAGTGAGTTTACTGACCCTGGCATCTAAACAGGGTGATTTGTTAGCAGAATGACAAATTTGCAGGGTGTGTACAGAGACGTATTTGAAATCACATAGGGGGATGTCAGGTCGCAAATGCTGCAATTGCGAGCTATGATGCAACGAAGCAGAGAAAAAGAACAGGAACAATTATTTATTAAGACAAAAAACATTTTATTGAAAGGTTGTACTACAACAGGCATCCGATATTATGATTAGGCTGTTTGGCAGACCTGACAGCACCACTGCACGGAATTCCTTATGTTTTGAAAGACTCCTTACATGTCAGATATTCAAACAATGTAGTCTTTATCTGAAGGAATGGGCATCTTGTACATCAAAAAAATAGTCAACTCTGTAAAGAACCAGTTCAGTCAATGTTCCTGGCACAACCACCAAGCTGCATGCTCATTGCAATATGTATCTCCATAAACCATCAGCATGTGGGCATTTCCTCGTTTGAGTACGAGTTCTTCCCTTTACCTCAAGAAACTGATTTCAAATGATGACTTCCAACAGAATTGGTGTTCCCGAAGCCTTCTGTTCAGCGCCATCTACCACAAGACTGCCTGGAGGAATCTTCCAGAACATCAGGAATTCCATTCAGTATTGCTGTCAGACTTGCCAGAGGACTTATGGTGGTAATTTCAAACACTTGTTGTAGCACAACCATTTAATAAAGTGTTTTCTGTTTCTCTTCTTTGCACCGTAACTCTCAACTACGGCGTTTACATCGTCTTTGTATCCCCTACACACCCTGCAAGTATGTTGGTCTGGTAGCGAGTCATCATGTATATATCTTTCCAAAATAGAAATCTTTTCTTTGAACTGCTTTCAGTAAAACTATTCCAAAGACTTTGGTGTGCAATAAAATGACAGTGTTTGTGAAGGATATGCTAATTTTGGAGAAAAACTTACTTAGTTATGCATTTTCTTTTTCTGCCAATATACCTCATGTATGTATGTGATACAAGATGGTACTGGGGAGCGAATTGCATAACTTTTTAATCCACAATTAAGGGAATAATAAGTTTTTTTAGCAACAACACTCTGCAAGTTTTATTCTTCTAATTCAGAGAATTCTGGCTTGTTAAACAATGAAGTCATCTCTCAAAAGGTTTGGAGTAGAACTAGTTTTTTTGTGTATTCTGGTTTATCCTCCATTTGTGAATAAGTTTTGTCACTCAAACTATAATTGAAGCATCCATTATATTCCTAAGAATTTTTTTTTATGTCTCCCCTTTTCAAAGACCTTGATGTGACAAGGCTTGTGTCATTCTTCCTCTAAGAAACTGATGGTCAATAGCAGAGGTCATTACAGAAACAATTTCATGGCATAACATGTATAGTAATCAACATAATGTAAATTTGCATAATTTGCTGGTGAAATGCCTAATTACAGTGATTACCAAGGTCATTAAAATAGATATGAGAAATCTTAAAGTACAAAATAATATTGTTAGAATTTGGATGCATTTACCAAAATGTGAATTATATATTTTTCAATAACTACCCACCTTTTATGAATTCTCTAATCTGCAAAATCTTATATCAGCACCAACATTTACATTAAATAGCATCAAATTTACTTTTTCAAAAAGTAAAAACTGATTTGAAAATTGACTTGTCCAGTAAATTTTATTCTAAGGTTTAAACAAATATTCTGTCTGTGAAAGTTTTAAGTGTTACTTTAGTAGGAGCTTTGGTAAACTCATCAGATATTTATAGTTTCTTGGTTGTAACGGAATTCTATTATCAATAGACAAACAAATTAATGATTTGATTTACATTCATTTATTCTATCCTTGCAATTCAGATAAGTTCTCATGCTGCATAAGAGATGCATATTTGGCCTTCATTATAAATAAAGCTGCCTGGACACAATATGTAATTTGTACAAAATAACTTAATATGAAATACATAATTGCTGTAAAATAACACAAAATTTTACAATTGATATTTAATATTTTTAAAAAATGGCTTAACATCTTTTTGGTGCAAAATATACCAATTTCACAAAAATTTCTTTCATTACAACATGGTTGAAAATAAAAGCTTCAATGAACTCTTGCTTGTTTGAAATTTTTCCTTTAAAAAATCATTATCAATTGTATGCTGTAGGTCTATGATCTATAAGCTTTCCTAGTCAGTTAATCCTAATCTTAATATTATCTCTGAACTGTTTCCATAATACTTTTGCACAGTGACCTAGAGCATTGTCATTCTGAAAAATTCCTGATTATAATCTCCTAGTGGATTTCTCACTTTTGATTGTAATTTATTTTGTTGTAGTTCAATGTAGTCCCTAACTTTTACTGTTCCATTCACAAAGTGAAGTCTTCCAACAGCAGGATCAAATATAAAGCCTCATATCGTCTCTTTCATTAGTGCTTTAATGTGTGGACTTAGATCAAAAACTGAATTTCTCATGAGCATGTAGTTTTGAGGACATAGGTTATCGGAAACACAAAGATGACTTTAATTCCTAAATAGTACATTTTCTCAGTTTTTAACAATTTATTATGATCCTTTGCCCATATACCAATTGCCTCTTCTGTTGAAAATCAATCAGTAATGGTCTGGAGCAAACTTTGTAGCTTCCTTATCTAATTTCTAGCTTTCTTTCTCCAATTAATACTCGGGAATACATTCACGTACTACACAGTCCTCTGTTGTGAAATTTGCGATAAGCATTTGGTTTGTGAGTGGAATCCTGCATATAAAGCTGTTTTTCTTGATCATCCAAACGGCTTTCTGTTCCCATTAGAATTTTTTTAAAAATATATTTCAAACATTCTCATAACAGTAGAAAGACTACAGTAGCAATTGGGTGCATAGAATAACTTTCTTTGTTGAAAAGTATTATTTTGTACCTTTTTATTTAAGCATAATATTGATACTTACCATATTTGCACTTCCAAGTTGCAACACTTTGCTGCTTTCCAATGTGCTAAAACATGCTGCGCTTTCATCACTAATTGTTCTCTGATTTGTTAAAAAAAATGGAGCACATTTCTTTGGTTGAAAAAACAATTGTTCATTATTACAGTGACCTTGTACTTGTTTTATCATGGGTTTTTTTTTTTTCAAAATATTGATGTAACTATTAACTGCACAAGTTCTACTGACAGATTTGAAATTGGGATGAAAAAATATATTCAAATCGATAACAATGCAAAGATAGTACAATAATTTCATCTAAAAAAATTAGGCAAAAAATGAGTGTTCAGAACTTTTTGCTACTGACTGACAAAACGTAAATTTGCATAGCTTATTAGTGAAATGCAGTTAAGTAAATATGAAGGTCATGAAGATAGATTTGAGAAATCGAGAGGTAACAATGACTTAACATTATGTAAACTCAACTAAATACATTTGTTTAAATGAAAAGTAATGTCCAACAGAAACTTAAAGGGCTTTGGAAAATTTTAAGAAGATACTTTACCCTGAAGAATCTGGTAGCTTTTTTAGATCTTCATCGAGTAAGATGTTCATAGATGAGAGTGGGGGATTCAAGGATATCTTTACTCGCATCTTATACTTATGAAATGATTGTCACGAGGGGAAAAAAGCAGCTTGCTGCAACTAGAAAAAGTATTGTCTCTTGGTTCTTAATATTGATGCTGTTTATTTTGCTCCTGCAAATGTGGTGATACTTGCTCAAAAGTTTTAAGATCTTACTTGTATAGGGATTCCTTAATTCCCTAGAGATGAGCTGAGAAAATTCCTTTGAATTTTAACTTTGATCATATTTTTCTCTACTGCTGCAATTTTGGGGAATAATAGCCTTTGTTATATATATATATATATACTCCACATCCTTCACCTTCCCCGAGGAACTGCAGTTTTAAAATGTATGAATTGCAGAAAGCTTTTTCTTAGTGCTCAGAACTACTCCACACATGTCATTTTTTATCAATAACTATGCCACTTAAATCTAGATTCTACACTAGTGTCCAAAATTAAGATTACAAACATTGTTTTCGACATAATTCTAAATTGCTGTCAGTAAAACTGATATAATTTATATTTTACATATTTTGAAAAGAACCTAATATCAACCTGTGGTAAAGGAAAAGAAATTTAGTGTTAGTTTTTGCTGAATTACTCGATTGAGACCATTTAAACATCTGAAAGTTTTGCCTGCAGTGAGAATGAGTTCTCATAATTGTTTAGAGTATTCCTTGAGATAAGAGAACAATTGGCAGGCTTGAAGCTGGTCAGTCTCAAATGGAGGTGTCTTCAGGGTTGCAAATGGCACCAAAAGTGGTCTCCTGGCCGGGAAGGTCAACCAAGGCCGTCACAGAGCAACAACTTATACACAAGATTGCTACTTGACATTAAGTGGACAATGGCTCCTCTGCTTGCTCGTGACCTTGCTGTTGTGTATGGAAGAACTTCTTGGAAAACAGTCTACAAATGTTTAGCAATCACATGTGTCCCTTTGACTGCATTCAACAGTAAAGACCCACTATATTGTGGAACCAAAAACATCCATTGTGGAAACCACAATAATGGAGTCAAGTTCTTTTCAGTAATGAGTCAATTCACCAGACAGTGATTCTCATCAAGATTTTAGAGAGAAAGCAGAGCCTGCTTTAATCTCCAAAATCGTGAGATTTGATAGCTAAGGAATCCTTGTTCGAGGCAGTATAACGTTGGGCTGTCGTACACCACTGCACATCTTTGATGCAGTACTGTCAACACTCGGCGTTATAGAGATGAGATCTATAAAGCCTATGTGCATGAGGCTGTCCCAGGGTGCTATAGGACCAGACTATATTTTTTATGGAGCATAATGAGTGATCACACACAGATCTTACATTGTTGAAGAGGATATGTTCTGTATAGATTAGTTCTTGAGATTTCCGGATCTTAGTCCTATTGAAAATGTTTGGGATGGTCTGGGAAGATGCATTTCTCAGCATAGCCCTCCTTCCAGGATACCTCAGGAATTAAAAGTCACAATGCTTTTGAAAGAATAGGATTGTGTTGCCACAAACATTTATTGACACTCTCACAAACAGCATGGCTACTCATTGTGAGACTTTTATAGCAGTGTACAGTGGTCACATTCCATATGAGACTTTTTGAAAGGTAAATGCTTTATCTCCGATTTATGATTTCATATTTTTTTATATGCCCTCTATCTAATTTCACAATTAAAATATTTTCCATATTGTTATGCTGCTATATTATTTCTCACATTTTAATATGTCTCTGTGCTCAATTTTGTGGCAACACTGTGAATAGTTCATCAGTTTTCACTGATTTTATTTTTGTTACCTTAATTTTTGACATGAGTGTATTTTAAACATAGTTCATTTATTTAACAGAATCTGGAACGAGGAAATTTATACTTAAGCTGAAGTTATTATAATCCCCATCTTAAAAAACCAGGGAATTATTCTAATTAATTTTTTGAACTATTGACCAATTGCTTTACTTTAAGAAAAAATCGTTAATATTTATCTCATTCATCAGATGAAAATTAGCAATTATATTGTGCGTCATCAGAGTAGTTTCTGTGAGGGACATTTCACATCAGATATTTTTCTTCAGTTGCAAATTCACAGTGCTTTTGTGCAGAAGCAACATTGTTTCTTTTTTGACCTGAGAAGACCTTACCTGGCATAACAGAATTCTCAGTGATTTTGGTTTAGGGGTCAATTACCTCTTTTCTAACAAATTTTAATGAGCTAAGTTTAGAGTATTCATGGGATCTGTTTTATCTGATTTTTTTTACAATATGAATGTGTTCCATAAGGTTTTTAGTTTAGCTTTATTCACCTTAGACATCTCTAAAATACAGTGGTGGCAAAAAGTCCTGAACACACTCATTTTTTAGTGTAATTTTTGTGTTTGACTTCATTTTTCGTTGTGAAATTATCGCACAATCTTAAATATTGTTATCGATTTTAATGTATTTTTTATGCTGATTTCAAATGTACTACTAGTTTCTTAATGACTAAAATATTTTTTGTAGTAAAGCTGCCTGAACATAATAATGTGAAATATGTGCAAAATAAAACAATATAGAATAACATAATATGCAAAGAAAAATAACACGAAAATTGACAAATACGGTATATTTAATAAGCATTTTGAAAATTGCATTGTTGTCACGTTACAAAATCAATATTTTATGGGCCAGCCGTTTGCTTTAATTACGGCTGGACATCATTTTGGCATGGAATGCACCAATTTCAAAAGAAGATCTTTCGTGACAATATGGTTGAAGGAAAATATTAAAGCTTCAATTAATTCACGTTTGTTTGAAGGTTTTTTCTTTGAAATTTCATAACCAATTTTAAACCATAAGTTCTCGAACGGATTAAGGTCGGGAGACTGTCCTGGCCAGTTCATTCTATTCACAGTATGGTCTTTCAACCATTTCTGGACTACCTTTGCACGATGACAAGGGGCGTTATCATCCTGGAAAATCTATGAATGATTCTCAAAAAGATCTTTCGCAGTTGGTAGCAATTTATTTCGTAGTATTTCAATGTAATCCATGGCTTTCACTGTTCCGCTAACGATGTGAAGTCTTCCAACACCATGAGAAGACATGCAACCCTATACCATCACTTTTGTCGGGTACTTTACTGTGGGCTTCAGACACTGAGGGCTGAATTCCTCATGAGTGTGTCTTACATAGGCACTACTTTGGTTGCCAGAAATACAAAACTGACTCTTGTCACTAAATATTACCTTTTCCCAGTCTCTAATAGTCCATGATGAATGTTCCCTTGCCCACGTCAATCATCTCTTGTGTTGAAATTCAGTCAGTAATGGTTTTGGGCGCACTTTACAGCCTCGTAACCCAATTTCCAGCAGTCTTCCTCTAACAGTTCTTGGGCACACACTCACATTTGATGTCAAAGTCCATTCAAAATTTGCGAGGAATTAAGCTTTCTGTTTGAAGGTGAAATTCTGTGCTATAACCTGTCTTCACGTAAAGATGTTTTTCTTGGTCGTCCTGATCGCCCCCTGTAGAAAGGCCACATGGTACTTTAGCAGCAATTTGGTGCATAGGATATCCTTCTTCCTTCAAATGCATTATTGTGTACCTTTTATTCTCAGGCAAATATGAAAATTTAGCCATAATTCCAGTATTTTCCACAAATGCACTTCAAATTGCTTTCAATACACTATTTTCCACAAGCACACAACTGCATTCAATACAATAAAGCACCTTTTTCTTTCAACCCTTTATCGTTAATGCTTTCTGATTGGTTGAAAAACGGAGCATTTCAGTGGTGAAAACACACTCACTCATTCTTACAGTGACCTTGTGCTTTCTTGTCAAGGTTTTTTCAACATATCAATGAAACTATTTACTTTAGATGAAATGTACAAACAGATTTGAAATCAGCATGAAAAAATACATTAAAATCAATAACAATATTTAAGATAGTGCGACGATTTCATAACGAAAAATGAAGTCAAACACAAATTACGCGAAAAAATGAGTGTTCATGACTTTTTGCCACCACTGTATGTTCTGGTTTTTCCACACCAGTTCAAGATACTTTGTACGTGGATGGCCTCAAAATTCTTGTCAAGTTTCAACTATGTATGTTATAGAATGACGTTTACAAACTGGTGCTAATAGTATTGTTGCTTGGTGTGACAGATATGGGCACACATTCTTTCGCCGAAAAGTAATGTTCATTTTTGCCGTGGATGGGACTTAAATCCTGATCTTCTTGTTAGGATAAAACCACATCAATTTCCATAGTCAGTAAAGTTTATTAGGGATAATCTTTGATCTGGAACTTGTTTTTTTTTTTTTTTTTTTCCTCTCCCTGCTGAAAACTCAGGAAAAGTTATATATCCCTATAGTGTTTTCGTGAATATTTCTTAAGGAAGCAGATTATAGTTGTGTTGTGTTTAGTTCTGCTGGTGAATCTATTTTGTGTAAACTAGATGCTATGCACCATTTGGCTTTACTTATCTGTTCTGATGCTTTTTGCATTTGTCTTATTGACAGTTTAAATATAATCTGTGACTAAAAGTTTTTGAAGAATGTTAAGAATTTGTCACTAAACTATTTTGGGATTTAATTCATTCAATCACATCCTTTACATTTATGTATGATACTGCTTGCGCAAGCTTATCGGTATACAGTTTATTCTATTTTTATCAAGTCTTTTATCTTCAGGGTTAATGATGCAATCTCTTTGAATTTGTAATATCTTCCGATACAAATTGGTAATGTTATATTTCCACCTTTGAATATTCCAAAACTGACAGCATGCTCCTTAACAAAAAATATATTCCTTTTCTGCATTTTAAACACAATTTCTCATGTTTTTTTACACTTTTTTCTCATCATGGACAATATTTCAATTATCATCCTGTGCTTTTTAAGGATAGATCAAAAACTGGTAGTCAAATGGGTTGCAGAATTGTTATTGATGATTTTGCATGTAGTTTATAATCGTTCGTGCTCTTCAACTTTTGCTAATCTGGCTAGTGTTTTGGAATGCCTGGAACATTTTGAAAGCATTAGTCATCCTCTCCTTTTCCAAAGTTTTCAATTATTAATATGTACTGAAAATAAAGGCATGGATGTATTATTTTATAGGCTTCAGAATTGTGTTGAATTAGTGGCAATGATCACACTGTTCCATTCTATTCAATGTTGTATTGGGGGGAGTATCAAATCTATTTGGCAGAGTATATGACCTGGGGCTGCTTTCCGTGTTGATGACTTGCTAGTAAATTGTCACTCCAAATTTATGCACAAACATCTTTTATTCAGAGAAAGTGTGCTCTGATTTGCAGTGCATACTATATTTCTATTATGATTTTCAATCACTTGTCCTGTTTTTAAGAGAGAAAGATTTAAGTATTTTAATTTATGTATTTTAACTTAGTCTTAATTGGGCAGTTTCCTCATCCAAATCTTTTAAAATTTTTAAAAATTCATTTTTTTTAAAACCACATTTAACTTCTATGCATAACTTTTATTTTATTTGTTTTTGTAATGATCTTGCATATACTTCAAATCTGTTTATTAAACTTTTCTTATTGTGTGTATGTGACTGAGCCATGTACTTGCTTTAGCCCCTCAATGAGTCAACTCCCCCCTTCCCATGTACCATCAAACTACAACTAACTTGATTACTTTTGGTTACTATGCTCAGTCACTTGTAAAATTAAAGAAATTCATTCTTTTGCATTGGGTTGTTCATTTTATAAAGTGCATAATCATTCCGTTAAGATTAATGAATTACCTAAATATTTTCAAATCTATTTCACACCACTACCTAACATTTTGAATGGTTAACGAGTCATCTATAAATTCATCGTGGTCTAGAGCAAAATCTGACACTATAATTATATTCAAAATGTCTAAAATCACTTTCAGAATACAATATTTCATCAGAAACATTGTCATTTTTTTAATGTTTCTTGCTAACCATATCTTGTAATATATGATGAACAAGAGCTGGAGATCCAATTGTTGAACTCTACATAGGTATTTGAAATTTAGTACAAAACTAACCCATTTGTTAACCAAAGCAAATTTAAAGTCTTCAATACTGCTCAAAATGTATTACTGACATTGAAACAGTAAAATTAGCTTTCAAATATTAACAAATGTGTAGTTTTTCAGTGGAAATTGAGAAATAAGCAGTCAGAAGGTTAATATTTGTTGAGTGAAAAGTAATGCATTCTATTTGCAATGTTACAAAATTGGATATAAAAACTTGCTATATGAAAATTTAACAAGCAAAATTAACTTTTTAAGTATTGGCAAAAATGTGAGCAGTTTGTTTTTATAAAATTAAAACAGGTTATATATTTTACTGTCCTGCTGGAAAAGACATTAATTTATTGCATTTATTTTACTTAAATTAAAATTTATGGTGTGTGTATGTTTCTGGGAATATATATAAAGATTTTTTTAATTATATCAATCCAACAAAAACCCCAAATTGTTTCTAAAAATTCTTTTGATTTTTTTTATGTATGCGTTTAAAAAATTTGGGGGAAATTCTAATAGTCATTTTCATTTTTTCTAAAATTTTAATTTTTGTCTAAACATGTGAAAATGCACTTTCTGTAACTTAACTACACTCCTGCTCACTCTTTGCACAATATTTTAACAAGTGTTGAGAAACTTACATTTTATGTCTGGTAATTAAATTGATTATGTACTAATACATATACATGTCAATTATATAACATGTTAATTATTGCTTTATTCATGGAAGAATAAAATAGTAGGAATTACAACTATGTAAATTAGGATTTTTTTCCTCATCATTTGCTGAAAAAAGTGAGCTTTGTATTTTTTACCTAAGTTTCAGATATTTTTTTATAATATTATTATTAAAATCCACTAAATTTAGTGAAAAACTGTTAGCTGACTGAAAATTGATGAGTTAAAATTTTTTAAGGAGTTTCTTTTATGGTTTTATGTATGATCATCTTTGTAATATGTTAACTGTTGATTTCTTCCAAGTCTGAAATTTGACTTGTTTGTTATTTTAATCTTCACTGCAGAAATCGTGTAGGAGCAGCAGTAACCACTTTGTCTCAGGGTAGTCTAGGCCACAGCCAAACATCAACTGTTCATCACCAATTATCAATACAAGCACATCAAAATACTCAATCTGTTCATTCTATGCAATCAAACTCTCAAGTAAGTTTTATTATTTCTAATGTATTCAAAATTATTTGTTTAGTTTTGCCATTATATCTTGACAAGCTTAATAAATGTCAGATTTAATGTGGAACCTTGGTGTAAAGTAATGTGCCATGAATTTAAAAGGGCTTCAAAGGAAATTGCTAAATTTAAATGATAGACATAACAGTTTCATTTAATATTGTGAATAATTCTTCAAATAAAATTGGTTTCATATCCTATTGCAAAATTAATAATTTGTTTATTCCTTTCCCATTACTCAATTTGCACAAATATTTGTAATATTGGCATGTAGAATATTTATAGATTCAGGTAAGCTTTATTTTAATTTTTTTGAAGTAATCGGGATATTGTGACCATCTTATTTTTATAAAAAACAGAATATTATTAATTTTGTAGATGAAGGCTTTTCAAAATTTCCTTGTCATTTTTTAGATTTTCCTGAGATTTGAGCAAGTTTTGGCATCTGTTTCATTTTCATTGAGATAAATAAGCACAAAATTTGATAGGAATTTCTATTGCAATTACACATAATTAGTAATCATCTTAATGAAAAAGTTTGAGTTGCTTACAATAACTCTTATTTAAGAAACAATTTGCTTTAAAGATGCGATTCATATAGAAAAATTCACTGTTGATCTCAAGTTTAAAATAATTCTTATGCAAATTATTACTGAATGTTTTATTTTGTGCAGTGTTTTATTTTATGTAGCAATAAAAAGTATTGATGGACCTTTGAAAGAGTATTTTACTTCTAAAGCAAAGAATTATAGATACTTACATATAAATGTCACTGCAGCCAAATTGATGTCATCACGCCTTTGTGAATCATGCCTTTTTCAACCAAAATCTGACTGCCTGATTTTTTTTCTCATCTAAAACTAGTTAGAATCTTTGTTGTTTTGATATCAAGGTGTGATTCGCATTGCACCAATTTGGCTGTGGTGATGCTAATACATAAGTACTGAATTATATTTAAAACAAAGAATTATTAATTAGCTGGCATCATTGTTTGGATTAGTCTGAGATTTCTTTTATATTTGCAGGGAAACCAAATGCAGTTTCAACGATTAAAAGTCGAAGACGCGCTCTCTTATTTGGATCAGGTCAAGTACAAATTTGGAAATCAGCCACAAGTCTACAATGACTTCTTGGACATAATGAAAGAGTTCAAATCCCAAAGGTATTTTTCTTTAAAAGAAATATTTATTTTAATGTAGAGTTTTGATCAGTAATATTGGAATATTTAGCTCTTTAAGGAAAAGAAAATATAAAATCTGTTAATCTCAATTAAAAATGTTATAAACAATATTGATGTAGTTTTAATTGGATATGTGGAGGGCTGGATTTAAAATGTCAACTTCTAATTTTTTGCTTCAGACTGTTCTGTGGAATAATACAAATTATGTATCAATTTAGTCCCAATCTTTTCACTATTGTAATATAGGTAATGAAATGCCCATTTAAATATATTATTTTTTCATTACTAGGGTTTAGATTAAGAAGTTCCACAATTGATTAGTTCATCTTTTATTCATTCATTTCATCTTAGCATAACACTTTATCTAAATTAGATAAATCTTGCTACGGTCAGGCCTCTTGAGTGAAGTCACCAAATTCCGAAAAAAGGTTTGTTTTGTGGAAAATGTCAGAGATTAATTTTCAGTATGTTTTACGTTCTTGATTCCAGGAAAAAGTTTGCAAAATAAAGGTTTGTAAAGTGGAGGTCTGACTGTAATTTGATATTGTCTTAGCCACTAAATGTATTTACCTGAAATCTCTTGTTATGCTATTGTATTTTTAAAATTTCAGCATAGATACTCCTGGTGTGATCCAGCGTGTGTCTAATTTATTTCGTGGCCATCCTGAGCTGATAGTAGGATTCAACACTTTTCTACCCCCTGGTTACCGCATTGAGGTGCAACCCAATGAGCAGGTTCAAGTCAGCATCCCAGGAACAAATGTGGCAGGAGGTCAAGGACCCACCTCCCTCACAATTCACCCAACTGGGCCTCCCAGTGCCACTGTCCATCCCATGCCACAAGTCAATCATGCAACACGTGATGCCTCTCCTCATGCATCTCCTGTTGTTAAAGTATGTTTGTTTCTTTTTAGCATGATAAAGAAATGGCCATGTATAAAATGACATTTCTACAACAGTTTCTCTACAGTGCAATGACATAAATTTTGTAATATTGTATAATTTGAATTGTTACTTTTGGCTTTAATGCAAATTGTAGAACACTGTTGGTGCAATGGAATTTATTCCTTGAAACATGAAGATTTGGAAAATCTTGCTACTCTTTTAGAACAACATTGATAACATTAATGTCAATTCGCATCAAAATCATTTTAAAATATTGAGGAGAGTATAGAACTTGATACCTTCTGATTTGTAAGTACATAACATACCACTAGACAAAAGTGATCACCCTTGTCCGGAGGTTGTTACTAACTTATATAGTTATTACGAGCGTATGAGTTGTTGCTGTTGCATCAAGTGAGTCTGACGACTTTGTTTTGCCTCATCAAGTGGGTCTGATGGCTTTGGTTGCTGCGTTGAGTGGATCTGACGACTTCTGTTTGCTCTTGTGGTGGGTAGATGGCACCATGACAGCTGTGCAAAGGTTATGGTGTTTTTAAGTTCAGAGTCAAGGTCACCAATGAGAAGATGAAACCGGAGGACAGAACCCGCAACCTTCAGTTCCGTAAACATGTTAGACAAAAGTGATCACCTCTGTCTAAAGGTTGTTACTGGCTTATGTAGTTATCTGCTACATTATGAATACTACCCAGTGACAGCTTCCTTGTCAATATTATCTGGGAAGAACTGTATAAGGAACATAATTTGCTAGAATTATAAATCATATCTCAATTTAATTATCTGTCGCACTTGTAATTTCTCCTATTTTTTTGTATTTTAATTTTATACTTTTGTGATAGAAAAAACTTCCTTTTGAAATACAATTGTTTTTCTTTATATTTTTTGTGGCCATTAATGATTTTTCATAAAATAAGATTAAAGTTCTAGAAGTTGCATATTTTGAATTAGATGTCTAATCTGATTTGTATTCAAATTTACTTTATGAAATATGTAATTTGACTTATAGTGATCTATCTTAGGATTATAAAATTAAAATTTCCTGCAAAATTTACTTTGTGATTCATATTTTTTTTTAAATACATTTTTTCTTTTAGCCTCCTCCTGTTGCGAACAGCCAACCTCATACCAATTCTCAAAACCAACATCCTTTACATCAGAATTCTCCTCCTCACACTCAGGCAGGAGGAGCTTCACCCGCAACGGGCACCAATACTACTAGTGCACCGCCCCCGGCCAGCCAACCTGTTGAATTCAATCATGCCATTAACTATGTCAATAAAATTAAAGTGAGTTATAAATCTACTTTTTTATAATGCTTGTAATATATTACTTCAAAGAGTTTTATTTAAGAGATGTAATAATTCTCTTGATTGAATTTCTCAAAGCATGTAATAATTCTCTTGATTGAATTTCTCAAAGCAACTCACAAGTTGTTTTTTTATATTTTGACTTATTTATTAAATTTGAGGTATCTGTAATTTTTCTTTTTGATATTAATGATACTTTCAATCATCTCACGTAATTTATGCAATTAATTTTTGTGTTAAAATAATTCTTTCTTAAAAACTGTAACATGTATTTTTCATCTGTTAAATTTTCTTTCTTTTTTTTCAATGCTTCATAAGATTCTATTGTAAAAATATCATTTGCATCAGGTAGATTTTCTGATATTATTATTAAGCTGGTAGCATATTGGACCCTTAAATAGCATCTTGAGTTTTTTTTAAAAAAATCATTCACATTTTCCTTTTTGCACTTGTAGAATCGTTTTCAAGGCCAACCTGATATATATAAGCAGTTTCTGGAAATTTTGCACACATATCAAAAAGAACAGCGAAATTTGAAAGATGTAAGTAATGAAGCAATGTATGGTATTTTTTAGAAATATTTTTATATTGGTGTATATGCACATTACTTAAAGATAGTCTTAAATTTCATTAATGAATTGTATCAAAAAGTTCTTTTTTGATGCATTTTTCAATAAGTTCAAACTGTAAATTTTGTCAAATAGTGTTTTGTAATTTTCTTAAGAGATTTTGGTACTTATGTTTTATTGAAATATTAATATAAGTAAATTATCTAAAGTTTATTTGTGTGTTTTGTATATTACACTTTTCATTTACTTAATTTTTACTTTGCATGAAGAAACAATACAGTGTTGTGATTTAAATTTATTTTGTAAAAGCTTTTTCCAATATTTATTTTTAAACATGATAAAATGAAATTATTCAAGTGCCAATAACTTATTTAATATGGGGTAAATAGCTGGGATATCTTTATTTTTTGAAAAAAGTTATTTGTTTTCTTGTCTTTAAAATTTTGTCAAAAATAATTATAAGGATTACTTTAAAAATCAATTTGACTTAAAATTTTTATGAATCCAAATGGATCATTTCAAAACTAAGGTTAATGTACAAGTGGTGATTAAAACACTTCTCACCTGAAAAGCATGGATTTTTTGCATCTTGCCTTTTTAAAAAGATCCAGAATTTGATTTTATTTAACAGGGTGTGCACTCAGCAAACAAACCTTTGACAGAAGCTGAAGTATATGATCAGGTTGCCAAGCTGTTTCAAAATCAAGAGGATCTCCTTCAGGAATTTGGTCAGTTTTTGCCTGATGCAAATGGTGCTGCAAATGCATTAGTTGGACTGGTAGGTGAATGCATTAATGAAAGTGATTTTTGTAAAATCCGTTCTGACATGATGTTCCATTCTATTAACATGACAATTGTTTTACATACTTAAAATTTCAATTTTTTAAAGATGCAACATGTTTTAAACTATTTATGTAGCATATGTGTGCTCTATCTATAAGTTAAAGGGGAAGAGTTAATGCGCATATGATGCAACAAAAAATGGGATGATCCATAAGAGAGAAATTCGGCATGATGTAATTACAGGGGTTGATATGGGCTCTTCAACAATTTTCTCAAAATTAGGATTAAAAATTAAAACAAATTTTGAAGCAATTTTTTTATAGTGTTGACATTTGTCCTTGAATGTTACAAATTATTCTTCATACTTTACTGAATGTATTCATTGTTGCACAACTATGCTTTCTCTCATTTCTGAATTCTATGCCTGACAAAGGAAAATGCCTGTTGCTTAAGTTTTGCACACTAGTGTATTTTATGTGTAACTGTTAATGGTAAAGTTTCTTTGAAGCTTGGCCTTTTATTTTATCTGGCTTATATATCTTTTTGATTGCTGATCTTTTGAATGCTGCTTTAGGATTTGGATGCTGCTGTGACTTATTTGTGTGTATGATGATTTCTCGTATATTGTAGTTAGCAGTAATCGTTGTTGATTGCTTATATTGTCTCATAACTTTATTCTGAAATAGCTGGAGTACCCATTCTCTTCATACAGATGAATTTTTGAAAATGAAACAAATCATTATCTTTGTTTGCTTGTTTTACAATATTTTTTTCTTTTAATAAGGATTCTTGTCCAGCCTTTTTCAAGGCATCAAATCCAAAAATTTGTTTAATGATGGTCCACTATTTAACGACCTTTTAACTAATTTTCATTAAAATTTTTAAACCATACACTATTACAGGGGTACTCAACCTTTTTTCCCGTCAGGTCGCATACACATGACAGGCATTTCACATGGGCCGCAACATGTGGATAATGGTACAAACACACTATAAGACCAACGCAACGTTGGACAAAGCAAAATTGATCGAAATATTAAAACTCGTTTTTAGCTTTTATTTTAATACCATAGTAACTTTTCTATCAAACATACACTTAAAAGTATTTATTTTTATGAATTTTTTACTGATTTATAGGGTGATTTCTATTTTCTTTCATCTATGACCAAGCCTCTTGCTTGCATTCTACTATTAAAAAAACAAATTGATATTAAAATTTATATATTTAATTGCTTGATCAAATAGAATTTCCCGCTACATTTTCAGTACATTGTTCTCCAGTAATTGAATTTCTTAGTACAATGGGCCACTCAGAAAAGGTCAGCGCGCCACATGTGGGCCACAGGTTGAGTATCACTGCATTACAGCATGATTCATTAAAAAAGCATTTGTAATTCTGCTGTAAGGAATAAACAAATGTACAAAAAGATTAACAAAAGTAGACATTGACTCTTTGTGACAAAACATATCCCAGGAACAGGTAAAGCAGTTCCCCTCATTATTGAGGAATAAATCTTAAACTTGTTCACACTGGTTTTGTAATTATAAAATTGTACAAAGTACACCAATTAATATTTCTTTTTATTTTTTTAAAGTCAAATAGTCTGTATACTGGATAACTTTTAAATCACTTGGACTAATGAGGTTTTTGGATGAAATATCAAAATGAAAATCGCACATAGTGTTGTATCAGTACCATTTTCTAATAAATTACCTAATTACCTTGCATGTTCCGAAATCATTCTTTATAATTGGATCTCTCTGGTAATGTAGGAATTGTAATAATGCAATGTTTCATCTAAAAGCTAACAGAAAAATTACTAAAAAAAATCTAAGGTAAATTTGGTGTTAGAAGTGCACACTAACTCCCACAATAGCTCTTCCTTTTATGAATATAAACTAAGTGTAAACTTTTAAGCAATCAACATATACTTCTGCAAACCATGATGCCTCATAATAGTCTTCATAAATCATTAAATACAAGGCAGTCTTAAATTGAAAAGAAAGTACATTTAAGTTTTTAAGAAATCTATCTAAAATAGATAAAATTTTAACCTAGCTATGTTGAAACTGCCATAAACAATTCTCGAAAAATAAGTTGCCTGAAAACTCCCGCTGAATGTGATGACAGTAATTCACGTAGTTGGCATAAAATAAAGTAATTGATTGAAAACTGTATCCCCATGCACAGAATAATGTATATCAGAAAGTCTTACACTGAAAAAGATATTACAAAATTGACATGAAGTAAATTTAAAAATTTATTAATTGCATCTCTTGTATGAATTGCATGCCATTAGAGAATTTCAATGAATTTTAGTTTGTTGCTGTAAATGTCTAGCAATTGTCCCAAAGTTGATATCAAACATGCCTATTTCTTTTCAGTTAATCTTTTTTTGTAGATTAAAATACATTGCCATGGCACAAATTATTGGTGATTAATTGCTGGCATGTGGTCCATACAAAAGTACATTAAAGACTATCTTAAGTAACTTTTAACTAATATAATGTAAAAATAAATTCAAAAAATTACATTATATTAATTTTGTAGTCTAACTATATGAAACAATTGCTATAGCTTAGCTTTGATCAAATAATCAACCTGCAGGCATACATTGAATTTAAAATATGACATAACATTGCTAAAAGCACCTGAAGCAGATAAATCAACCTTAGATTTAGTTTTTGATGTACTACATCTAAAGGACAAAAGCAAAACTGCAAATTCAAATCCATATTGCCTTAACTAAAATCCAAGTGTTGAAAGAGAATCCTGTTTTGGCAATATTTCATTTGGAAAAGATTTATAGAATCAGCTAGTGATGTATTATCAACTGTATACATATGAAAAATATTTAACATGGCATTAGTAATTAAATAGCTTGTAAATTTTAAAGGAATCTACAGTACTCTTTAAACATGAACATGTGATGTAATCAGTTTTTTTAGTGTACATGCTTTTGACCATGAAAATTTGTTGCACAATGAATTAATCATAAAACTTGTTTGATTAATTTTGTATTCTTTAAAACCATTTTCATATGCATAATATTAATATGCTTTTAAATTATAGCAATTTAATGCTGTTGGAAGTCTTGTTTTGTGTTGCCTTGAAACAATGTGATTGAAAGCTGATGTTTATCCTTTGTTGATGCCTTAATCATTTTTGTGTACTATTTACTCCTTTTAAATATGTTTCCCTTTTTGGCTTATCCCTTGAATTTTCATGTAATCTATTAAAATTTGTGTGCTTAGTTTCATGGAGAGCATGATATAATTTGTTATCAATGGTAAATCAATTTTTTTTGGAGAAAAAGAGCTTCAAACATTCAAAACTGTAACATTCCTTGCATCATTTAATTTTGCTTCTCAAAACATTTGTTTATGATGGCTGTAAATTGTATTAATTATTCACTGCCATATTATCAGAAATTAAAATTGGGAAGGCATTGAT
The DNA here is from genome assembly GCA_019973935.1 of Trichonephila clavipes. Taxonomy (NCBI): domain Eukaryota; kingdom Metazoa; phylum Arthropoda; class Arachnida; order Araneae; family Nephilidae; genus Trichonephila; species Trichonephila clavipes. Next base: position 704,292 of record BMAU01001088.1, on the reverse strand, counting down.
TGGTTGGGGGAGTGTTTGGGAATGCTTTTCGAATATTTTGTGGATCATCAAAACATTTGTATTGAACTCTGCATTTTCCATTCAAATGTTGATTTCAGCCACCTCCAAAGCCTGCAAATAGTGAACACAATGCAGTTGTGAAAAAACCCTCTCTGCCAGTTAAACCTCCAATTCCCACCAACAATCAGAGCAAACAGATTCAAGGGATAAAGCGTCCTGCATCTTCTGCACCTTCACCTCCCATTAAAGTAAGAGTATTGAGGACATTTTTTCTTTCCTTGAAATGTTAAATCTAATGATTTGAAGACATATTAGATCAGTTTTAGTAAAACTTACTAATTCAAAATTTACTAAAACCAATAGCAATAATGACTTCTTAAAAATAGTTACCAAATGTTTAGCTAAACAACTCTCGAACTTTTATTATAATCTTTGTTGGGAAGAAAACTTTTCTGTCAACTATGTTCTTTGTTTAATTTTAACTTCATTTAGTAGTTTTTAGTTACTCAAATAATTTGTAGGTGCTTTTTTTCTTGATTGATTAGTTTGTATGTAACATTCATTTCTGTACCTAATAATTATAGCATTAAAATACAAATTTTTAATGCTTACCTAAATTCCTGGTTCTGCCTGCAAATTGTAGATTTAGTAACAAAAGATTATGTTGAAAATAATTTCATGTAAAAGACCTAGAATGTAGACTTGTGTAATAGAACAGGGAATTTTTTTTTAAGTGTTAAAATGAAACTCCTTCGAGACAAACGTCCCATATGTGCACCGGCATGAAACACTTTTAGCCACCGAGCGACTCATGAGTGAGCCAGCGTGTTTCTCCCTCCACAGGCCGAACATCTTGTGTCCGAGCCAAGCACCTGGAACATTTTTTAAGCCCCGTTTTTTTTGGCAATAGATGGCATTCTATGTCCATAAGATTTGAGATCTGACCTGTGGCCGCGGTAGCCGAGTGGTATAGGTATCAGATTGTGGCTTGCCTTGTCACGTGTTCGAGCCCAGTACCACTAAAGACCCACCGTGTAGGGCAGCGATGCACGTTAAATCTGTCGAGAGCTGAAACGTCCTCCCGTTGGTATGGTGTGGTAGTTAGGAGAGGGGGTGCCAGCTCAGATATCCACGTCACTGGACCAAAATTACGTGGGCCGTCGCCAAAAGCCCTTGTGTAGCTGAACAGTGCTATGTTAATATTCAATCGAGATCTGGCCTTCTACTCAAAATGAGAAAAACATTACTCACATACACATGGTTTTTGTTTATGGTGAAGATATGAGATTTATATTTTTTACTAAAGCATTTGATTTGGGTTTGCAGTCTAGTTTTTATTGGATAATTAGATCTGGTAGACAATTTTTTTTTTACAAGGTCACTTTTACAAATGCTGACAATAAAATATTTAAAAACATGTACTTAAACAGAAAGTATCCTAAGTAAATAAAGTACATTAATAAAAAATATATAAAGCATATGCGTTCCTTAATATACAGAATAACTTGTTTGTTTCAGTGTTTTTATAGATTTAGGCCTAACTACACAAAACCCTCAGAAAGGGTTTATAGATATTAAATCAAATTGGAACAGTGTTATAGCTAATTTTGTAACTGTGAGTGAGTTTAAATTATTTCTGAAAAGTGTTTCAAATTCCTTGATGCAATAATTTTGCACACAATCACTAGATATTTTTTATAAAATTTATTGCTATAATTTATGTTTGTATGCATTTTTCAGAAACCTAAAATGACCAGTTTAAAAGATGTTACATTAACTGAGGCTGGAAAGTATGGATCTCTTAACGAGTATGCATTTTTTGACAAGGTGAGTTTTGTCTTTTATTATTATTTTCTTAGTATATTGAACTAGTGAAGTAATTCACAGAAAAAAAGAAATGATAAAAAATTTATGAATTATAGTAATTCTTTAAATTGTTAAGTATAAAAAAAATTGAGTTGTTTTATTTTTAATTTAATGTTTTCTTATTTATCATTAAATTTTACTATTAATATTTTTCCATTGAGTATTTGGGAAAGTTTTAAAAATTAGTATCTTCACTTCACAGGTTCGAAAAGCTTTAAAGAGTCAAGAAGTTTATGAGAACTTCTTAAGATGTTTGATAATTTACAATCAAGAACTCATTTCAAGATCAGACTTGGTCTTGGTTGTAACACCATTTCTACAGTAAGTATATTTCTCTTAATGTTCATTACTGATATATATATAGCAGGGATGGCGAACCAACGATGGCACGCGACAGAATATTTTGGGCACGCCATCAATCAAAAACGATTTGCATTTTAGCTTAAAATTAAGTTTACTATGAAGTATTATGAACAAACGCGAGTGATCCATCGCGACGCTGACAAGTCAGGGAGCAGACTCGTTTGTTATGTCTTACGTAAATACTTTGTATATTATAAATTGCTAATGACGCAAAGTTTATCTACGCATAGTGTGTGTATGTAACTATTTCTAAATATATTCGAGTTGTTAAAAAACATATTCTAACGTTTACATTAATAGTTTAGCTTGTATACATCTAATTTATTAATGTGATCTAATTCTTGTCTTGTAAGTCTATAATTGGTAAAATAACTCTCACTGCTTTATTTTTAAAAATTTTAATGACCTGAGATAAAAGCGAAAGAGCAGACACTACAGAAATCTCGTACAATCACTCAATTTTCTAAAAACAAATAAATCTGCCCATGAGCCTGCAGTCAGTAAAAAAAGTTTTTTTTGGCGGGGGCGGGAGGAATCAAGTGAGAGCACATAGAATAGTCAATTTCATCAACACAACTGTACATTTAAAGTTTTGTGCTAAATTTACAATTTTTAACTGCTATTTAACATGGCTAGTTCAACAAAAAAACAAAAAGTGTAAGATAGTAAGTGTAGCAGAGAATTTCAAACTTGGTGGGCTGAGAAATATGGCATGATCAATAAATGCGACAAAGCGGTGTGTGTTTTATGTTCTGGAAAGTGGTATGCAGAACATCGTCTGTAAAACGGCATTTTGAAACTAATCACAAATCCTTTTGTGAAAAAAGCGAACCAGAGCAAAAAGAATTAATTGCAAGTGCAATAAGAGACAGAAATAAACAGGTGACGTCTATGTTTAAATATGTAAGCAAAAATTGTCACACAAGTGCGGCAAGTTACTCGGCTGCAAATGCCTTTGCTCAGCATGATAAACCTTTTCAAGAGGGAGAGTTTTTGAAGGAAGCTTGGTTGGCATGTGCGCCCTCACTTTTTGATGATTTTGATAATAAAGATAAGATAATTCAGCGCATCAAAGATGTTCCTCTATCTAGAAACACAATGAAAGATAGTATCTTGAAGTTGGCAGAAAATGTTACAGATCAACAAAAAAAATGACATTAACTCCGCTCCTTTTATATCGCTATGTTCTTGACGAAAGTATTGACATTACGAAATCGGCATGTTTAGCTGTCTTTGCTCGATATTGTGTAGGAAACATCATTAAGGAAGAATTAATTGCGATAACATCGTTGTTAACAGCTACAAAGGGCACAGATATTTGTACGGCAATAAGAAATTCGCTTGCTGAGAAAGACATTGATTTGAAAAAATTTGTTTCAGTAACCACTGATGGTGCTGCAAATATGGTAGGCAAAAAAAAATGGTTTCATTTCTTTATTTAAAACACACGTAGGACATTCTTTTTCTTGAATGCCACTGCATTATTCACCAACAAGCCTTATGTGCAAAGAGTGGTTTAACATCTCTTGATAATGTAATAACTTTAGTCACAAAAATAGTCAACCTCATATCGTCACAGGCTTTAAATAAACGAAAGTTTGATGCGCGCGCGCGCGCTTTGTTGGATGAAGTCAATTCGGTGTATAATGGCTTATATATAACAATGTTCGCTGGTTGAGCCGCGGGAACGTACTTCAAAGATTTGTTGATTTCTTGGAAGAAATCAGACTGTTTCTACAAAATGAGAGCAAAATTGAACAATACCGACAGTTGATGGATATTATGTGGCTTTTAAAATTGATGTTTTTTACAGACATATGCCAACATTTCAATGAATTGAACATAAAGCTTCAAGGCCCGAATAAAACAGTTATCGTCATGATGGATCTCATTCACGTTTTTGAAGCTAAACTATATGTTTTCAGAAACGATATTATTACAAAAAACTACAAGTACTTCCCAAACTTGAATAAAAATATCAAAGATTTAGATGCTCAAGAGAAACGAAATGAAGAAAAAGTTATTGATGACTTTATTTCCATAATGGATTCTTTATATAATCAAAGAATTTTCAGCTAGATTTTCTCAGTTCAAGGAATTATTGGAAACGTTCAAATTTATTATGTAACCTGATGTGATTTCGTTTGTTAAACTGAACTTGTCTCAATTCGATTGGTTGGAAATTGAAGAACTTGAAATGCAACTGATTGATTTCCAGTATAGTTCAATATGGATTCAAAAGTTTATTGAAACAAGGAAAAAGTTGGAATTGATTGAAGCAGAAAGATTGACAAGCAATATAAGTAAAAATATCAGTAACGAAATTTTGGAAACATGGAATTCGATTCCAGACGCATTTAACTGTTTGAAGAAGTTGGCGTATGCTATTTTAACCATATTTTCATCTACCTATGTCTGCGAGTCATTATTTTTAGAGATAAATAACATCAAAGACTCGCTTAGAAACCATTTAACAGACGACTCTAATTCAACATGCATTCTACTAAAAGTAACGTCTTACAATCCTGATATAAGTTATTTGTCATCTAATCTACAACAGCAGAAATCACACTAATGTTATTTTAATTTAAATTACAAGTATAACTAAAACATTTACTACTATACAGTGCAAAATGTATGTTTTCGTATTAAATAAAGAATTTTGATTTGTTCGTATTTAGTTTTATTAGTTCTTCAATAATCACAAGTCAAAATTATTTGATGGCACGCCTATAACTCATTAAACGTTTTTTTTTAGAAAAAATGGCACTTTGACCCAAAAAGGTTCGCCACCCCTGATATATAGGGTGTCCCAAAACTTAACAGTAATTGGGCACGAGGTAAAAGATGGGGGTCTTTTGTGCACTTGAATCAGTGAGGACTAGCACATTTTCGTAAATGTGGAAAATTGACACCCTCTAACAAGTTATTAGCTTCTGTGACCACAAATTTCACAGTTTTACAATGATTTTTTCATTAACATCTTACATAGCTGTACTATAAAAATATTACAAACCCAGGAGAGTTTCTCAAAAGATTGCTCGTATAGCTAAGATTCCAAAATGGTATAATGCTTGTTCTTTTCTATCCATAACAATTTTTTATTTGTAGAACATCTTCATTTTAAAAATAATTGTTGATGCTCTCCTTCACATTATTAGGTACTAGCTGTATGGCCTGGCGTTGCACAGGCTTTCTGTTCTTATATAAGCAAAAGCTTCAGCAAAATATACTTTTCTAAATTTCTTTGTGTTGCACAGGCTATTGCAGTTTTAAGATATAGTATATATTTTTCAGAATTAAAATATGCTAACACTCATATGAGCATCGATACTATTAACGTAAAACATGACAAATAAAATTGATAAAAGTGTATTTTATTTTTGTTTAACATTTTAAACTATCCTTTTTAAAAAAAATTAAAAATTATCAGTTTTATTATATTTTTCAAAAGTAATATATGGCTAATTATGTTTTGTTATTTTCATATGTGTGTAAAATAAATTTCATAAGTGGTATGTAAATGAAAAAATATAACACAAAATTATATTATGTTTAGTAAAACAATGAAAAAATATTTTGAAATTAAAATTACTTTTGTAACTTTAGAGAATGCTTGAAGTATCATAAAAGGCATAGAAAATAAGGATGGCAATTAATAATGAATAATAATATATGTGGACATTGGTTTTATTTATTTTTTAACTTGTAGTGGAAGACAGTGGGTAATATACAGTTTTTTCAAATGTAAATTCATTTATTAAATTAAAAAATGGCCATTGCAGAGCAGCGTCCAAAAGTAAAAAATAATTTTTTAATGAGTATTCTCATTGCAATTTCGCTTCACAGATAAGAATGATTTCATAAAAACGCATATTTGAATATAAGGTATATAGAAATGAAAAGATGAAAATATAAATAAAAGAAAAAATTGTGTCATAAACTATTTTCTTAAAATATTAACATAAATAACATACATAAGGAAGCCTTCAACTTGAAAAAAATAAAATTAGTACTAACTAAAATTGTAAAAAATAGATAAAATAAGCTTGCATTGTAATAAAGCATTAAATTAAATTTTCTGTAGCATTAAATTAATATCACATGAGGAATGGAGGTAATACTATCTAACACATCTATTACATTTAATATAAAATTCAGATGTAATACAACAGGGAAAAAATTAAATTATTAAGAACTAAAATGAACTACCTAAAACAGACCTACGTTGAAAAAAAACCCATAATGAACCTAATGAGAGAAATAATAAACCCTGTTGATAAAAAATTAATTTTTTAAACAATACTTTTTTGCAAAATTTTAGTTAAAAAATATTTGTTATTCTGTTGCAAAGAACAAACAAATGAGGAAATACAATGATAATTATAGTGATAATTAAAATATATGTATTATATATGAACAGTATATATACAAAGTATATGATTTTCATAAAACTAAATGAGGAACATATTATCAGAAGCAAATTAAACCGTGATGCATGAGAGGTAAAATCATATCAACACTGAATTTTACAGAAATCCAAAGAGAAATATGAAAAAATTGTATCAAGCTGCATCTTTCTCCCTCAAAAACTTTTGGATCACAAATGGTATAAATATATTTATATATTTAAAGAATGTTAAAAGCAATATTGATGCAAGATGCCCTGCGACAAAAAATCTGATCAACACAGATCAGCATCTGAAGTTTTCCTATAATGATGAGAACATAGTATTTGCTGATGAAGGAAGAAAAGCAATAATCTTTTTTTTTTCCAACCAAATAAAATGTCATAGAAATGCACGTATGTAAAATCTTCAAAAATCTATATGAAGAACAGATTGTAAGAAGGAAAGTTAAACCATGATGCAGTGTAACAAAAATTGCATTATTTCTGAATTTTAAAGTGCAAAAGAAAATTATTTAGCTGAACATTTAATCCCATTCATAGTTTCTGTGAAGATCTTCTTGATGAGTACTTATTGGTGTAAAAACTATGAGGTAAAAAAAAACAACAATGCTAAAATGTGGTTAATAAAAATTGTTGGCATAAATTGAAGGTAGTTTTTTTTTTTTTTTTCAAGTATTGCCAAACCATTAATAGCAATTAGCTTAATTTAGCTTCTGTTTACAAAAAGCTTAAATCATTTTTTGGCTTAAAAACTATTGAGTCACAGTATCACATAATTGAAAGTACAATAAGGAAGAAAATTACAGTTCAGAAAATAAACATACATAAAAATGTGCGACACTAAAATAGAAATTATTGCATTAATTTAAACTAAAAGGTTATATCTAATTAAGCCCTAATTTTGATGAAATTACCACAACCAGTGCTGAACAAACAAACATGAATAAATATGAAGTAACCTAACATATAGTAGAAATTATAACATTAATTCAAACCGAAAAGCAACATGTAGAAATCTGGTTAATAACAATTGTTGACATAAATGGAAGATAGTTTACAAATATTGCCAATCTGTTAATAGCAATTAGTTTAATTAAGTACTATTTTCTTCTAGAATTTTCTACTTTATTGTTACAATAAGCGGGGTTTAGAACTTGTCATTGAACATAAGAATAAAAGCAGGTAAGAAGTGAAGATTGTCTAAAAAATCCACTGATATTTGCGTTGAAGAATAAGTAATTATTATCAGTACTTGCGTATTATGAGTGTTCACATAGAAATTTTGCTTCACAGAAAATGCTTTCATAAAAATATATATTTGAATGTAAGAGAAAATTAACGTGCTAAAAAGGTAAATAGAAATGAAAGGATGAAAATATAAATAAAAAGTATAACAGAAAAGTAATAGCAGTAATGATTCTGCTATGGGAAATGACACTCCTTATGAACTTAAAGGGTTGTAATTCTATATAGAAGTATGCTATTTTTTTCTATACCTTGGAATAATGACTTCAAACATGAGAGCATTGCATATGTACATTTCAGGTTTCTTCATAAAAAAGAGGGTGTGCATTATACGGAGAACATAACAAACATTAAAAAATGCAGCTATTTAAATGTATTTCAAATAATTTATATTATAAGCTTACTTATATAAAATAATGCTAATGGAATAAGAGCAATTACATTGTTCACAAATATTAAGGAAATGTTTGTTTTCTATAAGCCATTACTCGAAAATCTGTTTTTGACGCCAAGCCCTTCACTTAGAATAAACTTACGTTTGCATTCAAGTTTTAATTTTTTTGGGGGGGCTTAGTTTTTAAGTGAAAATTTCTTTCTTTTTTACTGCGTCAATGAATTCTTGTAAAAAGCAATTTTATTTTAGCAATCCGTTATAACATTTTTTTTCGTTATAAGTTTTTTTGATTTATGTATTTTTTTGGTAGGAAGAGGCATTGGTCCTCCATCTAAACGTATTTTATATTTTTTCAATAACTAAATTAAATTAGTTTAATATACATTTCTGTTTTGCTTATATTTTATTTGATTATTCCGAATCATTTCTTGTTTTAGATTTAATTCTGGGGTTCCCTTTTCAGTTTAAAAATTTCTAACTTAGGTTTAAGGCTTGTGTCACATTTTTATTATTCTTTTTTTCATTTTAAACCTTTATATGTATACATTTGAAACCTCCATACTGTTTCGAGTTTTAGATTTAAAGTTGTCTCATTTCTTTTCCAGGTTTAGAATTTCTGATAACTTTAATGTTACTTTCAAAAATTTCACATTCTTTATTTTAAAATTGAAGACCTAATTAAATCTAAAACCAGAAACAACACACAAAAATCAACTGTAAACATTTATAGGTGAACATGAAAAAGGAATAAACGTTATGCTGCCTTAAACCAAAATAGAAATTACAATACGAATACCATTGTGACTACACAAAAAATAAGTAATTTTTAAACTGAAAAAGAAATGACAAAATTAGATCAATGCTCGAAACAAAAATGTATTTCAAACTAATTTCATTTAGTTATTGAAAAAATAATAAGTAGGCTTAGCTTGAAGAGCGATGCATTGACAGTCTGTTAATCCCAATTAGTTTGAATTGAGTGTCATTTTCTTTATACATTTTTCTACTTTCTTGTTACAAATGAAAAACATGGAATTTTTTTTTGCCAATTAAGGAAAAGCGTACTTATGTATTGGCATCACCGCAGCAAAATTTGCACATTGATATCAAAACAGATTCTTATGTGTTTTATATGAGAAAAAAAAAGTTGCATTTTGGTTTTTTTAATGAAAGGAAATGTTGTTACATTTTATCATACCAATGCCAACATTCAAAATAACTCTCCAACTCTGATTTCGCATGTGTTGTTATGCGCTAAATTGTGGCTATCAGATGGTATGAAAATATCTTTAAAAGTAGCCAGAGAGAGAGAGAGAGAGTACAGTAATTAAGTTAGGCCTTGCAAGAAGGGTAGTTCTATTACACAATCAACATGTACCACAAAAATATATCAGAAATAATCATGCATAAAAATAAAAGATACACAAATTTAATGAGCATTAAAATAAAAACAGCCTTGCAGAAAATAGATTTTATTATTATCTAAAATCATAGCTTTTTTTAAAAACAAAATATACTGATTTAATATGAAACTGTATCCCGAACACACACACATACAAAACATTAAGCAAACTTTGGTATCACCCATAGTGGCAAAAACTTATATTTTCATTTCTGAAAGTCCGTTAGCATTAATGAATTAAACAAAGTTTCATCCTTTTGTTTGAAATTCCAGAAAAGGATAAAATAAGCTTAATTAAGAAAACACAATTCACTTTTCTGTCGACATCGCTAAATCAGCTGTAAACAAAAGCGTGTTACCAAACTAAAAAAAGATTTAGAAAAAGCACTTTTTATAGGGCAATTCTACCACAAAGAATTAAAAAACAACTAAATACAACCTTAAATGAATATATTTATAATAAAATATGAACCCCCCCCCCACACACACACACAATAATCCAAAAAACAGTTTGAAGCATTAATTTTACAAAGTTATACAGGAGTGACATATCAGCAGTTCGTAGAAAAATTGAATTTTAAAATCTAAAGTGAATTTCAAAAAGAAACTTTTCGTAGTTTGACCTTTTGTATTTATGTGCCAAGTTTTATACTTCTAGGTTGTTTAGTTGGGCTGGAATAAATGAAACACAAACACACGTGTTTAAAAAGTTCGCATATGTCAGTAGCGTAATTTTTCAAAAGTGCACATCGAGATATTTTTTAAGAAAACTTAAAGTTTTACGAAGGATAATAATAAATTTTAAGAGATAAATATTTCAATGAGTTTCAGAATTCTATTTTATGCTTCATTATATCTTAAGATAACGTACAAAAACAACATTTAAATGTATTGCAAATCATTTATGTTATAAGCTTACTTATATAAAATAATGCTAATGGATTATAAGAGCAATTAAATTTTTCACAAATATTAAGGAAATATTTGTTTTCTTAACGGATGTAATAAATTAACTTATAGAATTAAAGATATGTATTTATAATGAAACAAAATTAAATTTTTCACACACATTTTTTTTTTTTACTCAGCCAATTTGGCGATTTGCATTCGTTAGTCAACCTGTTCTTCAAAGGTGGAACGGAGTATAAACCATTACTCGAAAATTTGTTTTTGACGCCGAGCCCTTCACTTAGAATAAACTTACGTTTGCATTCAAGTTTTAATTTGGGGGGGCTTAATTTTTAAGTAAAAATTTATTTATTTTTTACTGCGTTAATGAATTCTTGTAACTAGCGATTTTATTTCAGCAATAATTCGTTAAAACATTTTTTTCGTTATAAGTTTTTTGATTTAGGTATTTTTCTGGTTGGAAGAGACATTGGTCCTCCTCCTAAACGTATTTTATATTTTTTCAATAACTAAATTAAATTAGTTTAATATGCATTTCTGTTTTGCTTATATTTTATTTGATTATTCCGAATCATTTCTTGTTTTAGATTCAATTCTGGGGTTCCCTTTTCAGTTTAAAAATTTCTTAGATTTAAGGCTTGTGTCATGTTTTTATTATTCTTTTTTTCATTTTAAACCTTTATATGTATACATTTGAAACCTCCGTACTGTTTCGAGTTTTAGATTTAAAGTTGTCTCATTTCTTTTCCAGATTTAGAATTTCTGATAACTTTAATGTTGCTTTCAAAAATTTCACATTCTTTATTTTAAAATTGAAGACCTAATTAAATCTAAAACCAGAAACAACACACAAAAATCAACTGTAAACATTTATAGGTGAACATGAAAAAGGAGTAAATGTTACGCTACCTTAAACCAAAATAGAAATTACAATACGAATACCATTGGGACTACACAAATAATAAATTTTTAAACTGAAAAAGAAATGACAAAATTAGATCAATGTGCGAAACAAAAATGTATATCAAACTAATTTGATTTTGTTAATGAAAAAATAAAAAGTAGGCTTAGCTCGAAGAGCGATGCATCTTCCAACTGTATATATAATACTGCTTTAAAATGAACTATTATAAATACTTAAAATATATAAATCAAAAAAAAAATTTAACGGAAATAGAAAATGTAGAAAATTATAATGCTGAAAAAAAAATGTTACATCTAAAAGCCGGTAATCGAAATTTTCGAGCGCAAAGAATTCTAAAGCAATGCACTGTGTTGCCAAATGAACAAACCTAAAATCCAATTGTCGAAGAAAAGAAATAATGGAAAAATTGCTTAAAAATTTAATTTTAAAAAAATCTAAAGCAAATTTAAAAAAAATCACTTCATAGTGCACATTATCAGGATCTAGAATAATGTGCCAAGTTTCGTACTTCTGGGTTGCTTAGTTTGGGCTGTAGAGGTGAAACACACACGCTTCAAGTTTCTTTTATTAATTAGATTGTGATCGCAGATTTCGCAATTTCACTGATTTTTTCACTAATATGATGTTTCATTGCCATTCTATAAATCAGTCACAAATGGAGCAAAAACCATTACTGGTTTAGTTAAAATTAACATAGTTTAAGCTGGATTTAGAAAATGATGTCATTTAACTTTGATGCTTCATAAAAAGAAAAATATTACATACTACACAGAGCAAATTATTTTAAAAGATGACCCTTTAATTCCATAATGGTACAAAAAATAAGAGTACAAACACGATAAAACAAATTGTCCTGACTAACTCTTCTGCACCCAAGATTTTTCAGGAAAGTAATTAATTGCAGTATGCGTGAAGACTAGATGTAACTCCGGATAACCAGGGAAGAAATTAACTGCTCTTTGCCTGCAATTAGAAAAAAATTTTCTTTGCAAATGTTTTGTCATTAACCGAAAAATATATGCAGTGTGAGCTGGAGAGATCAATGTAGTTTGCTTACTGGATCAAGCTGTTAATTAACCTCGAATAACCCTGTTGGCAAACTTCATAACTATGTTGACAGACCTATGTGTGACAGTAATAGATAATCTATTTAAATTAATTTTAATTCAATCGTAAAATCTGGGGTTTTTTTTGGTTTTTTTTAGGAAATATTCTGATCTCTTTAAGTGGTTCAAGGAATTTGTTGGGTATAAGGAATCCAACAATATTGACATAGTTCCTAAAAAGATAGAAACCCAAGAACGGGAAAGGATAGGAGACTTTGCTACAGAAATTGGTAAAAGTTGCAATTAACTCTAAACCTCTTGACTAATATAATTATTTTTTTACCCCATGCTTTTCTATACTATATTTAAGGAATTATTTATTCTTATTCTAGGAATTTGTTCTTATTCTATATCTTTTTTTTAATTAGATTATATATTTATGCTAAACTGTTAAAAATTACAAGCTTCTGAAAATGACATTTTAAGCATTTCTAGGTAGTCCTTAAAAATTAGATCTTGTTTTCTTTTAGTTCATGTTTATAATTATAAAAAAGCAATTAATATTTTTTGTGATGTTGGTATTTATGCTAGAAAATTTGAGTATTCTTTTTTATTCCAGCAAAAAGATTAATTGCATATTTTCAATGCTTTATTGATGTGTTGCATGTTAAATTTAAACTATTTTAAGTACTAATATTGAAATTTGTTACAGTATAAACTTGTCAAATTTTTCTATTTGTACTCCAAAGAATGGCCTGGAAATTAACTCGTGTATAGAAATGAAAGTTTTCTTAATTGGTTGTATCTGTTAACTAATATTTTGGAATTCACATAACTAGTAATTAAGTAAATAATTTTACAGATATTTGTCATTTTACAATTACTTGAAATTTTTTCTAAATAGCTACTATATTCATTTTGTGGATATAATGGAAATTTTCTGATATTTGCTTTGCATTTGTGCAACATGTGATTAAGAAAACATGAAAATTAATTTTTTTTTTTCATTTTAGATTATGCATCTTGTGTAAAATATGGTGCAAGTTATCGAGCAGTTCCAAGAAATTATGTGCAGCCAAAATGCAGTGGTCGTACACCTTTGTGTAGAGAAGTGTGTATTTTGTTTTTTAATTACTTGATTATAATTTCTTTCACTAACTGTTAAATTTGTAATTGAACAATCTGTGTTACAGATTTACTTACCCTGAAAATATTTTTCTGTCCCATTCCACCCTACCTATTATCATTGTATTTATAAATGTCATTTGTCTTTTGAGCTACTTAAAAGGTTCATTTCCCAAGTTATGCTTAATTTTGACAAGAATAAAACTGTTAAGGTGGAAGCTTTAGTTTCAGCCATTTATCCAAGTTATGCTTTATTGTAATAAGCATATGGCAAATTATTTCTCTATATTGCCCTAACAATGAACTAGGTTGCGCGAGATGCAATCCTTCCTTTGTGAAGCTACAGAACTTCAATGTTTGTATCAAATGTATGATCTTTGAAATGTTGCTTAAATGGGGCAAGCAAATAAATTATTGATTAAATAAGATGGTAATCCCAAATTGTGGATGGCTTGTACAGTGTTTTGAGCCACTTATGGCCAAGCATTGCCCAGTGTCCTTATTAAATGCAAATTGATAACAAAGCTGACATGTTCACACTGGCTGGTAAATGATTTGATCATGGCAGTGTTTTACACCTGTATCTCTCTCTCTCTCTCTCTACAGGCAAATTCAATTAATGTGCTGTAATAACCTGCTAAGTCTGTTAAGGGGAAGATATAGATATTTTTGAATTGCCTGTGTAACTTTGAATTGATATTTATGTGATTGCATTCAAATGTGCAGTTTTTAATTGTAACTGGTATTTGAAAAGAATTTATCTTCCTTAAGGAGACATGCTACATTTTATGTGTCTTTGATTTGACAGTTTTCCCAAATTTCTTTGCTTACATCCTATATATATATTGCATATTAAACAATTATACATGATCAAAATATCATAAAAAGCTAACCAGTTAAATGTTTTAAGGAAAAATTTAAAAACTCGTTAAGTGATTTTAAAATGCCATTTCTCCTCCAGTAACATACAACATTTCATTTAAAAGTATGTCAAACTCAAAGTTAGGATATGGGGGTTGGTTACAAAAGTTGGGGTATGTGTTTCGTTATTACATAATTGAAATTCCTGAAAGACAATGTTATAAGATTTTGTTAAAAATTCCTTCAAAAATATATATTTGAAATTCATCTGGTTTTTTTTAAAAAATGAGTATTGCTTTGGTTTAAAAATGCATATCAACTTTTTTACATTGATAAATAGCATATGTTAGAAAAAAAATATCAAAACATTTGGCACAATAGAATTTCCAAGATATGTAGTTTTTGTTATTTGCACAAAGCTGTGAATAATACGAAAAAATATTATCATAACTTTGGAATATTTAAACTTAAAACTCTCAAGTTTTGTGAGATAATAGGAAAATTCAAACTCCAGGCTGGGCAAGGTTGACTCAACTTTTCATCCCTTCAGTGGGTCGATAAAATGAGTACCAAGCTTGCTTGGGAACTTAAAATTGAGGGGGTGCGTTAGACTGACCACCTGACCATAACATCTGCTCATGCACCTCAGGGCCCAAGGTCGTATATACTGAGTTGGGCCTTGGCCCTCGTGGACTGTCGTGCCACTGAGTTAATAGAAAAATATTTAAAGAATAATATAGGCTGGGGATATGCAAATAGTGAACTGCAAAGAGTTTTTATGCGACCTGCAATGACAGTGAAAAAATCTACTTTGAACAGAGATTTCTTTCATGTTGATACAGTATCTGAGGAGTTACGACTTGAATTTATTGCCTTGTAGTGGGATCACAGTGTGAAGAAAAGGTTTAGTGCTATATTTTCGACTTTTACAAATCTTTGTCTGCTGAAAGATTTCTACATATGACAAAATTTCCAGGCAAATTGTTCTTTATATTTTAATTGACGTATATTTGTGTGAGCAAATCAGCAAGAATAAATATAGATGCAAGCTAGCTGGCAAAAACTTGCAGGCTTTGATGAGAATTGAAACAAGCAATCTTGCTCCTGATTTTAAAAAAAAACTGTAGAAAAGTATTATTGGGTTCATTTGTCTCATTAAATTGATACTAAAATTAAATGTGCTTGCAGTTATTCACAATATTAAATTAGCTCAATAAATAAATTGCCACTATTTCATTTAAAGTATTTATTAATTTTTGTAATTCCTGCAATAGTTTTAAAAACATGTGGCCCTCCAGTATCCTCCACTCCTATAATGTAATCTCAAAGTCAAAACAAGTTGCCCATCCCGATTAAAGCTAAAAAAAATTCTTTTGGCAGATTTTTTACGAACTGTATCATATTGTCTCAGTATGAATTTTAATATTTATGAAGTCGAACATTAGTGGAAAAATCTTTATTAAAAATATTTCTATTTAAAATGCGATCTCTTCGAATGCGCTTTATTTTTTATTGTTTTTATAAATTATTTCTACTTTCTTAGTTAGTTCTGTATATTTACTTCTATAAAACATATCTAAACTGGGAATTGTTTCTTCAGGTACTAAATGACACTTGGGTATCATTTCCATCATGGTCAGAAGATTCAACTTTTGTAAGTTCTAGAAAAACACAGTTTGAAGAATACATTTATAGATGCGAAGATGAGAGATTTGAGGTACTTTTTTTAATTATTTGTATGAAATTATATGCTTGTAGTTTAGCATTTGTAAAAACTTTCTATAATATGAGACACTCTAATAAGATTCTCACGAGTTATAGTAATTGTATTTTCTATTTATCCTGATAGTTCAGTTTTTTTCTCTCTGAACTTTCTCACTCTCTTCTTTTGTTACATGAATAGCTTTTAGAAATCCTTATATTTTATGGATATGATTCAGTGATCCAAATGATTTATGGATATGATCCAAATTATGATTCTTCAAGCTGATTATGAATCAAATAAGACCTTGAAGGGTGTGAAAGTGAAATTAGCATTGTTTTCTTTGTTAGCCAATTGATTATAATTCAAGATAATTTATGTATTCATAAATTAGAATGCTTTCTAGAACAATTTTAACCATTAAAATTTTTTTCCAGCTGGATGTCGTTTTAGAAACCAATATATCAACTGTAAGAATATTGGAAGGTGAGATGACGAAAATTAATCGTATGTCCTCAGAGGAAAAAGCACGTTATCGTCTTGATGATACTTTAGGGGGCAACTCGGCTGTGATCCAACAGCGAGCTATAAGAAGGTTTTCTTCCTATTAGATATTTTTATTTTCTATATTTACTCCTTATATAACTGGGTAGAAGTACTAGATGCATAAGTTGTTAAAAGTTTGTTTTATTAAATTAGCATATTTTTAATAGGCTTTATTCCCTGAAGTGTGTAAATTAAAAAAAATTTGCATGCTATGTATTTATAAAATGAAGCAGAAAAGAAAAATAACTGCTTATAATAATATAATGGAGATAAGTGCAAGTAAAATATCATTCATTATCTATTTTGTTTAAGCTGTTTATTAAATTAGGTCATTGGTTTTTAGCCTTTTCAGAATCATAAATGTTTGTAACTATACAAATTCTGAAAACCATTTCTCTCACTGCCAATATTGAAATTCACATCAACTTTTCAATAAACAACTGTTATTATATACAATGCAACCAACAAATTTCCATTCCTTTCCAGCCTCATAATACTTTTTTCTTCAATTCATCAGGACTACAGTCTCACAATCTATTGCTGATACAAGACTATCACACAGCTGCAAAACAATGCCATCCATCATTCAAATAATGTTTGTTCCTCTAAATACCTGAAAGATTTTACTTTTTTACTTCACTTGTAATATTTTATTAATGAACATAGTTTACGAAGAATTATTCACTTGAATGCATGGATCTCTTAAGAAATGTGATAGATCTTTACTAAATCTTCGTTCTGTACCAAATTTTAAACAGGAATTATATTAAATTGAAGATTATACATGACTTTTCTTTATACTATCCTTTTTTCTAGTGCTGGATGTGAATTGTTTATTTTTAATGTGTGAGCTGCATATGTAATGTATTTATTTGAATTGTATCCATTTGTCTTTTGGAGTGTAAGATATGCTATGTTTTTATTTTAGAGTTTATGGTGACAAAGCAAATGATATAATTGAAGGGCTCAAGAAAAATCCAGCTTCTTCAGTCCCTATTGTGCTAAAAAGGTGAGATTTATCCTCTTTCTTCATGTTAAAATAAATTAACATAGTTATGTCATTAAAACTTTGTTGGTTTTTGGGTTGGGATGTAAGTATATACACGCTTATCTTTAATTGGGCTGGAGGGAAAGTTCTGTTGTATTTAACAAAAATCATCTAGCTAGTGAGTCATTGGGATTTATTTTTTTTTTAGCTGCTGTATAATATAAAAAGAGTCCTTTTTTACCATTTATCATTTACTTGTAATATTTAAAGGGAAAAACATGTCAGTAGATAAAGTGCATTTCATATGAATTCCAAAAAGGAAGCAACGCATCGGTCGCATGTAAAAATTTATGTGCTGTATTTGGAAAAGATATTGTAAATGTTCATACTTGTCAAAAATGGCTTAGCAAATTTCGTTCCAGGGATCTGAGCCTCCAAGAAAGTGGTCAATCTGGATCGATAATGATGTTTTGCGATCCATGTTGGAAAATAATCCACATTTAACAAGTTAAGAAATTGCAGAAAAGTCTGGTGTTCATCATACAACTGTTGGAGATTGCATTGAATCTCTTGGGTTTGTGTTAAAGCGAAGTGTTTGGGTTCCATATGAATGAACGGAAAAGAATTTGTCTGATCATGTAAGAATGTGTTCATCACATCTGATTAGACACAATGTGGAGCCGTTTTTGCACAAGCTGATTGCTGGAGATGAAAAGTGGATTCTTTACAAGAATATTAAAAGGGAAAATCTTACTGCAAACCAGGAACATCATCAGCAACAGTTCCAAAACCAAGTATCCATCAACGAAAAGTACTGCTTTGTTTGTGGTGGAACAGGAAAGGTGTCCAGTGTTCTACGAGCTGCTGAAACAGGGCGGAAACCATCAACACGGATCTGTACTGCTATCAACTGCATAAGTTGAATGCAGCTATCAAAGAAAAAAGGCCAGCATTAGCGTCCAGAAAAGGAATAGTGTTCCATCACCAAAATGCTCAACCGCATACTGCAATGGTGACACAACAAAAACTGAGTGTGTTAGAATGGCAAGTCCTTGGTCACCCACCGTATTCTCCTGACATTGCACCATCTGATTATTACCTGTTCAGATCTCTGCAAAATTATCTAACGGAAAAAAAATTCAAGTCTTTCGAAAGTGTTTCTAAGGCAGTTGCTGATTATTTTAATTCCAAGGACGAGAACTTCTACAAAATAGGAATTTGTATGTAACCTGAAAGATGGCAATAAGTTGTAACAAATAATGGAACATATATAATTGATTAATATTAAACACAAATTTTTATAAATGCATTCAAATACGACAGAACTTTCCCTCCAACCCGATACATTAATGCTTCTCAGGGCATAGAAAAGTCCTATAAAGAATTGTCTGATTAAAGAGACATTAAAAAATTTAAACTGCTTAAAGAATATTCTTTGTTTTATAGGATTGTTTTAATGTAAATCAATGAAACATGCATTCATAAATTTGTGATTAAAAGTGATTGTTTATGAACAGAAAATAGTGTTAAGAAGTAATCCAGTTTACATTCTTTAATCTGAAATATTAAGCATTTACATATTCACAATATAAATTTACTTTTCATGTTTTATGTATTTGTTTCTACAGTTTTATGCTTCAAATATATTCCTTTCAGACTTAAAGTGAAGGATGAAGAATGGCGAAAAGCACAGAAAAGTTTCAATAAAATCTGGCGGGAGCAAAATGAGAAGTATTACTTAAAATCTCTTGACCACCAAGGAATCAATTTCAAGCAAAATGACATTAAGTTACTCAGATCTAAGACTATTCTAAATGAAATTGAAACTTTGTATGAAGAGGTAGCTATACAGCAATTTTACATTCAAAATTCCAGCAATAATTATGATTATTACATACATTTAAATTATATTCGTAGCTTATTTTTTAAAGAAATTAAAGGCTCTTTATTTTAAAGCATTATTTAAAAGGTATTTCTGTATTTAGATATCTTAGCCTTAAATTTCATTTCAGAGTATTCAACACTTTCTTTTTAATTAAAATTATTTCATGTTATCAAATCTGCTAAACAATTATACTAATCGTTGATTTTTTGCGGAAAATGGTCATTTTTAATGCATTGTTTACTTAATAATATATTTATTTTAAGATGAATCAAAGGACTAAATCATAAATCTTTTTACATAGGGAAATAATTTTAAAGGTTTAAATAATTACCAATAACTTTTTTGTATATATGTATTCGAGAGAAATTCTGCTATGTTTTCCAGCGCCATGAACAGGTAGAAGATGGTCAGGCTGACTGTGGTCCTCACCTAAAGTTCAATTATTATCATAAAGATATCTACAAAGATGCTGCCAATCTCACTATCCACCATGTCAAAAGACAAACAGGTAAATCTTGCTTTTTCTGAAACTCCTTTTGAGACAATGAGCAAGAATTAGTGGTCAATTGAGATCTGAAAATTCCATAAAATATAACAAATATACATGAATATTTAAATGATTAAATAAAACTTGAGTTTGAATCTATGTTTTTCTTAGATTGTTTAGTTTATTTGGAAATTCTTGGATACAAGTTACTAGTTCAGAAAAAATTTATGTAATTATTGAAGTAATACTCAATTGAATATTACTAGAATAGCAAAAAGAACATAAAGGTACTCAAATAAAAGAGTACAATCAATGTTAAGGTTTAGGATGTGTATAAAAGGTTTGATAATAAATAACAACTTATGGCTTTTTAACAGTTTTAAAAAATAAGTTCTAGTAGGGTTCGTACATGTAAAATAAATTTTTATGGTATTTTTACTAGTTTATATTTAGCAAAAAAGGCATTCCCTGTCCCTTGTTAAAATATTAAGATATTCAAGGTTTTCTATTTAAGATTTGTTCAGTTTTTTCAAGGATTACTCGATAAATTACCAAGTGCTCACAAATAGGCATAGAAGGCATGACAGTTTGTGGTTTTTTAGGAATTCACAAGGAGGATAAGGAAAAGATCAAACATCTAATGAGGCAGTTCTTCCCTGACTTTTTTTGTGTCCCACGAGGAGATTTGTCGGATGATGAAATGGACAAAGATGATGGTGAGTAACTGTAGTTACAGGTTGTAAGTTCTTTTTTCCAAGTTAAGGCTTAGAATCCTTGTGATCTTGGATTCTTTTAGAATTTCCAAGTATAAAAATTGTTTTACATATATCTATTTCTTAATTTTTTTACATTCTTTTATTTATATATAAAATTTTTATAAATTTGTTGCACTTGAAATTTAAAAATGTCTTGTAAAGAGCTTTAAATTTTAATGGTATGTATTATTCAAAATGTATGGTATAATTTTGATTTTCATGTATTTGTTGAAAGAAAAATGATAAAAATTACGGTAAATCCTCATACATAGTTATAATAGGGCTTAATTTAATTCTGAAGGTTGTCTTAATAACATTCAAATAAGATATTGGTTAACAAATACTGATTTAAATGTCTCAATCTTTATTCATTTTATTTATAGATATGGAAACTGAAGATGGGAATGAAAGTCCCAAAACAAGTGTATATAGAGATCTCATGACTCTGAACCTTGCTTGTGCTAACCACAATTACAAAAGGGACTCTTCCCACAGTGAACGGCTTCTTATGTTTCAGGATGACAAGATATATCCTCGTGATGTTGATGAAAATCCCATGAATGATCCCATTTCTGTAAGGGTTTAATGTAATACATAAACTTTTTTGAATTGTTTTAATGTAAAAATGACAACTTAAAATGAAGGAAAAATACTTACCTCTCTTTATCATTTAAGACTGTCTTTGCGTAAGAATAAGGTCTTATATCGGAGCATCTATTGGGGGAGTGGAAAAGTGCTTTAATATTCATTTAATAATTTGATTTATCTCACATAAAGAGCTTTATGTATTACACTGTACTACAATTTATCTATATTGCAGATATAAAATGTATTTCATATTTGTATGTATTATACTGTAAAAATAAATAAAAGTTTTCATTTGAGGTATTAAAAACAGATGTATAATTTTACCAAGTTGTGAACTTCCATGAAAATTAAGAAATTGTTCTGTCTGGAAATATGTGCAGAGTTTATAATTCTGACTTATTTACTTGTTGTGAAGGCAGCCTTAAATAAAAGTTATGTAAAGTACAGTAACTTTGACATCAAAGTGGAACAGCTTGTTGGAACCATCAACTGAGAGGCTGTTCTTACATTGGATATCATGTATGGAACGGAATAAATTTTCTTTTCTATGTAAATGAATGTAGGATGAAAATTAATTGATCTGATAATCATATAAAAAGGCCATTTTTGGCATTCAAACACCAATAAGTACTTTCTATTTAAAAATAAGAAAAAATAAAAAAAGTAGATGAGTTATATACAAAATTGAATTTAAATGCACTTTTTCTTTATGATGTGGTAAATATTTTATAGCAATAGAAGTATTGAAATAATAGACATATATATTTTCCTTATTTTATCTTTTAAAATCCCTGTAATTAAATTTTAAATGTTTCAGACTGAGACTTATTCCATCATCTTTGTAAATAACCATTGGTACATATTTTTTCGACTTCATCAAATATTGTGTTTGCGCTTGTGGAGATTGTACGACCGCGCTCGTATCCTCATCTCTGAAGAACTTAAAGATCAGGAGGAAAGAAAACAGTCCACTGCCCTTGCTTTAAGACTAAAGCCAAGAAGTAAGTTGATAACTAATGTAAGTTTTTCTTCTAAGTAAGTTACGTTTTAAGGAGTTCAAAAAAAGAACCTGATATGGCTGGATTAATCTGCAGGGAATTAATAGAACTAACTATCTTTAAAAAATGTCTTAACATATGTTAAGAATTCCAACTTTAAGAGGCCTCAAGGTAACCTAAAAATAGCAGTAAATGTAAACTGTGACTATTAGACAATAAATATAATTAACAATCTTCTTTTGGAAAGGCCCTGCAGGTAGATAATTGAAAAAAAATTATGTAAATTTCTGTCTGGGTAATGTAACTAAAGTAATATTGGGGGGGCCTTCCAAGATTTATGTACGAATTGACTATCTGTTAAATATTGTATTTTAAGGTGGCACCTGTTTGCTTTGC
Organism: Trichonephila clavipes; assembly: GCA_019973935.1. Lineage (NCBI taxonomy): Eukaryota > Metazoa > Arthropoda > Arachnida > Araneae > Nephilidae > Trichonephila > Trichonephila clavipes. Next base: position 681,400 of record BMAU01001088.1, on the reverse strand, counting down.
TCTTGTGACATAAAACAAATGAAAATGGAAGATACGTAATTTTATTCTTTAGTACTCTCCTTTTCAAAATTGGGATGTTTTCTCTGAAAAACTTTTGATGTACATTGCTTTATTGTCTGTTTTTATTGAGAACTTAGTATACTTCCTAAAAGGATCTTCCTTTTCAGGCAATATTGATGTCGAACTCTACTACCAAGCTTTCTTAGACATGGTGAAAAATCTACTGGATGGCAACTTGGAGAGTAGTCAATATGAAGATAGCCTTCGTGAGATGTTTGGCATTCATGCTTATCTGGGTTTCACTTTGGATAAGGTCATTCAGAATATGGTCAGGCAGGTATGTTTCTTTCAATATATCTTTGATCTATTTTGAAGATGTCAGTGTTGATTGAAAGTTCAAGTATAAAGACATACCCATAAATTATTGGGATTTTTCTTGATGAGAAAAGAATTCATTAGTGTGAAGAAATCCTCCTTGTTGTGCTTTATACCTCATATTTAAATTTTCCCGATTCTTTGAAAGTACAACAATTTGATCTAGAGAGGAATGCAAGCTAGTGACAATTTTAACCAAGACTGCTGTCTCACATAATTACTGTAAATGAAAAAAGATTGAAAGATAACTTACATATCTTTTTTATATTTAAGTTTGACACAGTAGTCGAGTGGTGAGGGTCACAAATACATGGAACTTGAATCCTTGGTGCAACTGAAGACCCACCATTTTTTGCAGGAACTGATGCATGTTAAATATATCATGATCAAATTCCTCATGGTGTTGGAAGTATGAGGTCCATCACCAATAGCCTTTATGTTGCTTTAGAGTGTGAACATTAATAAACATTAAATTTAATATTTATAAGTCAACTGTGCGTTTCTATAATTTTGTTAGCAAAATTTAAATTTAACAGCTTTTTATCTTCCTCTAAATGTATTTAGCTGCAACACATGGTAGGAGATGAGTCCTGTTCCCAATTTATGACATTGTATTTGGATGAGTCCAAGAACAAAAGTACTGGGGGCTTGTGTGCATCACAGCATCTGCGCCAATCAGTGGAAAATGTCTATCAGAAGAAGGCAGAGCAAGTTTGTGATGAAAATTTATACAAAATAACAATGGTGAGTTATCCTATCTGCCATATTTTTTCCTAAAAAGTTAAATTGGATTGTACTCTTAAGAACCACAGTTAAATTGTTCAAGGCTTTTGTTTAATTATTTTACTTGCTTCTATTTCTTACAAGTAGTATAAATGTAAAATTTTGAAAGCTGAGGAATAACAATTCATTAAGTGACTGAAATGGTATGAATAGTTTGTATTGCTTAATGTTTTGACACCATGATGTAAAAAAGTCATAAAGATATAACTGTTTTAGTGTGCTTCCATAATGTCTGAAGTTCTTTGGAAAACTTTGTTTATGGTTAATGAATTTAACTGGGCAATATTTCAATGATTGAAAATCATCTGTAATGAAAATGAGTTCTTTACAATAACAAGTCGACCAATGTAATGTGACAAAATCACTAGCTGACGAGATGAGAGGGAAAAGGTGATACTCTGAACAAATTCTATCTGTTGCATAGATTTATTAATGTTTTTAATTTATCCAAATAGTTTATAAGCAATTTACATATATTTTCTGTAGTACATATGTAAAAATTTTAGCGAAATTAGGTCAGCTTATTTAGCATTTTCTTGTCTTTTTAGTTTAAAGAGAGAGGAAGGATAGCATTTGAGCTTTTGGACACAGATTCCGATAATTCAGAGGATCAGAGTTCTGGAAATAAATGGAATGCTTTTGTGAGGAAGTATACAGGTGAAGAATCTCTGGCCAATTTAGTCAAAGAGCAGCTCACCAAAAATCCAGTTTTCTTACCAAGGTAATGTCTCATTTCCTATCTGTTAAATTTTAACTATGATGTGCATGGATTTACTTATCTTGAGTAAGAAAGTTTTTAATGTATTTTTTTGATGTTGTTCTTTGTTGATAATACTTCTAATTTTTCATTTACAGTTAATGTACACAGTGTGACAAAGAATTTTTAAGACTGATGCTAGATCTCAGCATACAGTGCTCTTGCAATGGCATTGAATAATTCTTCAAGATTATTCAATGTAAAGTTTTTTTCTGCTTGCACATTTTCTTCAATTTCTCTTTCTTCGTAAGTTCATTCCTCTGTGCTTACGAGAGGTTCATCAAGAAGCTGGGAGTCGATAACTCATCACGAGATACCTGTGTAATCGTACATCCACGATAAACTTTGGTGCACTGTCAAAAATTCTGCACAGATGTTAAACTTGAATATTATTACTGTTCATTTGAAAAGTAAAAAAATTTGCATGTTGAATTGCATCAAAGAGCTGTAGTTAAATTTACCACAAAACTGATAAGAGTGCTTTTGAAAAGAACAAAACAAGTATACTGTCAAATCTGGTTTTATATGAGAGATACATAAAAAAAGTAAGATATTTTCTAATGTCAAATAATCACTTTAAAAACTGCATAAACAAAACACATGAAAAAAAGACAGCATTAAAAAAGTTGACTGTATAGGGATTCTTGTTTAGATAGACCAAATGTTCTCCTGTGCACAAACATATTTTTGAATGGAGGAATTTGATAAAAGATGAACATACCAGAAGATAAATGCATCTAGAAAGATAAAGCTGCTGAAAAAGTGATTTTATTACAAATGATTCACTGTGCATTACGGAGAATCAACAAAAAAACTGTTTGAGCAATTCTGTAAGAATTGCACAATGTCTGCTAAATTTTTTGTGTGATTTGCCAAGACTTTATTTAAGCCATCGAGAATGATTTAACTTCTTGAAATTGATAGTTGCAGGTGAGGAAGTATATGATCCTAAGAAAGAATGTGAAATAAAAAAATTCACTTCAACCCTAAATACTTAGAAATATTTGATTGCCAGACATGTATCCAGAATGTTGTAATGCAACACATTTGAACTGTTTTTATGACACAGTTGCAACTGATTTATTGTTAATAGATTTTTGTCCAAAAAAAAGTATGTTGAATCATTCGACACATTTTTTTTTATTTATTTAGTGCCCTGTTTCTTGTTCTCAAAAAAGGAAGCACTTTGTTTCCAAAGTTTTATCTGCACTACATTTGTTCTGCATAATTTTCCCTGTTTGTTGCTTCAGAATGCACCCATGTCAGCTGATTAGTTGATAAGTATATTTTTAGCTATGTCTGTATATTGTATAATTAATTATATTTGCCTAATTTAACATCCTGCAACTTCTGAGACTCAATTTAAGAGTGTTATTTTGGCAATATTTTGACTGCATTAACAACGTTGACACATGCTTTAGAGTCAGTTATGCAAAATAAGCTGAAACTGGCTTTCAAATAATTTTTGTATCGCCGTAACAAGTGTCAATGAAGCCCAGATGGAATGTTGTGAGTTTTAAAAAATCATTGTTTATTTTCCCTAATATTTTGTACAGATCCAGTCTTGAAATTCTTTGTCACTTTTTGTATCGTGGATTGTTTTGATTACTTGCAAAGCTGGTTTGAAGTATTCAATGAATTACAATTTATTATGAGTTTTAAAACATTAGGAAAATTGATAAATTTTTTAAAGTATACTCTCTCTTCTGACATGTATATTTTAAAATAATTCTTCTGTTTCCAAAGAACTTGCTGTTATTTATTTTGATTGTATTAATTGCAAGAATTCTGAATTTGATATTTTAGACAAATCCACAATTGGTGGTCACATGCCAAAAGCCAGAGTGAGGAATCCTCCGATGTACGTGAGGAGCTTGATGAGTCGCAGATTGATCTTTCACGCCTTGAAGATGGTGGTGCTGGAGAGGCTGTTCGGGGCCTTGTGGGCCTTAATGCCAAGTACAGAATGAGTAAAATGGCTGAAAATCAAGGAAGTGTTTGTCGTTTCAATGTAAACTCCTATAAAATGATGTGGATAATGGATAGTGAAAATTGTTTGTACAAGAAAAAGTGTCTCACCAAGGCACAACAGGTATGGTACCAAAAGCCTTATTCTTACCATTATATTGAACAAGAGTTGGAAGCATTATTTTTTAATAGATTGCACAAATCTTTCCAGAAATAATTAAATATACTATCAATTAATGCACTTGGTAAAATTCTTATGATTTATTAATTATTCATCAGTATTATTATTTATGTAAATTTTATACTTTGTTACTATGAATAAACTATAATGCCTTTTGTTTTAATTTGTTTATTATTATCATTTTTAATTGGAACCACTGTATAGTCTATCATAAAGCCTCTATGTATATATTACTACTTAGAATTATGTTAAAAAGGATTGCTCTTTTTTTAAGTTATGAATTTATGCTTTTCGCATGTATTTATTTCTAGATAAAGTATGTGTAAAAAAATGGTGATATGCACTGTTATTTTATTGGGATTCGTAACATATTTTGCAGCATTATCCATAACGGGTATTTTTATCCATGGAGAGAGAATTGTATGCTTATGTATTGATTTCTTTTGCAGTCCCATAAGAATGTCACTCAGAAGTTGAACAAGCGTTTTCACAACTGGCACAAACGGTGGCTGAAGATCAATGTCGATGATGGCCAGGAGAAGCATTGCCAGAACTGGCTGATGGGTCAATGTGAGGACAGTATACCCACAAATTGTATACGCATAGACAATCCCTTAAAATCTCCATACAGGGTGTACAATCGGTATAAAGCACAAGTGGGCGACAAAACTTGAAATTTTGTGTGGAACACGGTTCATCTCTCTCCATTGACTGCCAATATCAGACTCATCATTTTATTTAACAGCGAAAATGGCCATTTCCTCTTCCATATCATTTTGTCTCGTTTCTTCATTGTACATGGCATATGTGCAGAACGTGAATGTGTTTTCTCAGAAACTGTTTTTCATAAACAAATCCGCTGCAGGAGCACAAGTAATCTTCAGTGGACCAGACATGGGGGAAAACGAGCCGCGGCTTTTTAATTTTAATAATATACGGCTGCCAAAACACAGTGCCGGATTTTTTATTGGAAACAGATTTTATTTTTTATTCAAAAACATTTAGTCTGCTGTGTTAGACAGTGTGCTGATGTCATTTGTGGCACTACACACCTGTAAAATGTTGTAAATTATTTCATCATAGATTTTTTTTAGAAGATGCATCTTCACAACAAACTGTATAAAATTTGTTCCATTGTACAAAACACTGGCTGTGGAGAAAAAAGTTGTGAAATATTTTGCATTATGTGGTATTTTTGTACCTTGGCATCCTAAAGGTAAGGAAAAACATTTATAGATAGTGATGGATTCTTAATCTCCCGGCTGTGAAATTTTTTAAAATTTCCCCCTCCTGTCTTGTATATTTATCATTTTCTTAGAAAATCATGAATCTGTGTCTTATTTGTATGTTTTGCAATACTGTTGAAATAAAATCTGATATTATAAATTGTGCAGATTATCCATGAGTGTTTTTAGAAGATTTTGACTTTTATTCACACTCGCACATATTTTATAACTGTACAGAGACTGTTTTAAATTTCAAAATGTTTATTAGATGAGAAAATCTTCAATTTATGTAGTTTTGCCTTCCTTATTGCTTAACTTTCTCCGTAATATAGCTTATTTCTACATTGTTATAATTAAACTAAAATTAATTTTGACAAAACACTTTTTTTTTAAAATTGTTCAGACTTTTTATTGATTTTACTAAAATTGATTGTTCTTTTCAGAACTAAAGGTCGTTTTTTATTTCATTTGTTGATTAAACTAACGAGTATGGGTTTTTTATATATATAACAGCCAGATATAGCAAAATTAAAGGTAGTCATTAAAAGAAGTAAGAAGCGATGACAGAAATAATCTTACACTTTTCCAACTTTTGATAAGAAAAACATTACAAATCCTACAGCAAGGTCAATCATCTGATTCTTGGTTGACAATCAAAACTAGTTGCATTTTAACATACCTGCTACGATGTCTCAGCTACTGTAGGATTTTCCCTGTAAAAGCTACTTGCACTTTTCTGTCAAACACCACCATTCCATGTGGGGTACATTGTAAAAATGGAATTTTTATGTATCTTATAATGATTCAAGAAGGAAAGAGCTTTCATGATGTATATAGCAAGCTGGTTAGTGTCTTATTTACCATCAGCAGAAGCCATGATGCTTTGGAAACTTTTTCTTTTTTTGCTAAGCCTACTAAAAATGGATAAAAATAATTGCCTTGTGCCTACATAATTTATTGATAAAGTAATGAAAAATGTTTGAAACATGCCAAACAGCAAGAAAAGCTCACATAAATTTAAGGCCGTTTTTAACCTCCCTGGTGCATTAGGCACTTAAAGTTGTTATGATCCCTTCCTCCTACCTTGTCAGTTTTGGTTCTAGACAGATTTTCCCCTAACTTTTATTACCCTTCCCTTTCTTTGTTTTGCTCTTTGAAGAGGCTTTCCATTATCCACCACCTATTGGCCCGCCATATTCTGGACTGGCAGCCGTAAGAAAAGGATAGTGTCATTGGGGTTTGGCCCCTGCATAAATTTCAATTTGTAAAATTAAAAAAAAATCTATCTCGTACATTGGCACTTGAAAAAAAAAAGGGACTTGCATGTATCGTAGGATATGGTATAATTATTGATATCCTTGTAAACTTTGAAAAAGTATGTTAAAAAAAAAATTTAGAATTGCGTGGGAATTATAGAAGTCAACAGGAATGGAGTAGTATCACGTACGGCAAAAAGGACATGCTACAAGAATTTTGATGGAACATTTGTGTAGCCATGGGGATGCATGCAGCCCTGATGATCTGGAGACTAACCAATTAGGGAGTGCCAAAAAATATTTATATTTCCGTACCGAATAATGGCTACAGAAAATTCCTTCAATCTTTTGCAAAAAATAACAATGATCTGGTTTCAAAATTAAAAAGGAGTTACTGAACCATATTAGAATGAGGCTGGGCACATTTTTCTCCTAGGGAAATTTAAAAAAAAAAAAGAAGACTTGGTAAACATAAGAAGAAAATTTTCTTTATGTTCTTCAATTAGTGGCTACTCATTGAAGCCCCTTGTGCCGCAGGTTGAATATTGCTGTTCTAGTGTGAAATTTTTATTTTCTCAAGGAGAATTTGTTAGTGTTGCTGCACGAAGTATGAAATGTAACCATCTCCTTATAAAAATTTTGATGGTTGAATTCACTGATTTTTATGAAAAGCGAACTGATTTACTGCCACAATCATATTTACCTGATATACAGGGTGTTCTGAAACTCAACTTTAAGTAGGTGCGAGGTAAAATGTGGGGTCATACCTATTATGGGAAAAATAAAAATTCTGTATCATTTGATTAGTGAGGACAAGCATATTTTTGAAATTGTGGAAAATTGACTCCCCCTATCACATCATAAGTTACTGATTTACAAATTTACGATGATTTTTCCACTGCCATCTTATCATAGCTGTATAGTTAATCGCAGACTCAAGTCGGAATAACGTATTTGCTAGTTTAGTTAAAATTTATGTTGTTTGTGTGCGAGTCATGGCTTTAAAAAATTATGTCCTTTGTATCTCCATTGTAACGACTTCAATTGGTATTTACTCCACCCTTCTATTCACACCAATTTTTATGGCTCAGAGCAGATGGCTAAGAGACCAATGCACGTGGGGTCATTGTTTATTTTTTGGCCTCGAAGCGGTGGCTACATTCTGACTGGAAGTCAATGGATAAAGGAGTGCCCACCGGGTGACAAGAGACTAAGCATGTCTGACCAATGAGTCTGTCGCCTCGGCAGATGTCGAGAGAATGACTCCAAGGAACAAAGGCGGTGGGATAGGAAAAAGGGTCCAGTTGCCGATCGAGAAATGTAGCGTCATTAGATTCTAGACGACCCGGGAGTGTATTTGTGTTTTGCGCGAATAGGTCTAGGGAGGCCGAGGGCAGACTTTTGTGGCCTGCCAATAAGGAGGGGCGTGGTGTGGACCTGCCCCTGGTGTTTTATCCTTAAGAGAGGGCCCTGAAAATAGACTGGAGATTTGCCTAATGAAAGGAGAGACCGTGAGCGGCGTTGGAGAACTGGAAACAACGTCTCGAGAAAGTGCCCTTCGGACTAAGGATGGAAGTGATATAGACTGAATGCTCCGGCTTGGCATAGAGACTGTACTTTATTGCTTCAATTATAGTAATCTGTTGAGCCAATAAATAATTATTTTATTTCAAAATCAGGCTGTGATAATTTTTTTCACGTTATCTACTCGGGACCATAAAAAGAAAATATTACAAACCCAGGCGAGTTCCTCAAAGGATGGCTCTTTTAATTAAGATTCCAAAATGGTATTACGTTTATTCTTTTCTATCCATAGCAACATCTTCATTTTAAAAGCTGTTGATGACCTTCACATAATTGTCTACTGTGACCACAAATTTCTCAATTTTACAATGATTTTTTCCACCAATGTCATGTTAATCACAGTCACAAATCAAACAAAAAATTTACTGGCTTAGTTAAAATTATTGTTAGTCGGTTTTCTCTTTGAGTTTTTACGAACTGCTGTGAAGAGAGTTTCATTAATTTTATCCTTATGGCTCATGGTTATGCAGTAGGATAAAGCACAGATACACGGTATCGTTACATCACGGCGGTACTGCACCGAGATGAGTCAATTTTGTAAAACAAGTTCTTTGGTTTTAAAGATAAAAGTTACTGAAATTTCACCAAGTGGAAAGCAGATTAACCCTCTCGCTGCGTAGTTACTTTATTACGTATTTCAAATCAGAGTTTAAAAAATTACTAGTTTTTATTTTAAAATATAGACCTAAATCTGAACATAAACAGGGACTGCACTGGGTTCACAACTAAATAGTCGGACCGTGGAAATCGCGGGCTGCGCAACGATTGCTGTTTTGGGCGGCAAGAGTTTTTCGCCTAATGGCGCAAAGGAAGAAACCGCGTCAGAGACACAAACAAGAGAAAAACGTGATTTTCAAAACGGCGTCGAGAGACGAAAAACGTGGTTTCTAAAATAAACAACATTGGAAACATCAAATCATAAAATAAGAAATTAAATGCAAATTCTTTCCGAATTTCGAGCATCCATACTAAGATTCTATCAATCCTTCATTCATACAAAAAACAATCATTACTTTGTTGCCTTTTATTCACAAGAAAATCTATTCGTCATGATTTTACGAATAAAACGTGATTTCTAAAACTGCTACAAGAAACTGAAAAATATCGTCGCTTCTAAAACGCAACAGCGGGGAATTCGGTGTGAATGCTTTAGGCCAGTGATTCCCAAAGTGGTCTGTCTAGACCCCCAGGGGTCTATGACGACCTTCTAGGGGTCCACGTCAGCAAACAAATTGGGGGTCCTTGAGGTGTAAGTGGGGGTCTATGATAGTTGTTCTCATTAAACTACATCGACTAATTTTAAAAGAAAATTTATAATCAAGTGAAAACCAAATTTTACTTATTTAATAGATTTATTTTCTAAATTTAATGAGGTTAATTTGCACTTAGGTGACAGCATATTTTTTTTATAACAAGAACCATTTCAGTGTTTTCTTCCAGAGTTAAGCTAAAAAAGTATAATACTGGAGGTCCCGAATTTTCTCTATTTATCACAGACGGACGTTTTATTCAACAATTAGCTGCCTTTTATTCAGATTTGGAAACCAGGTTTGAGAATACCACAGTAGGCAATGAATTTATACGTTCACATTGAAAAAAAAATGTCGCATGAGAATAGGAACTGATCGTAATATGCACTAATGAAAACGGATGTCAGTAATTTTGGCATGTTATTTGTCTGAATCATGGAATATCTCGAAGATGTTTTTAATTGCTTTTCCTTGTGAGAAGGGGTTGCCAACACTGGCGTAGCTAGTTCTGAGTGGGCTCTTTTTTAGATATGAGAGCCCTGTTAGTGGGACTGTAGTTACATATATTGGGGCCCCGTTCATTGATACGGCCTGGTTCCCAATATCAAAAACAAGTCAATTCCTACTTCGTTAGAAAAACGTACTGGAGCCATCTGTTGCAGCTAATTGTAACTACAAGGGAAATGACGTATAATAAATTTAATTAATGAATTAATATTTGATAAAAACTCTTAATAACATCAAGTGTCATCCACTACAAGTTTTTAAAAAAAGTGTGTGCTTATGACCACACGATAGAAGTGATAACTTCAAATTTTGTAATGTTATTTCAGGGATTAGTTATGGGAATAAAAAAAACAAAAGAACATTAGTATTATCCTATAAAATTATTTATTCATATATCTACTCATAAAATAATATTTTTGTGCTAAATATACAATCATGTTTGGGAATTAATTGTATTCTAAGCGGGAAACAATAGATTTATGGTAGCTAAAATAGGTTATAAATACTTCAGAGATTCAAAATTTTATTTAAATATCTATAAAAAAAAAAACTCCGTCAAGCGTTGTTCCGTACATCCTCGTGCTTCATTTGACATGATTAAATTGAATTTTGATTTTAAAAAATCATTTAAAGGTTTTGATTTGTCTTTTGAAAAATCTTGAAAATTCCTACTTTAAATCATAATTTTCAGAAGAGCCGATCCGGTTTTGTGAATTTTTCTTGTAATTTAATAATATTCAATTCTATCCATGAATTAATTTAAACAAAGGGTTAAAATTTAATTATATTTTGTTTTCTTGTATTTAAATTATTTAATTTAACTTTTTCTTAATACCTGTATACTTAATTTTGTTATTTTTAATTGTTTTAGTTTTCTTTTTAGAATCAAAGTATATTTAAGTAATGTGATTAATAGAACAATTTGTTCATTGTTATTCCGATTCGCTTAAAAAAATTTTTTTATTCTTACGATCACTGCAATATTACTAATGATAATTATACTATTTACTTAGTTCTATAAAAAAATTTCCTTTTTCTACATTTTATGAAACTCTAGTGTAAGATTTTTCTTTCTCTCTAAGCCTATTTTTTAAAAATATTTCGTTTCTTTTCCATGCTTCAACTAGGAGTAGAATTAATCCCGCATTCATTTTAGTAGAAAAAAGTGGCGCGGGGAGAGCACTTAGATCGAAGCTTGGAACTTTACTTTTACTGCCTATTGGTGGGGGGACAAAGCGCGTTTTAGAGTGACGGGGGAAAACGTCCCTCCTTTCCTTTTTAGGGGTGTGATGTCCAACTGAAGCCGAATTAGCGTTACAGTCCCGAACGTGATATTCAGTCAAGTTCACTCTCTAGGAAAACGCGCCAATAGAAGTTATCACTTCAAAAATTATTTGAACTTGATTGGATGAACAGAAATTATTTTATTAACGATTGAAAATTCCAGCAAGATATATAAATATAGAGAGTGTGAGCTAATAGTAGGAATTGAAAAAAAAACTGGACACTATTCAACAGAGGAGATTCATCCCTCCCTTTAAAACCATTTGTTTGCTGCTTGTTTATTTTATATATTAATTAACATGCGCTTTTTAAATTTTAAGCACTCTACTTCATTAGTTAGAAATTTAATTCTTTTAAAGTAGTAGTAGTCAGGGCCTATCCTAGCAGGTGTGCAATATGGTTCTATCAATAAAACAAAATTTTTTATGAATTTCTAAAAATAAATCGAATAAATATACTGAATAGTTATTGAAAAATAATAGTCCCGGTTTTCCGATAACACATCATAGTTTAAGAAAAATAAAATGTTAGTGCACACTGATTGTCCATAAATGTCTAATCTTCACAAACATCCTTCATCTGATTGCAAAATTCGTGGTGAAGCCGACAATACCGCATTAAAAGGGGGGGTTACTAGCAGCACTGTGGATCGATGCTTAATAAAGGCGTCTCATAAAGGATTTTTGCGTAAGTTGTTTTACGAAAATATCTCTAATAATGTTTAAATTCAATATGAATTTGGGGAAATTAAAAGTTTTCAATTTAACAGAAAAGCGAAACAGTTGAAAGAAGCGGTTTTTGCCTGTGGTTTTACAACGCTTATAAGCAATGCTCGTTTTCCTTTTTAGTGAGTTATACTTCTATCGAAAGATGGTTTCTTGTGTAGTTTTATTTGGTATTAAGTTATAAAAGAGAAAAAATTTTGCAGCTCTTTTTGAATAAAGGATTTTTATTACAAAGCCTGTTTGAAAAACACTTCAATATTCGCATAGTATTAATAATGTTAGCGAAATTCTCAATTCAGTTTTATGTTATAGGAACTTAATGGTACTTTAGTATTATGTTTAAAAAAATGTTAGTCAAATGCGGGTTTTTTTTTTAAAGTCTTAATTGTAACCAGATGCCATATAATCAAACAGGCGAATCAAGAGATTCCCAACATAGCATTAAAAAATAGAAATAAAAGAAAACATATATTAAAAGCGAATCCTGTTCTATATATATCTGCCCGCTTACATTTACACTCCTAGTTGGAGAGTAATTTCATATGATCTAATCCATTTAGCCCTTCATCGTGTTTACTGTTGTCTCTATGTTAGCAGCAAGGGATGGGAAACTGGACCCATGTCTGAGGGGCGGAATTTGAAAAATACGTTTTATTTTGTTATGAAAAAATTGGTTTGAAAATATTTTCTGTATTGTTTTTGCTTTGGAAGCCTTGTGAATTATTTAAATACCTGAAGTTTTATTTGATACTAAATAAAAATGCCGACTACTGCAAGTAAAATTCGTATGTATAATGACTCTAAATCTTTTTTAAAAAATAAAAATTACATAGCATTGCGATTTGTTGCAACAAGCACATGGGTCTCCGACCTCGGGACAGTGTTGCCAGATCGTGCAATTTTTCACGAATTTCGCTACTTTTTAAAACTTTACGCTACTTTTTTTTATCTTGTTGCTACTTCGCGAATTTTATGCTACTTCACTTGAAGATCCCGCTATTTTTTACTTTCAACCGTAAATAAAAGTATTGGAACAAGTTTCCGAAAAATAGAGACTTTAGTCCCCAAAGAGAGAGAGAAAAAAATGGAGGTTCAGTATGTTTCATCACTCTGAAACGACAAGGAACGCTTTAGTTTCTCCCGCCACTGCCACGAATTGGAGCCGATCTAAACGAGGCTCTCCTTTCCACTGCAAGTGGTAAAAGAAAAGTAATTGCGGGATGGATGATCTAATCCCGATAGAAGCATAAAAATGAAACAAGTAATCTTAAAAAACAGGCTTAGAGGGAATTTCTACATAAATATATTAAACTGGATAAGTAATTGTGAAAGGACAAATTCTTATAGAACTAAGTAAATTATAATAGTTATCAACGGGGCACTGCATTAAATTAAAAAATAAAAATCTATTTTTTTTTTTATGTTGCAGCACTGGACTTAAGAAATTGCATACAATGACAAAAGAAGACTTGTCAGCTAGAGAGATTATGATATACAAATCTTCCGAATAAATCCCTTTTTAAAGGTTTTGACCTCGATTAAGTGGAGTAACGTACACCCTCGCATTGCGGGAGGCCCAAAGCCTGACAGATGCCAAGTACATATTAGGGCTTGAGGTCCAAAAGCTGATTTTGCAAGGGGCTCTAATATTTTCCGTTTCGCTACTGCCTATAGATTCTTCTCTTTCCAATCAACTACTATCCTTTTACTTAAAATAATACAAGGATATAATTCAATAGTGTTAAATTACAGCTGCCAATTTGAGCGGATTAATTTGCTCTTTCAAAGTAATCATACTGATCATTGCAAATTGCAGAAAGAATTTAAAATTTCACCCTTACTCTTTTAAGAATAATAATTTATGATATTGACATGAGTTATTAATTTATGAAGTTGACATGAGTTTAACAAGTAGTTGATGGTTATCTTTTTGAATAAACTGACAAGCAAAAGTAAAATAATTTCTACCGGATCTACTCAAGATATCTATTAGAGATGTCTCTATTTTCTCAAGATTTCATGTGAGCAACTTTTAAACCGAATCCCTTCAAATTGCGTAACTTTAAAAAAGAAAGAATTTCCCCTGATATTTTCTAAAACTCGAATCATCTTTCTTTTTTTTTTTTTTTTATCTGCCTTTAGAATTAGCAGACCAATCTAAATTGTATGTTCTGGAGAATCAATGGAGACAATTTTTAACATACAGTTGAAAGATGTTTGTCTATCTGAATCTGAGCTTTTAAATGTTGGAGAATTATTTTGGTGTCACACTTTTATTATAAGACGCAGTTGGAAATCCATTTTTAAGAGATTTGGCTATATTTGCTTTAAAGCTTTACCATAAGTAATACCACTGTGGAGAAGGCATTTTCCAGAGTGCGTCAACTAAGACAAAATTAAGGAATCGAATGTGCCTCGAACTGTTAAGAGTCAATTCTCAGAATTAAAATGACTTCGGATGATGAGGAAGTTGCTGCGTGTTGATTTCATTCAATCGCCACAAATGCTTCAATATAATTCAGAAATTTATAAAAAAGACACAGAATATCACGTTACTTGTAGGAACCCCCCTGGGTTCCACCCTGGACATTAAGATTAACTTGAGGCAAAGAATGACCAGACGCCATTTGTATAATAAATTATATTTATTCAATTAGAAACCTTCTAGTTACCAGTTTTAACAATATGTCTACGTCAAAGGGATTTACCTTTACTATTAAATTAAATTACGAAATATGAAATTAATCAAGTACTGAGCTCAATATCAAACGGGTTTACCGGAATAAGAGGACCGAGAAATATACGCAACTAGAATTATTAGTATATGTTAGTTCTGTTAATGAACAGCGCCCTCTAGCTGCTTGCAAAATAAAAAAACATCAGTGTGTGTGTAACAATAACTCCGAGAGGTAGTGTACGGAGTAGAGAAATTAAAAGAGATCACAGTCCACTACTAGTGTTGTTTATTGTGTTGAGCCAAAATATGGTCAGTACGAGCCAAAGTTAAGCGATCTATTGGATATGTGTATTTGTGAAACCGTTGGATTATCAAAATGCAGTAAAAAAAAGTGATGGCCAAAGTGTGAATAGAGACCGATTGCGAAATCGAAACTCTAGCGAGCGGCGTGAAACAGATATCTGAGGAGGTAGGTGCAATTAATTGATCCTTCTATTAGTGGCCTTAATTCATAAATATGTCTTTAAATAAATTAAAAAAGACGAGTTAAAAATCGTTGCGGAAGAGTTAAATTTAACTGTACCAAAAGGAGCAAAAATCGCTGACTTAAAAAGCTTAATTGTAAATAGTGATGTTTACAAAAAGAATAAAGAGTTAGTTCAATCCGCAATTGATTATGCTTTGGCGGAAATTAAAAATAAGAGATTGGATAGTGAAACTAAATTAGAATTTGAACGAATTAAATCAGCGCAATTGCAAAAACAATTAGAGCTTGCAAATATCCAGAAGAATTTACTTCAAAATTCCGATATTCGAAATCAGAGTGTTTTTGAAACTGCCGCCAATATTAATGTTGAGACTTTGTTAAAGTCCGTGAAAACTTTAACAATACCCGTACCTTCAAGAGTGGAGTCATATAATTTATTTTTCCAGTCGCTCGAAAAAGCATTCAAAATAAAAGAGGTTCCCGAACAATTTAAAGACAAAATTCTTTTAAATATTCTAGGTGAAAGAGTTAATAATTTACTAGTTCATGTTTCCGAAGAAGAATTAAATAATTATAGTAAGCTTAAAGATGTAGTATTAAAAGAATTTTCCCCCACACCGCAAGAATGCTATAATAGATTTCAGAAAGCGCAAAAAATAAGTTCAGAGAGTTATGTACAATTTGCATCACGATTATGCGCGACATTTGAGTATTATTGTCAGCTGCGCAATGTGAATGATTTTAAATCATCGTGTGAGTTAATTGTATCGGATAAAATAATGAGCACACTCGATAAAGAATTAATGTCTCACATGAGCTTAAAACAGGGAGAGAAATATTTTAAACCACATGAGTTAGGGCGTGAGTGCGATATATATTTGTCATCGAAAGGCAAAATTAAGAATGAGATATTTTCTAAGCCCTTTTGTGAAAATGCCAAGCGTTTTAGTTATAATAAACAAAACAAATTTAATGCTAAAATACCGCGAGATGCATCGAATGTATTTTTATCCGAGTTAAAAAATTATAAATGTGTATTGTGTAAAAATAATGAAGCTCATGCTTTACAATTTTGTCCACAATTTAAAATGTTTTCGGTAAACGAAAGAGTAGAATTTGTTAAAAATAATAGACTTTGTTTTAAATGTTTTTCACCTCAATGCAGCGTTAGAAGATGTCGATCAAAAAATTGTTTCTGCTGTAAACCGCATAATAAATTATTACATTATCCCAGAGAAATGAAAAATAATTCTTTCTTCCCCCTGGAGACGACGACAGAGGTTAACCGGGATGAATCACAATTCGCCTTGAGTGTAAATGCTGAATCTTTCGTTCCGAAAGTAGACAAAACACAAATCGTGGCAACGGCATGTTTTAAAAACATACCGCGTTGCGTGGTTAGACATTCTTCACTACAACACGGTTGAATTAAATAACAATAAACATTTATTAACTTTAAAGATTAAATGAGCAATTAAGAGGTAAGCTTCCAAAAATTACAACACATGGTGAACCAGGCACGCTACAAGAATAACAGATCAATTCAGTTCAGTTTTGGAGTCGTTTTGTTGAGCTGTAAGGTCGCTGCATACTCCCCTTCTAGTGTCAACGATACCTAGTTGGAAGATGAACTTTGCGACCAGAACGTGTAGATGGCTGGGTAGGCGTTGAAGCTGTTGGATCAGATTCCACAGTAGCAGGTGTTGAAGCTGTTGCATTAGGTTCCACAGTAGCAGGTGTTTCATTCTTGGTTTGAGGTAGTTGCAAGTCCTCAGTGTTAAGAAAGAAGGCAGGTTTGCATCTATCAATAGATACAGATACCCGTTTACCATTGATGTCAAGGAAAAACACTTTATCCTTCCTTTGTAAGACTTTGAAAGGGCCATCATAGGGTTGTTGAAGTGGACGACGTAACATGTCTCGACGAAGAAAAACATGTGTTGCTTCCAACAGTCCTGGATGGATAAAAACTGGACGTTTGCCATGGTGTTTTGGTGGTTTAGGGTGAAGTGATTGCATGTGAGACTTAAGTTTCGAAACAAAATTCACAACATAATCATCTGGCTTGGAAGAATCAAACATCTCCCCTGGCAGTCGAATAGTGGTCCCAAAAACTAATTCAGCTGGGGTATACAGAATATCTTCTTTAAGAGAAGCTCGTAGACCAAGTAAGATGCTAGGGAGTACTTCTGTCCAACGCTCAGTAGCATGACACTTGATTGCACTTTTCAATGGACGGTGCAATTCTTCGATCATCCCATTAGCTTGAGGGTGGTATCCAGTTGTACGACACTTCTGAACACCAAGTAGTTTGCTAAGAGCTTTGAAGAGCGAGGACTCAAACTGTCTGCCCCAGTCGGTTGTGAGAATTGCAGGAGTTCCAAAGCGAGACACCCAAGAGGAAAAGAAGGCCTCAGCCACAGTCTCAGCAGTTATGTCTTTGAGAGGTTGGGCCTCTGGCCATTTCGAAAAACGGTCAATCATTGTCAGGCAATAGGTGTAGCCATTTGATGGAGGTAGAGGTCCAATGAGATCCAGATGCACATGATCAAAACGTTGGGAAGGTTCTTGAAATGATGAAAGAGGTGATCTAGTATGACGATGAATTTTGGATTTTTGGCAAGCTAAGCAGTGTCTTGCCCACTTAGCTACATCTGAGGAGATTGATGGCCAAACAAAACGCTGCTTCATCAAATGTACTGATCGACGTATGCCAGGATGCGATAAATTATGCATAGCAGAGAAAAGATCTTGGCGATGCTGTTTTGGGATGTAGGGTCTGGCTGTGCCCGTTGATAGATCACACATGATTTCAGTAGACGAATTGGGAAAAGTTACCTTTTTGAGTTCCAAGGAAGTTTCAGATGCTATTAGGGTGTGAAGCTCCTGATCAGTCTGTTGTGTCTCAGCAATACAGTCATAGTCAATTTGACTTGGGAAGGTGATTGCAGAAACACGAGAGAGAACATCAGCAGCAATATTGTCAGATCCTGGAATGTGTACAATATTTGTGGTGAACTGAGAGATGAAATCCAGCTGACGGATCTGCAGTGGAGAACACTTGTCACTTTTTTGCCTAAAAGCATAAGTGAGGGGCTTGTGGTCAGTAAACACTGTGAAATCTCTAGCTTCCAGCATATACCGAAAGTGTCGGATAGCCGAGTAGATAGCAAGGAGTTCACGGTCGTAGGCACTGTAAGACTTTTCAGATGAAGTAAGTTTTCTGGAAAAGAAAGCCAATGGCTGTAGCTCGGAGTCCACAACTTGGTGAAGTGCACCTCCTATGGCATAATCAGAGGCGTCCACATGAAGAGCAATCGGGGCAGAAGGTGAAGGATGAGCAAGAAGTGCAGCATCAGTAAGAGCTTGTTTACACCTCTGAAATGCTGTAATTGCCTCAGAAGATCAGTTTAAAGGCCTTGAGTCCTTCTTACCTTTAGAACCTTTTAAAAATTCACTTAAAAGATACTGTTGTTCAGCTGCTTTGGGCAAGAAACGTCTATAAAAATTTAACAGTCCTAAAAATTTTCTCAGAGAGCCAACAGTCTCTGATTGTTTGTAATCAAGAACTGCTTGAACTTTGTCAGGCAATGGCTTAATGCCATCAGGTGTGATAAGGTGGCCAAGGAAAATGAGTTCAGTCACACCAAATACACATTTAGAGATATTTAGTTTTAAACCATATATGAGCTCAGTCTTTGGAATATAGTTCTTAAGTGAGAACGATGCTCCTCAGAATTTTCTGAGTAACACAAAATATCATCCAAGTAGACAAAACAAAAAGGAAGTCCTCTTAGTACTTCATGCATGAATCACATAAAGGTTTGTGGTGCATTCACAAGGCCAAAACACAAATGGGTATATTCGTAAAGACCCCATGGAGTTGTTACAGCTGTCTTAGGAATATCACACTCAGCTATAGGGATTTGGTGGAATGCCTTAAAAATGTCTATTTTGGAAAATATCCTCTTGCCATGTAGTGCATGAGCAAAGTCATTCAAATAAGGCATGGGGTAGCTGTCGAACTCAGTAACAGAATTCAGCTGCCTGTAATCCCCAACAGGTCTAACTGTAGAGTCAGATTAGGGGACAACATGAAGAGGAGAACTCCAGGGACTTTTGGAAGGTCTAATAATGCCTTGAGCAAGAAGAAATTCAAATTCTACCTTCACTGCATCATACAGTTTAGGGTGTAGCCTTCTAGGCCTGGCAGTGACTGGTGGGCCAGTAGTAATAATATGGTGGACTGTGCCATGTGATGCTGATTTGGAAATTAAAGAAGGGTTGCTGAGGTTTGGATATTCCGATAAGATGTTTTTAAAACTAATGTTTGCATCTACAGTGAGGATTGAGGGCTGTACAATATTTGAAAAAACACAAGGAGTGAAAAGAGAAGTTTCCACATCCATCAACCTTTTTTCTTAAGGTCAATTAAAAGGTTGAAGTGCTTTAGAAAATCAGCACCAATTATAGGAGATGATACATCAGCAATTATGAAAGTCCAGATAAAGGTCGCCTCAGACCCAGGTTCAGTTCTTTACGGACCATACCATAGGTTGGAATTTTGGTATTATTAGCAGCAAATAAGGAGAAGTTAGACTGAGGTGATTTATTCATAGTTGGAGAAGGTGGGATGACACAGATTTCACTTACAGAGTCTATGAGGAATTTCTGGCCAGACTTGCGGTCTAATAAAAATAACCGGCTGGTATGTTGCGAGGGCTCTGCCATTCCAGCTATGACAGAGCTTACTCGTTTTTTTGCGCAAATGCACAAGGTGAAACACACTTGCGGGCCTGCTCTTTATAACGGCGATGATAGTAGCAGATGCCACTTCCTCTATTGACACTCCTAGAGCGTGAATGTGATCTCCGGCGGTCAGAACTATATCGTTGGTGGAGAGAGGAATTGCGCTCTCTTGTCAGTTCAGAAACTTGTAGAGACAGCTCTTGGATCTGCCTGGCGAGAGAGTCCATGGTTGGCTGAACACTGCATGAAGATGACTGGGATGGTGGAAGAACAGTTGTGGCAGCACAGATAGTCGAGGACGCACCAACAACCTCAGAAACCTTATCAGCGATGATAGCCAGTTTATCCAAAGGCTCTGAGGATGCAGACAAAATAGTCTGGATATGTGGTGGCATTCTTTGAAGCCACAAACTTTGCAGAAAGTCATCCTGGAGTTGGCCATTAGACAGCTCTTTCATTTTTCGCAACAGGTGGCTGGGCTTCTCATCTCCTAGCTGAAGGTCAGTAAGCAGTTTCTTAATTTTTTGAGTCTCCGAGTCGCTGAATTGGGTGATGAGCCGCTGCGAGAGAGTGTGATATTTGTCACTGTTCGGAGGGCTTAACACAATGTCCGACACGTAGGAGAGAGTTTCAGCATCCAGGTTCGCAACCAAAGCAGAATACTTAGTATCATCACTGGAGATACCACTGAATGTGAATGCATGGTCGCATTGCGCAATCCATAGACGAACGTTCGATTTCCAAAACGGCGGCAGCCGCAACGCAATACGAGCGACTTCAACGGTTTCACTAGTCATATTGTTGAATAAGCAGGAAGCGAAACGAATCTCCGAGCAGATGCTTCAAGTGGCCTTGAGGAGAAGGAGAAAAAAAATCTTTCGCTACGTACTGATCATCCGTAGTAAAGAATTTGTATTGCATTCTCGGTAGAACAGAATAGCTTACGTGTTTTTAAGTCCAAAAGGGGTCACCACTGCCGCGTTGCGTGGTTAGACATTCTTCACTACAACACGGTTGAATTAAATAACAATAAACATTTATTAACTTTAAAGATTAAATGAGCACTTAAGTGGTAAGCTTCCAAAAACTACAACACATGGTGAACCAGGCACGCTACAAGAATAACAGATCAATTCAGCTTTGGAGTCGTTTTGTTGAGCTGTAAGGTCGCTGCAAACAAATGCTTTTTGAGTACTGCTTTAATTCTTGTGAAAGATAAATATTCAGAATGTCAGACATTTAGGGCCTTGTTAGACTCGGGAAGTGAAACATGTCTAATTTCAAATGAGTGCGCGAATAAATTACAACTTAAGACCGAAAGAATAAATACATTAATCTCGTGTTTAAATGATGCCTCTATGGTTGTCAATGGGTGTGTTAAAGTGGCGATTTCTAATCAAAATAAATCTTTCGAAAGGGAGTTGGATATGCTCGTAGTTAAAAAAATCACTGATTTTATTCCGCAGAAAGCGTTAGAGATAAATTCTGATTTTTCTAATTTTGTGGAATTAGCGGATTCTAATTTTAATGTTCCCGGCAAAATTGATTTATTATTAGGGGCAAATATATTTTATGAGTTATTGAAACCGGAAAGAATTAAAATAAGAGATTCGCAATTACTGTTAGTCAACAGCGTATTTGGTTATATAGTAACGGGTAATTTAGATTCAATAAATGAAACTAAGGTTCACTGCGGTTTGATTCGTGATGAGGACTTGAATAAAACTTTAGAAAATTTTGGAAAGTAGAGGAGGTAGAGGAACCAATAGTTAAAAATAAAGAAAGGCTAATTTGTGAGGAACATTACGTGAATACTCATTTTAGAACTAAAGAAGGTAAATATTAATGCAACGCCAGTTTAACTTAAGTTAATTTGATTAATTTATTTCGTTCGATCCATTTATAATAAAACCCGGTTCTATTCTTCTGTTGGCGTCACACTATAGTTTACATTTAAACATTAGATCTTTTAAAAACAAATAAACTGTACGCTAAATAAAAACCATTTTCTAATTAATCATTAATTTATTTTAAAACAATAAGATTGAATTTACGTTAAATTATAAAGAGATACATAACAGAACATGACTTAACTGTCAACTAATAGGGATCTGAGAGAGAGGAATCATGGTGTGGACATCTCGAGAGTCTCCAACCGCGGTGTTCGTCAAATAGGGTCGTCAGACCAAAATCGGTGATAAAAATTGTGTCAGAGAGTGCCTCAATTCGTCGTGCATGCGCTTATATTTCGCGGCGGTTTTCTTGTGTATACTGGAGCGGATTCTTTTTCGAAACTCAATCAGCTTTTCTGATTGGCTGGGAGTCAGCGGAGGGATATCCTCTCGCGGTCAATGACTTACCCCAAACGCGGGAAATTCCCAAAAAACATCCCAAACCATGATGTATTTATGGGTACATTGCCTTCTTCCAGGCGTGGGAACGCGTCACCCTTTTCGGTGGGGTGAGAGGCGCTCCCAGAAATTCCTTTTCTTGTAAACAACAACAGGGCAGATATACAAATTACAGTTGTAATCCTTAGGGACCGGCGGCCCCCCCCCCATCACTCCTCCCCTCTCTCAGATTAACAAAACTAAAATGAATAAAAAAACAAAAATTTCAGTAAGCAAACGAAATACAGAATTGGCCTAGCGTCGGCAAATGTCTATGTCAAGAACAAAAATTCACAGACTCCTGGTTCACGATCAGCTGTCCACGTCTTTATGAGGGGTTCTGTCCATGCTCATCCATGATGTTGGCAGCTCCATCGTCGCTCAGATATTGCTAAAGAAATCTGCTAAACTGCAAAAAATAAAAACTTTGTCTCCCAGGGAAACCATATTAGTAATGAAACAACAGTTATGAGAAAAAAAATTAAACTTGGCCCTTTGTGACCGCCCTCGAAGACTCCAAGCACCAACTTCCAACTCCTCTCACCGCTCATAAAATGAAAATAAGAATGTTAAGAAAAAAAATACAATCAATTTCTGAAGTTCCTAACCCACTCCGAGAGGGAAAACCAAATTAACTATCAACAACTACAATGACGTTCATGTACGAAGAGGAGGAAAAAAACATTTTACTGAATGGATCACCCAAACAACTCACAAAAACATCAGACACAGACTGACAAATAGAAATATTTAAACAATCACAAAGAATCGTGTGCCACTAAATAATAAAAAATATTAAGACAAATAACACGTAAAAATACAAAATTGGCGTATCTAACAACTGCGCAACTAACAAAACAACACGTAGGAGTATTGAACAAAATACATTGATAAGAAATAAACGCCAGTGAAAACACTTACATACAATTCAAGCGTGGCGCCCAGAAACAGACACTTCATAATCGTTTAACATCGAAATCTTGACACGACTAATGTGAAGTGAAAGTCCCAGACCATCAAAAAAAAACTAGCAGAACTCTTTACATACTCAAGCGTAAAAATTTCAATGGTTCACTAAGAGCATTGATAACAATATTTAATGAAAATAATTAAGTAAAAGTAAAAAAAAAATTAGAGATTGAAACGATGGGTGTGCATAAGTGGAGAAAAAAAATTTATAACCACGGAGAATGCTTGATAGCCTAAGAAATTAAAAAATTCACTACAAGCATTGGTTACAAATAAAAGTTTAAAAAAAATTAACGTAATTAATTCAGATTTGCAAATTAAAATTCTATAAATTGACGAATCGTATAAATGATAAAAAAAAAAAATTTATAACCTGTAAGAATGCTGAGTAGCCTAAGGAATTTAAAAAAAAATTCACCACGAGCATTGGTTACAAATGAAAGTTAAAAAAAAAAATTCTGTAATTAAATTTAGAATTGCAAACTATGAGTGCGCATGTGATCAGTATGCACCCCAAAGTGTACAAAAGCAAAACAAACAAAACATAACATCCCATTTCCTGCGATATGACGATCGCCGGCAACCGCCAACACAAGAAACAGAGTGCAGAATTAAGAGTAATAAAAAAAAATAGCAAATCCGATTGTAAAAAAATAACTATATCGATTAATATTGTTTAAAAAAAATTTTAAGGAGAAAAAAAATTTCTTCCACATTCAATACATTTGAATTTCCATTTGAGAAATGAATTCAGAAATCACAAGTGCAGTTGAAAATTTCAGAGAAAAAAAATTAAAACATAAAATTGATATGCAACCCTAGTCATATGAGGCGATACATACAGAGTAAAGTAATTTAACTAAAAGAAAATTATTGCAAGTGTTACACAAAATTAAACATAGTTTCCAATATATAAAAAAAAAATATCGCTTAACTAATCAACATAACTTTTTAACAATCCTCGTAATACAATGTATCCACAAGTCCAAATAATATATAAAAAAAACTAAAATTGTTTCACTATACGCGCAACAAAGATACAAACACGAAAAAAAAAAAAAACAAGATCCTCGATTTACAATAATGCCGCTAACTCAATTCATCGAAAATCCTCTAACTAATGACTCAAATACAATTCTATAACAAAAACCTAAAATTCTCAGTAACCTTAAATTGATTCCTCGATAATCCAAAATTGCCTTTACCTCAGATCGTTCACATCTTATGCCTCAACAACACTAACTAAACTTATCTGCACCTTCCAAATAATCGATTGCTCCACAATACCATTAACTAAAACCATCTATGCTCATCAACTTATTTACACAAAATCTCACGTAGTCAATAACACTAACTAGACTTATCTGCAACATCCAAATAATTAATCGACTTTTCCACAATAGCAATAACTAAAACCATCTATGCTCATCAGCTTATGTACACAAAATCTCACATACCCAATAACACTAACTAGACTTATCTGCAATATCCGAATAATTAATCGACTTCTCCACAATACCAATAACTAAAACCCATCTTTGCGCATCAACTTATTTACAAAAATCTCACATAAACCTCAACTCGAACTTTCCTAATTGCATCTCAAAACATTATTAAATATACCACACAATCATTAATTCAACTTATCTATGTTCATCAACTTATTTACTCGGAACTGTACCAAACCATTAACTCAATTATCCCATCTACATCAAAACAACTTTTTCAATTATACCGTATAATTATATCAACTCAATTTCCCTTGCCCAAAATCCTTAAAATCAAAACATCCTTCAGTACCTCAAACAGTTTTATCAAATAAACCATGACTTTCTTTTCAATTCAGTTATCCATTTCCATAAAAACAACTATCGAATAAACGTACTTCGAACGCAAACTTATCTATCTCCATGAAAAAAAAACTTTCCCAATTCTTCACCAAATTCATCAGTGCAAACTTTATCTATCTCCTTCAAATAACTTTCTCAAATATTCCACGAAATCCCTAACTCAAACTTATCTAACTCCTTAAACAAGTAGTGAAACAACAACAACAAAAAAATTCACACCCAATCCTCTTCCAACAGTTTCAAATTCTCATAGCAACAACGCCCAATCCTCTTCCAACAGTTTCCAATTCTCATAGCAACAACGCCCAATCCTCTTCCAACATTTTCAAATTCTCATAGCAACAACGCCCAATCCTCTTTCAACAGGTCCTGAGTCAAAGTTATTTCGTTGAGTTTCCGAAAATCCAAAACTAGGCGCCATTTTTCTTTCTGTTTGACAAACAAGGCCGGAGTATTATACTGAGAATTAGATTTCGA
This sequence comes from Trichonephila clavipes, assembly GCA_019973935.1. Lineage (NCBI taxonomy): Eukaryota > Metazoa > Arthropoda > Arachnida > Araneae > Nephilidae > Trichonephila > Trichonephila clavipes. Next base: position 655,905 of record BMAU01001088.1, on the reverse strand, counting down.
AATAATCCCCGCCTTTTCTAAATCTGTTATTTGACGTCGAAATTCGTTTCTTAAGTTGAATGGAATCTTATAAATTGGACATTTAATGGGATAATCATGTTGTAAACTGATTCTGTGATGCTCCGTAGCGGCTGCGGATAATTCTACCGTAGAGCGAGCGAAAGCACTTTTTGTGCGAAATTAAAAGTTGAAATAATCTGCTTCTGATTTTACTGTCAAACCTGAAAGGTTGAAATCTTTCTCCGTGAGTAGGGGTAAAATATCTTGAGAAACAGGAAAATCAGAAGAAAAGTCTTCGTAATTATTGACTGTAATTATTTTCATGTTTTTGTTAAGGGTGATTATGTTATCTGAATCGTTTCTAATTTCTAAGATGGTGTCATTTGTCTGTGGATTAATCTTGATTTGCGAGTGAGTTAAATGAATGTTTTTAGTTTGTAGCTTTGCTGAACTCTGAATAGTGGCCAATGACGACGAATTAGGTAATGTTTCAACATGTATGCGAACATTTGTGACCGAATGGGGACCCACACACGTTTTGTGTTTTAAAAATCCATGTATAAAGTTACTCTGTACCATACGCGCAGGGAGTGAATAATGAATAAGCGAAATTGAAAAATTATTAATTAATAAACGGTTTTTACCTATATCTAAAACTGCGTCCCATACTTTCAAAAAATCGTATCCCAAAATAGCGCAATAATTATCGTTAATCTCTTGCTTTGTTATAAAAAAAATATGCTGAAATTGAAATTCCCCCAATGACAATTGTATTTCATAGCAACCGATAATTTCTACCGTGTCTCCGCTTACAGCTTTAATCTGAATTGAAACATTAAATTCCCTAAAGTTATCATTTTTTATTTTAGTGAAAAAAGAATTTGACATTAAAGATACGGATGCACCTGTGTCAATTAAAATTCTAAACTTGTGATGTTTAACGTTAGCCTTTATTATTGGTAGATAGAATATATTGTCTCGAGATTGAATCGGAGAAAACCGCTCCTCTACCGAATGAAAAAAATCTAAATACGGCTTTCTCCACGGGAGTTTAAAGTCTCATTCTTGCGATAACGTTGAAAACCCCTATTAACAATTCAAACTAATTACACTGTAAATGGTTTTCATTAACTATTTTTTATACGTAATCTGTACAAAGATTGATAAAATATCTTAAAAATTACGGTTAAAAAAATGTTTTTCAACTTTTTTCTCTTTTGCGATAAATTAAATAATTCTAATTACATTCTTCATTTTTGTTTCATATTTTTTGATTACAATCTTTTATTCACATTTATTATGTAATTATGTTTAATGTCTGGATGATTAGCGATTAATTACTTGCAATTAAAATATTCAATTGTAGCTGTGTGATCCGAGGAATCCGTTTTGACCATTTATATTCCAATTAATTAAAAAGATACTAATTAAAGACCTTCAAACGCATTTATTATGCACATGGCGCCATCTGCGTAGAATCGGAAAGATCATTTATTTTCAGGGGGAAATTTGGAACTTCTTTTTTTTTCAGAGGTTTTTAAAAATATTTAAAAATAAATATAATAAAATTTAAATCACATTAATAGTTGCATTAAATTGTCAAATCTACAACGATTCATTGGTTTTGTGGTGTGCTTTACCCCAATTTTCTATGTATTGTTGATGGATGACATAGAGTAATATAATTTGAAATAATATAACTTTGTAATACATTTTTATTTACATCCCACATCTTTAAGCAACATTTCTTAAATATTAAAAACATTTTACACTCATATGTTAAATAATAAAGAAAACATAATTAACACTTTAATGAAATAGCTGCATATTCACTTTAAAAAATATAAAAACTGACAATCTTTAATTTTTTTTTACAAAAAAGGATGTTTTAAATGTTAGAAAACATTAGATAAATAGAAACACATAATTAAGCAGTTTTTTAATGAAACAGTTGCATATTATCTGTAAAAAAATTTGATAAACTGAAAATCTTTACTTTTTATTTTCAAAAAAATAAGGTACTTTTAAATGTTAAAAAAAATTAATTAATATATTTCAATGTAGTCAACGCCTCCATTGGTTTCCAATGGGTGGTAGAAGGGAAATAAAATACCTTCCGTGGACCAACAGGTAGAAGTCCAACCTCCTGGAGGCTATGGCACCTTTTTCCATGAATAGTGCAATATTGAGTGATTCAGATAATGTTACCGCGTTCGGGGTAGCCGACGCGCCACGGGTTGAAGTCCGGGCCCATGGCGAGAAGTATGCTACGAGGATCCTAAACATTTTGCAGTTGAATATTAATGGTACCCAGAGAAAGATTGAGGAGCTCACTGAGATCCTCAACGTAAATAAGGTACATATTGCGTGTGTACAAGAGACCAAGCTTAACCCAAATCTTAAGCTGAAAATCAAAGGCTTTACTACTCTGCGAAAAGACAGAAAAGACCGGGCAGGTGGCGGCCTTGCTTTCCTTGTTAAATCAGCAGACATAAAATTTATAGAAATCATAATGCCACCAACTACAGATTACGATGAGATCACTGTACTCCTACCGCAGCAGGAAGTAACAATCATTAATACCTACCATCCAGACAACTCTGACATCAACTTAGATCTCCTTAACACGCTTTTGGACATAAAATCGGACACAAAAATTCTTTTAGGAGACCTAAATGCCAAGAGCCCATCTTGGGGGTCCAGGACCCTAGACTTGAAAGGCTCACAGATTGAAGACCTGCTCTGTGACGACGATCTCTCCATACTAAATGACAAGAGAAGTACCTACCTCTCCAAAACCAACGGCACAACATCAGCCCTTGACATCACGGCCATTAACCACCAAACAGCAAGTCAAGTGACATGGAAGATTCTAAAAAGTGCTATTAGCGATCATTTCCCTATTATAACTTCGATAAATCAAAGAGTTGATGGCACCATCCAAAGCAAAAGATCCTGGAACTTTCGGAAAGCAAACTGGAGAAAATTCACCTCTGAACTTGAAATGCTCTGCTCCCTTTCTTCGCCACACCCCTCGACGAGAGACTATAGTCCTTTGCTTCGCATATTAATGCTGCTGCAAAACGTTCTATCCCTAGGGTCAAAAGAAGAAATGACTGGGTCCCGTTTTGGAAAGACACCAACATAGAGAACTTAATTAACGAACGTGACAAACTAAGTACAGAACTTCAGAAGAATAATACTGAAACAAACAGAATAAGATTCATGAACCTTTGTCACGAAGTTGAAGAGGTTATTTCCTCCTGCAAGCGTAAAAAATGGACTGAATTCTGTGTAACTTTAGATCCCCCAAAAATATCTCAGCATTGGAAAGTCATCAAAACTCTTAATAATCAATCAACACACCAAAAAGCAGACATTCCTACTAATATCATTTCATCCTCTGGAAGAGATGCAGCCACAAATAAGGAAACTGCTTCCCTGCTAGCAAAGCACTATGAAAACAAAAGCAAGTTAACTTTCAACGCAAATGACAGGAAACTGCTGCGTACCTACAGGAAAACCATTCAGGACTCAAAAAGATATAACCATAAAAATATCTTCACACTACCATTTTCAATGGAAGAGCTAGAAGCCGCCATTGCTAAAATAAATCCCGGCAAAGTCCCTGGTCCGGATATTATTTTTGGCCGCATGGTCCAACACTTTGGAAATCTTGCAAAAAAAGAACTATTGGGAATTTTTAACCTTTCTTAGGCTACTGGCAAACTGCCCAAAATCTGGAAACTTTCCACCGTCGTTCCAATTCTGAAACCAAACAAAAATGCTTCAGAGTGCAAAAACTATAGGCCAATTTTCCTCACCAGCACCCTCTGCAAGCTCATGGAAGGGGTAATCTACCTCAGACTTATGAACTGGCTCATCGAAAACAAAAAACTTCACTTCTATCAAACAGCTTTCCAAACCCATCATAGCACTAACGACCAGCTCTTTTATCTGCGCCAGTCGATAATTGATGGTTTTCAAGAAAAGCCTCACAAGAAAACTTTAGCAGTATGTTTGGACATCTCAGCAGCATTTGATAGAGTTTGGCGTCAAAAACTGGTCCATACTATCCAAGGCACCGGAATTAATGGCAAAGCGTTATTATGGATAAATGATTTTCTCAGAGGAAGAAAATTTTCCGTTAGATTTAACGGGGCACTTTCAGAATCTCGCAGAATGTGGGCTGGAGTTCCTCAAGGCTCTGTCTTAAGCCCCTTGCTCTTTCTCATCTTTATGAACACCATCCACCATCATATTCACCAGACACAAATATCGCCTGCTACGCTGATGATATTGCTATATGGCACTCACACAATGACATTACAGAATCGGAAAAGGCCCTAAACACAACACTGAAAGGTATTGCTGAATGGGCAGAGAATCTTAAATTAACCATCAACGCAGACAAAACAAACTACTGCATCTTCTCTACCGATAGACGACACAGAAGCAGTTTTAATACTAATATCAAAATACAGAACTCTCAAATCAAAAAAGTCGACCTACCCACCTATCTTGGAGTAACCTTAGATCCTGAACTCCGCTTTTCAAAGCACATCGAACAAACTACCAACAAAGCTCTTGGAAAACTGAATATTCTTCGAAAGCTTTGCGGAACTTCTTGGGGCTCAAGACCTCAAACCCTAAAAAGCACTTTCTGCACTGTTATCAGACCGGTTTTAGAATATGCGACCCCAATTTGGACTCCGGCCTCTATTTCTGTTAAGCGGAAACTTGATTCTGTACAACACAGAGCTGCCAAAATTATTATTGGAGCAGTGTCATCAACCAATAATGAAAAGGCCGAACAAGAATGTGGCTTGCCTCCGCTAGAAAGCAGGCGCAAACTTGCCACTATCAAGTTCACTAATAAACTACGCTCATATGGTTTGGACCATATCTCTAGAAAAGAGTTTTTGATAAATGGAAGCATTCTACAAGGCTCAAAAAAGATCTTCGACTCTCCAACTTGATAGTGAAATCAGAAAAGAACTCAATTTGGATCATTCCTCCTTAGAATTCCTTCAGGAGCCCCTCATTCCAAAAAACCCACCAAAGAATACCTGTTTCGATTTGGAATTGTTGCAGCCATGTTCCAAAAAAGAAGACCCTGTAACTCTCAGACAAAAAGGACTGGAAACGATAGCAATACTCTCTCAAGATAACTTTGCAATCGCCTACACCGATGGTTCCTCAGACAGATCCCTCAGCAATGGAGGTGCCGGAATCATCTTACTCCTCCCAGATGGTAATAACTACAAACACAAAATTAACACAGGCATAATCGCCTCAAACTTCACAAGTGAACTCGTGGCAATTAGAGAGGCCCTTTTATTATATCAACAAAACCCACATGTTATTGATTCTACAGAAGGATTAGTAATCTTCTCAGATTCTAAATCAGCTATAGAAGCCATAAAAACGGAGAGACTAACATCTCCTGTGATATTATTACCCTTCTAGAACAGCTGCACAACAAAAGAAAATCCTGTATCCTGCAATGGATACCCGCACATGTCAACATTGAGGGTAATGAAAGTGCAGATAGCCTCGCCAAAGAAGCTAGAGACATCGAACATAAGTGCCCCACCATCACACTTGATGATGCTAATGCAGTAGCCAAACATAGAATTATGAATCGCACTTTAAAAAAAACCCTAGTTACGGAATTTGACTGTCCCCGAATTATAACATCCACAATTGCCAGATTGAGAACTGAACACCTTAAGGGCATGAAGATTCACCCAGACAAGACAAGATCATATGTTCAATGTAAACACTGCCCAGATCTTCAACTCACGCCCAATCACATCTTGGAATGCCCAACCGTCGCAACAAAGTTACTAAAAATGGGAATGGTCCCTCTGAGGGACTCTTTGCGGGAACTCCTGTACAGCCCTGATGCTCCCAGAATAGCAGAGGCAGTGATCAAGACTTTCGACGGAATCTAGTGATATCTACTGCATTTATTCATGGACGCGAGAACAACAACAACAATGTAGTCATTAAAATTATAAATTTAGGCATTAACATAATGCAACGTAAGTGTATACATAATCAACTATTCAAACAGTTTTTTTTATGTAAACAGTTATTTTGCATACTGTGCAGTGACTTTGTGATGAATCCCCTGGGTCTCACCTTGAACACCAAGATTAATTTGAGGCAAGGAACCACTAAGAGCTATTTCGAATAATAATAATATTTATTTATTATTATAATTTTCTCAAAAAAATCTCTGATAACATATAATTATATTATGTTACGTCACTTAAAGGGATTTGCCTTTATATTAAATTAAATTACTAAGAATGCAATTAATTAATAATTAAGCTCAAGATCAAGTAAGGTCCACCGAAATAGGAGATCCGAGAAATACACGTACTCGCATTCTTAACTTTCATTAACTTTACCTAAGTCGCTTAAACTGACGCTCATTTTAAGCGTACGTAAATTATATTTACCGCTGGCTTATATCAGCTTTCTGGTACGTCTAGCAGCACGACGTCTTGACGAACCTAATATCCTTGAATCTTCTAAAAATGCATTTAAAGTTGCTTAGTGGAAAGGTTCCGTACAGATTCGTCACAACTTTTGGAATAGGGTCCTCGCCCTTCACTCTGGAAACTGTGCTTTAAATATAATATTTCATGCAAATAATACAATAAACGAACACTTTTATCAATTTCATTTGTCATGTTTTACGTTTATTTTATCAAAGTATATGAGTGTTAGCATTTTTTTATTCTGATAAATTTTGCCATTGCAGGAAGTTTATAGATGTACCCTCCCTCTTAATGCATTTAAAAATATTTTTTCCTTTGTTTTACTGAACATAATGCAATTTTGTAATACATTTCTTCATTTACATACCACATCTTATAAAAATGTCTTGAACATGAAAAATATTTTATGCACATAATGTTAAATTATCTTTGAAAAATATAATAAAAAAGATAATCTTTATATATTTATTGCAACATTTAGTACTACCTTTTTTTAAAAAAATTTGACACTTTTATCACTTTTATTTTTCACATTTTACTTTAGTTATACACAGAAATGCTGGTGTCATGAAGAAAAGAGAAAGCCCGATCAACGCCGGGCTAAGCGGTGGAGAGGGGGCTTGGAAGTCATTTTGAAAATGAGTATTAGAAGTTCTGATTTTGTGAAAGAAAGGGAACATTTATAAAAGTAGAGATAGCCCGTGCAACGCCGGGACATGCCGCTAGTCTTATATATTAAAATCGTAGCTAAACAAACGTATCAATATAGGTATATATCCCAATTTTCTCAAGAACCACAAGACGCAGAAACTAGCAGAAGGTATCAAAATTTCGTGAATGATCCGAGGAATCCGTTTTGACCATTTATATTCCTATATTCCAATTAGTTAAAAAGATATTAATTAAAAACCTTAAAACGCATTTATTATGCACGTGGCGCCATCTGCAGAAAATCAAAAAGATCATTTATTTCCCGGGGAAAATTCGGCACTTTTTTTTCAGAGGTTTTTAAAAATATTTAAAAATTAATATAATAAAATTATATTGTATATATATGTGGGAGTCCGACTAAAATCTTCGAATAAAAATCACTCTTCAGAAGTCGGGATTTTAAATTGACGAGGTAGTTGTCTAGGGGTAAGTATTAAAGGGTTAGTGATGAATTAGTGGAATCAAAGGCATTTAAACTCAGATACTTCATTTAAGTAAAAAAGAATTTATTTCAAGTTAAAGGGGAAAATTTACAAGAGGAATATTTACAAAGGGAAAGAGACATGCAGAAACTAGATTAATTGAAAGTTGAGTTATACCTTTAGAAGACGGGGAAATAAACCTTTCTCATTCTTGGACGTTAGGACTGGTGGTACCGCGCAGGGCGAGAAATGCGCAAAAAAGGTGACGTGTTGAACCGGTGGGGGTTAGTAGGCCTCTGCCGAAAAAATCATTCAAGCCGGCGCTGCTTCGGAATACGGTAATAAACAAAACTGACATTAATAGTCCTCTGAAAAGGATATGACTCAACCTTTTACAAAACAATTCAAACGGAAAATCCTACAAAATCACCCTCTCCTGACAGAGCTGGTCTCTCAGCTCTTACAAAATGTTGAGAGCTAAAATACTTTAAATACAAACTATTTTTAGTTACAACTATAAATTTGATGATTATTGGAATGTGGATGCAATAAAGACAAATAATGCGGTTCTTAAAGATAATAAAATAAAAGACAGAGTGTTTTTTCCAGGTATAGAAGTTTAAGTTGGCATTACTTTCCAAGATGGCGACCGATTTAACAGCTGCCAAGTGATTTATTCTCAGTTTGGTTTGGCAATTCATCATGAATAGACTCACGCCTGAACAACGCTTTCAAATTGTGCAATTTTATTTCGAAAATAATGGTCGATTTTCATAAGCGAATTTTGTTTAGCGATGAAGCGCACTTCTGGTTGAATGGCTACGTCAACAAACAAAACTGCCGCATTTGGAGTGAAGCTAATCCACAAGTATATGTCGAAACACCGTTACATCCAGAAAAACTGACTGTTTGGTGCGCTTTATGGGCTGGTGGAATCATTGGTCCGTACTTCTTCAAAAACGATGAAGGCCACAACGTTACAGTCAATGGTGATCGGTATAGAGCCATGATTACTAACTTTTTCATTCCTGAATTGAACAATCATGATGTCCAGGAGCTGTGGTTCCAACAAGACGGCGCAACATGTCACACAGCTCGTGCCACAATCGATTTATTGAAAGACACGTTTGGTGACCGCCTAATTTCACGTTTTGGACCTGTGAATTGGCCTCCAAGATCTTGTGATTTAACACCGCTAGACTATTTTCTGTGGGGCTATGTAAAGTCATTGGTCTATGCGGATAAGCCACAAACGCTTGACCATTTGGAAGACAACATTCGCCGTGTTATTGCCGATATACGGCCATAAATGTTGGAAAAAGTCATCGAAAATTGGACGTCCAGATTGGACTACATCCGAGCCAGCCGTGGCAGTCCTATGCCAGAAATCATATTTAAAATGTAATGCCACAAGATTATCTTTCGAATAAAAAAAATTCATGTCAATCGAATAATACATCGTTGTTTTATTGCAATTTAAAATTCTATACCTCTCAAAAAAACACCCTTTATTACAGATGAAAAGATGTATACCTAATGTTTACAACTCCGGACCTAAAATAAAGCATATAAAAACAAAATATTCTATATTGTGATCTACAATTAACTAAATCATGAGAAAAAAAATCCTTCGTATCAATCGAAAGATAAAGAATAATACGAAAATATAATAAATGTTACTAGTGAATATAAAATGATTAATGGAAACGAGTGTTACCATAGAACATCTATTAATTTCTCAAGAGGGATATAGTATGAGAAAAATTAAAAATAATAACTAATAAAAAAAATTCAATTAAGCATAAAAATGTTTCATCAAATCAGCTGAGGTGGTGGTTGAGTTCGGTCCTTCGTGCTGACCAACCTTTTCCACTTCATACCTATCCTTAGAATTCATTTTCGTTACTTTGTAAGGGCCTAAGAACTTTGGTCTTAGTTTCAGTCCAGCTCCAAATTGGGTTCTTTGGATGGTTACTAAATCACCTTCTTTGTATAACAAAGCTTTCTTTCTTCTTCTGTTATACGTCTTTCTATTCTCAGATTGTAGGGTTTCGATGTTCTCTTTTGCATCGTTTCTTAAAAATTTGCGTTGTTCTAACAATTCTTTCGCCATTTCTTCTAGCAGTGGGTCTTTGATTAGGATGTCTTCCTTGTTACGCATTTTGGTTCCCACTAATAGTTCGAATGGTGTCCATTTTGTACTGCGACATATAGTGCTATTTAGTACGTATTTGTACCATTTCGTTGAGTCGTTCAATGATAGCTTGGTGAGAACTGGGATCAAAGTTCGATGAATTCGTTCAACTTGTCCGTTTCCTCGAGGAACACCTGTTGCTATTTGCAAGTGTTGAATGTTTTCTTCATCACAGTAGTCGTTGAATAATTTTGAAGTGAACGCTGAACCTCTATCAGAGATAATTCTGATGGGATTACCAAAGGTTTTCTGCTGTTGTTTTAGCTTTTCCAGGGCACTTTCAGCAGACACAGTTTTGACGGGATATAGCCAGGTAAATTTGGTAAATGCATCTACTACTGTGAAAATGTGTTGAAAACTTTTGTTTGTGGAGGGTAAAGGACCAATGAAGTCAACATGCTACGTACTTAGATGAATGCTTTCCTTAGAAATAGGATTCAAAAGCCCTTCCTTTTTGCCAATTTTCTTATTAGCTAAGATACATGGAACGCAATTAAGTATTACTTTTTAAACGACGTTGGTTAAATTTGGGATAAAAAATTCCTGTTTCACAATTTCTTCTGTTTTTCCTACTGAGAAATGACCGTTTTCGTGAGTCAATTTAATTAGTTCAGCTTCCATTGCTTTAAAGGTTACGATTAATTCTCGACCATTTAAGTATTTGTAGAGTATACCGTTTCGCTCAAAAAATTCTTCGGATTCTTTCTACTCTAGAAGCGATTTCAATGTTTGGATGTTGTCCTCTTCCTCTTGTGCTTTTTTAAGCTTTGAAGTTAATGTATCATTGCGTACTATCATTACGGGATATCGGCTAAGAGCATCAACATGCTTCATACGACTTCCAGCTCTGTGCTCTATTTCATAATCGAATTCTTCTAATTGAAACGCCCATCTGACTATGCGAGTAATTAGATCCTTTTTTACGTAGTCTTCTGAAATGCTGAACAGTCAGTTACTATTTTAAAGTGTTGTCCTAAAAGATAAACACGAAACTTCTTTAATGCGTTGATAATTGCTAGTACCTCTAGTTCGTAGCTGTCATACTTTTCTTCTGCTGTATTTGCCTTCTTCGACATGTAGTAAACGGGGTGTAACTTTCCATCTTCGGCTTCTTGTAACAAAATTGCGCCGTACCCTTGTTTACAAGCGTCTGTATGCAATTCTGTTTTTCTTCCATACTTGTAAATGTGCAAGATTGGGCCTTCGGACATGATTTTCTTCAATTTTTCAAATGCTTCTTTTTGTTGAGCCCCCCCAAAAAACAAAGAGATTTTCTTTTCTTGTTAAATCACTAAGTGGTTTAGCTATCTTTGAATAATTTTTGATGAACTTGCGGAAATACCCAGTTAAGCCAAGAAAACTTTGTACTTGTTTTATTGTTGTTGGTTCTGGAAATTTTCAGACAGCCAGTGTCTTTGTGGTAGATGGTTTAATAGTTCCGCTTTCTACAATGTGACCTAGAAATTCAATTTTCTTTTTTAAGAATTGGCATTTCTTGAACTTAATTTCTAATCCGTATTTCTTTGCGACTTCGAAAATAATTTTAAGTTTTTCCAGACCTTCCTGTTCGTTTTTCACTGGAATGACGAGATCATCTAAATAACTGATTACAATGTCTTTCCGAGTAAGATCTCTAAATATACTTGATACGTAGCGTTGGAAAACTCCTGGACTTGTGCTTAGTCCAAAAGGAACTTTGTTGAATTCAAATTGTCCGTCTGGGATGAATAAAGGATGTATACTTTTTGCAATCTTCGTCAACATCGACGTGAAAGAAACCATTGCGCAAATCTAATGTAGAATATACCTTTGCTTCTTGCAAAGTGTCCAAAACATCTTCGATGAGAGGTAACGGAAATTTATCTTTCACGAGCTTCTGATTCAATTTTCTGTAGTCAATGCGCATTCTCGAAGATCCATCTTTCTTTTTTACCATTATGATTGGACTTGCATATTCCAAAGAACTCGGACGTATAATGCCTTCGTTGAGCCATTTTTCTATCTGTTTGTTTACTTCTTGTCTTTCTGTGAAAGCTAGTCGACGAGGGGGTTGACAGACTGGTTCTTCGTCTTTTAGAATAATCCTCATTGTGACGTCGGTAGGTGCTGTTTTTTCTGGCTTGTAGTCTAGAATTAACTTTTTAAGTTCCTTCTTGATATGACGATTTTCAACATGACGCAGGTCTAGTTCTTCTTGAAGATTTTCAGCAGATATTTGTATAAGCTGTGCGTGATTCTCATTTGTTGAATTTAAATCCTTCTTTAGAGAAACTTATCGATGCTTGTTCCAAAAGATCTGATCCAATAACTGCTTCCAATTTTAATTTATCAGCAGGTACAACATGCCAAGTTAACGAGTAATTTTCATTATCTATTTCGAACTCATGTTCAAAGGAACCGATAGTTGTCCCTTGTGCTTCACCAATACCTGTGAGAAAGCATCTTGTTCTTCGATAATTTTGTTGGATCCATTATTCTTCTGCTCGTGTTTTCTCGTAGCAAACTTACGGTACTACCACTGTCTATGAGCGCCGTGATTTTCACCTTTCCAAAAAAATATCTCTTTAGTACAGTGCTTCTTAGACTTTCAATACTGGCGACCCAATTTTCAATCATAATTTTTGTCGCCCTGTACAACAATAATGTATTTACTGCAATAAAAATGCACTTTGACACTAAAGCTACAATGCGACCTCAATTATAAACTGTATAAGTATTCAATTTTGCATATGTTACTTTTAAGTAATATACATTTTAAGAAAATTACTTAAAATATATATTACTTACTTATTATTATGTTATTTTCCTTTCTCTAATTTTTAAATTGGAACAGATCGCAAAATGATATATTTAATTAAGATTTATTTTCTTCAGCATCCATTTCTCAAAGTACAAATATCATTAGAAAAATAGTCTAGTCTATGTTTCTCTCTATCATATCCATCACATATGGCATTATCGGGTACGTTTGCGTGAGTCTGGGTAACCTATCGGACGTCTGCGCAAAACATGTAAAAATGCTTTTCCTCGGATTCCCGTCAGTTTTGGTCGACTCGATACTTCTATAGCTACCGAATCTAGCTTGAATGTACATTTTTTAATTTGCACGTTATAATTGTAATTCACGGTAATTAAGTATTTAAGGTCGTAGATTAAAACAAAATCATACATGCATTTTTAAGTCGTAAGCGAACATTCGACGATAATAAATAATCAACAAGTACACAGACGAGCATGATTCCGAAAATTAAATCCAGGAAATATTCTCTAAAATACTTGAATTTTGGATTTACCACTACTGAAGTAAATGATGGGAAAAAAGCCCCAGCTCGTTACGTGTTAAAACTTATAAATCTGAAGAACAACATGTGAAAGTTGTTTTTGAAACCATGTGAAATCATTTAGGCAAAGAATTTTAAAAAGTATTTTCTGGATGAGGACAACTTGGTAGCAAGTTACGAGTGGATTAGGGACCTATTTCAAGATACACCAGAAGGGCTCTCAACTTCCGAAGAAGAAATCTTCATAGATTTCACATCCAGTGAAAAATTAAAAGGTAATTTTGTAATAATTGAATTTTGGGTAGAGGTGGATGATGAATTTTCTGCACCGAAAACAAAAGCACTTCGTATACTATTACCATTTTCAACATCCTACCTTTGTTAAACCGAATTTTCTGCGGTGGCTGCTTTGAAGACAAAATATAGATCTCAGCTAAATATAGAAAAATAACTCAGAAAGAGAGAGAGATTAAGGGGAGTTGGAAACCTCTCTCTTTCTTTATACTGACAATGTTAAATTGGCTGTTTTCGATGTACCTTTTCTCAAAATCTGTTTTATGTACATGCTTTAAATTTTTCATACTATTAAAGTACACCTCTCTCATTATACTAAAATGAGCTTTTAGTTAATTTTGAATTTTTTAATAAATTATGAAATATTTTATCAAACATTGCGAAATTTGACCCATTTTTTACTTAAAAAATTTGTAAAATTTAAATTTTTGAGTTTTTTACAAAAAGCTCATTTTAGTATATATTAGACATCATTATAAATAATTCATAAAAAATTTAAATACCTGTGAACAGTAGTTTCTCAGAAAAGGTACATCGCACATTAAAATTTACATTTTGAGATAAATTGATTTTAATGTATACAGTGAGACTTCTAATCGACTAGGAAATAAAAAAATAAAAGGCTCAATTTAAAATAAAAGATACATGTTTTGGTTTATATTAGTCGTTACACTTTTAAGCAAAAACAAAGTAATTTGTTTACAATTTTCACCATTAAAATGGGCGTGGCCCAAATTCAATGATTATTTAGAAATACGTTTTAAGGGCTTCTAAATACCCTAGAGGTTAAAGTAAGGTATTTTTAGAAAGGTTAAATTCTATACAGTCTGAAAATGTAAAAATCTCAAATTGTCAAAAAAATAAGATTTTAGCTTTCCAACACCCCTTAAACCTTCCTTTTAAAAACTTTGCTCTACAAGACAAGCCCATGGAAGTCACTAATAATTATTAAACTTGTTCTTAATTTAGTATTAAGAAATTATTTGTGAAATAAATTCTTCAGTACTGATACATTAAACGTATACTGGCTGAAACACTGGCTCTTCGCATGAGTTCATTTTTTAAAAAAATGAAACATTATTCTTGATATAATAGCTGAACTGTAAGGAGAGTAAAACTGCGTGCACGACATTGTATTCAAAAGTGCAAAATGTTTTTTATAGATAAATGCTATAATTGAAAATAACTGTTTAAAAGAACTGTAATTTTAAACCTCACAGAATTAGCATTTAGAATTAATGTTGAATAAGGAAAAAGAATATAAAATTACGATGAATAATAAGTGTGTTACTTTTTAACATTTAAAGCGAGAAGACTTCAAAATGTTTTAACCCGGGAGCAGGCGCGTACTCGATACTAACGCTAATGGTAGTGCGGGGGGACTCAGTCACCCCAATAATTTGTTTATAATTGTTTTTACTGCACACGATACAAATAGGAATTCCAGTGAATAATTTAATTAAGATAAAGTATACTTACCGGCTTTCAAGGACTATTTAATTTTCCTTTGATGATTTGAGAAAAAATCCAATAAAACTGAACTAAAATGATTCAAAAGTGCAAGACCTTAGGACGCAAATCAGAGACACTTTTCACTAATATTACAGAAATGTTATTTGCTGGCAAAGCTGTCATATTTTGTTCAAGAAACGGAACTAATGTAAAACTAACCATACCAGTAAGTTTGAATGTCAATCAAATGATCAGCAAATGTATTATGCTGCCTGGCTGAAAAGTGTGTCATGTCTACCTTTTCTTTCTACAACTAATGTACAGTATTTCAATAATAATTACAGTGATGAATTGTTTATCTTCTTAGAATTTTTCTCAGGGTCTGGATTTCTTTTTCTTTTAACGAGTAACATTTTATGTTAAAACGTAATAAAAAAAATCTCTCTTGAGGAAATACACTAAATTAAACAAATTTTTTTTTCTTCTTTAATTTAGTTTTGGGATCAAAGATAGCTATTTGATGAAGGAAAAACGCCAGATGATAAACATAAATTATATTAGTGTTGTTGTGTATTTTTTTTATTATGGAAGAAAATATTTTGTTTTACTTTTTTCGGGTTATTTTTTTCAAATCTTAAAATTTTCGATATGCTCGAGCCCCCCTTGTAGGGTTATCGCGCCCCCACACTTTGAGAAACACTGCTTTAGTACGCAAACCTTCCTCAACGATGAGTGTGCACGTTTCTTTTGGAGGTTCTTTGAATTTCTGCGATTTTGAATAGTTCGTCTGAGCATGCTTGGAAGCATTGTGATTTGAGTGTTTCTCGTAATTTTTGTTGTAATACCCTTTCTGCGCGCTGTTTTGATATCTTTGAACAGATTCGTACTTGGTAACAGGGGCTTCGTAATGTTTGTTGTAATTTGTTGACGCTGTAAACTTCTTATCTTTCCTGTTATACTCGAATTTTCCCGGTGCTTCATATCTGTGATTCTTTTCTGTGGATTTGTATTCTTGTTTCTTCACAAATGGACTGCTAGATTTTTGTTTCAGAGTCCTCTTAAAGTCTTTGAATTCTTCTAGTTTTTCTGCTAATAGAACAGGGGAGTTCATATTTGCCCATTCATTAAGATAATATTCTTTAAATTCAAAAGGAGTTTTTCGTTTGAGTTGATCTGTTATGATTAGATCTGATAACTTTTTGAAAGTATCTATCTTCAATCCATCTATCCATCCGTTGAAGTAGGTGTTTAACTCATGGTAAAAATCAATCCATGTTCTTTCAGGTGCTTTTTGGTGAGTGACAAATAGTTGACGAAACTTTTCTGGAGTTAGTTTAAAGCGTTTCAGCAGTAAATCTTTAACGTGTTCGTAAGAGTTGGCTTTATCGTCAGGCTCTCTCGCTATGATGTGAGATACTTCCGTCGGTAATAAGCCTAATAGATGAGAAACCCAGTTTTCTTGATCAATATTCAATCTCTGCGCTTGTCGTTCAAATAACTTTAGATAAAGACTGATGTCTTCTTTCAAATCAAAACGATGTATAAACTTTGAAACTTCTTTGACGAGAAATTTAATATCACTTTCTTTGGATGTATCAGCGCCTAACTTGGATTCTTAACTTTTCCAACTCAAATTCATCTTTGCGTTTTTGCTCATCTAACCTCAATTGTTCGAAGCGTAATCTGAACAAAGGTCTGAGCTATATACAGGCAAAATATTATTCTAATAGAAACATTTTTCACAAAAGGAGAACATTTGGAAAAAAGATTATTCTAAGTTAATTTTTTGCCCCAAAATATTGTATTTAAATAAGATTTTTTCGTCAAAATGTCCTTAAAACAACTTTATGCATATATTCTAATCTAAGTGAAACTAAATATCATCAAAATTATCTATTTATGCACTTTTGAAAATCATGGTTCCGAACGTAGTCGGATTCCTTAAAGGATCTCTGAGTTAAAAGAAAACTAGCTAATTTTAATGTCAATGAAATTATTTTGTACATACGTATCCATAGTTAGAGTTAAAAGTACATGGTTTGTAAAATTTCATTTTTGGATTAAATCGAAATAATATTAATTGATGTGTGTGTTAAATTTTTTTTCATAAGACAGCTTTCACTTCTAGAACGAGACTTGCATATCCTTTATATATTACTGCTCATTCTTCATGCGGTTCATTTGACTTGCTTATCGTAAATTAAAATTTTTTTTTCTGAATCATCATGTTAAGTCAATATAACACGTGCGTTTTTATGTGATTTTCCCTCTCATTGTCTTTTTTTATGCATCAAGAGAAATTTAGTAATATTATGTTGCAGCTATAAATAATTGTGTAATTGCTGATCGAAAAGGCATTTCTTAAAAATTCTTTCGGAATATTTCAAGCCTGTGAATTAGGTCAATAATAGGTCAGTTATTTCAATGTTTACTTTCTTTTTTTAATTTAAAAAGAGATAAATTTAGCAGAATTATTTTCAAATAAGATTGCATGTGTTAACATTTAAATGTTATCGAAAATAACCCGAAATGACATTTTTTGAGGAAGCTAAACGATAGAATTTTATTTGAATGAGAAATAAAAAGTATTTTTTAATTATTATAATAACCACGAAAATACTCTAAAACACATAAACTGTATAAGATCGTGGGACAAATTAAAGGCAAGACTCAGAAAAAAACTGTCCTTTTGAATCGAAGGAAAAAAAGCGATGACGCGCCATTATTGAAAGAAAAAGTACAATTTTCAGAGTACGAAACTGATTTTTTAAAGGCAGTTTAGATATTGGATCCAGTTACTTCAGAACACCTTAATAATGTCCGTCAATGCAAAAATAACAAAGCGCGTATTTCACGCTTCTTCGGGCAGCCTTTTCAAAAGGAAACACTATTTTAACCGAACCTTTTCTTAAGGCATGCATTGTCAAAAATTACACTAGAAGTGTTAACTCTACACCAGATATTATTTACAAATAAAGTTAGTTATTATATGTGACAGCACTACTGGTGAGAAGATATATATATTTTAAGAGTTTTTACAATACTACTCAAGAAAGGCTTTCATATATGGAAACATTCACTATTAAATCCGAAATATCTTAAAAAATTGATTTTCCCAAAATTATAGACAAATTTGCTTCTCAGAAAGCCAGAAATGTTATTTTATAATTAACTAGAGGACCCGACAGACGTTGTCCTGAACACATATCTTAAATTCAAAATAAAAGATTTTTGAATATTCAATATGTGATCGTAGCGCAGTCTGCCGGATCCAATGTAAAATATTCCAAGATCAACAATTTATAAATAAAAAAATAATTAAATAAACATTTCTAAACAGAATTATAAATCTAAACCATTCTCGAGTCCACTGGAAAAGATAAAAACTTTCATCAAAATCGGTCCAGCCGCTTAGGAGGAGTTCAGTTACATACACACGCACAGAAGAATTACATATATAAAGATTATTTGAAAAGATATTAATTAAAAACGCTAAAAAGCGTGAATCGCGTCTGTATTTTCGTAACAATAAAGACCGGGTTTGGCCAGTTTGGCTGAAAATCAATTTTCCACGCCAACTTACGTCTTTTTCAATTCCTACTATTAGCTCACGATCTCTATACATATTTTATTTGTTTGTTTACTTATTTATTTATCTTGGTGGAATTTTCAATCGTTAATAAAATACATTTTAAAGCGCTCAATTCAGCTTAAATGTAATGTACATGATTATTTTGGATGACAATACAATAATTTAATTATAATTAACAAAAATTAATTGATTAAAACTAATTATTTTAAATATTACAAATACAGCCACGTTGGCGACTTAGCGACCCTTTTGGCGACTTATGTCAAAATTTGAAAAGATTTTTTTCTCACGTGTTAAAGCATTCACTTGAAAGGAAATTTTATATACACGATTGTTTTGGATGACAATACGATACTTTAATGATAATTAATAAAAATTAATGACCACTTAATGTTGTGATTCTATCATATGTATATACATATTTATACTAATTGCAACTATTTAATAAAAATTAGCTAAAATAAATTTTTCTTGGTTGATCTAAGTAGGAATTGATTAAAAAAATTTTTTTTTATATTACTTGTTTATAACAATAGCGTTGTTACAACAATGCAGGTGAATGTTGAGTTATATTTTTTGAATGTTTTTAATTAATATCTTTTTAACTAATTGCGATATCGGACCGAATTGTGAATCTAAACCATTCTCGTATTTACTTGAACCCACACAAAAAATTTCATCGAAATCGGTCCAGCCGTTTAGGAGGAGTTTAGTGACAAACACACGCACAGAAGATTTTTATATATAAAAACTAGCTGTTACCCACCCGCTTCACTGGGTATTTCACGATGTTGTATATATATACTGTTTACATATATATTAATTATTGATATCTAGCATTAAGAATTCGATTGTATTGAAAAATATATTTATAGCTGTTACACTCTCGCCCCTTGATATAAAAAGAACATAAATTATAATATCTAATTTCTATTTATATCTAAAAGAGAAGTAGAAAGATTTTTTCGCTTACTTAACCTAATAATCAAGTGGATTTCCACCAAAGCAACTTTCAGTGGATCTCTACTCCATAAAATAAACATGCGTGCTAAATTTCAAGTCTAAATCTAACAGAGCAAAAACTGAATTTTTATCATCAATACATCGTTGACAGCATTCTTAGCGGATTCCAATTCAACAAAAAAGAAGCATGCAAAACAAATTTTATTATTATAGTCTTAGCAGTTCAAAAACGGGAGTTTTGTCTATCAATACTCCCCAATAACTCTCCCCGCTTCCCCCTGGAATTGATTTCCGTAAAATCCATTCTTAGTGGAACTCTATTCAACTAAAGAAAAGTGCTCAACAAATTTCAAGTTAATGAGTTAAATTCAAAAACAGGAATTTTTCTATAACACGCCTTAATCCCTCGCAACCTCACTCCTTTGGGGGTCCGTTTTCGCAAAAATCTTTGTAAAAGGAACTTTATTCTATGAACGGAACATACCTTCTAATATTCAAGCAGGTGGTTCTATTAGTTGAAAAGCGGAAATATTTATCAATTACGCCTCTTAATCCTCTCAGTGACCCAGGGGGATCAATTTTCCCCAAAACTATTTTGTAGCGGATCTGTACTCTATGAAAGGAATCCGCTTATCAAATTTTTCAAGACTGAACGTCTAATAGTTCAAAAATGCAAATAATTATCTATAACGCCCCTTAAGCCCCCGCAACGCCACTTAGGAAACGATATTCACAAAACCCATCTTATGGCAGATCTCTACTCAGTGAATGGAATCTGCTTACTGAATTTCAAGATTTTACGTCTAATAGTTTAAAAAAGGAGTTAATTGCCTATAACGCCACTTAATTCTCTACAACGCCACTTGGGAGTCGATTTTCACAAAACCCATTCTGTAGGGGATCTGTACACTATGAAAGGAATCCGCTTACCAAATTTCAAGACTGTGCGTCTAATAGGTTAAAAATGGAAATAATTATGTATAACGCCCCTTAAGCGCCCTCAACGCCCCTTGGAGGTCGATTTTCGTAAAAATAATTATGTAGGGAATCTCTACTTTATGAAAGAAATCTGTGTGTACCAAGTTTCACGACTGTACATCTAATAGTTTAGTAATGAAAATAATTATCTATAACGCCGTTAACCCCCTGTAACGCCCCTTGGGGTTCGAACTTTGCAAAATCCGTTCTTAGCTGACGTCTACTCCATGAAGGGAACCTACCTACCAAATTTCAAGTCTGTAGGTTTAATAGTTCCGGAGATATCGTGATTAGTCAGTGAGTGAGTGAGTCGCTTTTCTCCTTTATATATATAGATTATTATAAGTAGTCTTTGTAGAAAACTGATTTATATACTTTTCGTTTTACGAGATTTATGCTTTAATACTTTTTTTTATTAGATTATATTTTCTGAGTAAATACTGTTTTGCTCATCTAATTATAAAATGTCTCTTTTTATTTTAAAGGTAAGACTTTTGCTTTATTTTTTTGTTCAAATGTTTTGTCGCGTTCAGAACCCATTAGCTGACTGAAAAATAATTATTATTTAATAAAAAAATATTAAATTATTATTTAATTAAAAAATAATTATAAAAATATTATTTACATTTTTACTAATGTTTTACTTTTTACTCTTATACAGGTAGATGAGTTTATAAACTTAATATATGAGTATTAAATAAGTAATTAAAGTATAAGTATCGTAATAAGAAATTAAACTTATAAGTATTGTTGTTGTTGTTGTTCTAGTGTCCATGAATAAATGTAGTAGATATCACTAAATTCCGTCGAAAGTCTTGATCACTGCCTCTGCTATTCTAGGAGCATCAGGGCTGTACAGGATTTCCCGCAAAGAGTCCCTCACAGGGACCATTCGCATTTTTAGTAACTTTGTTGCGACGGTTGGGCATTCCAAGATGTGATTGGGCGTGAGTTGAAGATCTGGGCAGTGTTTGCATTGAACATATGATCTTGTCTTGTCTGGGTGAATCTTCATGCCCTTAAGGTGTTCAGTTCTCAATCTGGCAATTGTGGATGTTATAATTCGGGGACAGTCAAATTCCGTAACTAGGGGTTTTTTAAAAGCGTGATTCATAATTCTATGTTTGGCTACTGCGTTAGCATCATCAAGTGTGATGGTGGTGCACTTATGTTCGATGTCTCTAGCTTCTTTGGCGAGGCTATATATATATATCTGCACATTCATTACCCTCAATGTTGACATGTGCGGGTATCCATTGCAGGATACAGGATTTTCTTTTGTTGTGCAGGTGTTCTAGAAGGGTAATAATATCACAGGAGATGTTGGTCTCTCCTTTTCTTATGGCTTCTATAGCTGATTTAGAATCTGAGAAGATTACTAATCCTTCTGTAGAATCAATAACATGTGGGTTTTGTTGGTATAATATAAGGGCCTCTCTAATCGCCATGAGTTCACTTGGGGAGTTTGAGGCGATAATGCCTGTGTTAATTTTGTGTTTGTAGTTATTACCATTTGAGAGGAGGAGAAGGATTCCGGCACCTCAATTGCTGAGGGATCTGTCTGAGGAACCATCGGTGTAGGCAATTGCGAAGTTATCTTGAGAGAGAATTTCTTTCGTTTCAAGTCCTTTTTGTCTGAGAGCTGCATGGTCTTCTTTTTTGGAACATGCCCGCAACAATTCCAATTTAGAAACAGGTGTTCTTCGGTGGGTTTTTTTTTGGAATGAGGGGCTCCTGAAGGAACTCCAAGGAGGAATGTTCCAAATTGAGTTCTTTTCTGATTTCACTATCAAGTTGGAGAGTCGAAGATCTTTTGAGCCTTGTAGAATGCTTCCATTTATCAAAAACTCTTCTAGAGATATGGTTCAAATCATATGAGCGTAGTTTATTACTGAACTTGATAGTGGCAAGGTTGCACCTGCTTTCTAGTGAAGGCAAGCCGCATTCTTGTTCGGCCTTTTCATCATTGGTTGATGACACTGCTCCAATAATAATTTTGGCAGCTCTGTGTTGTACAGAATCAAGTTTTTGCTTAACAGAAATAGAGGCCGGAGTCCAAATTGGGGTCGCATATTCTAAAACCGGTTGGATAACAGTTCAGAAAGTCCTTTTTAGGGTTTGAGGTCTTGACCCCCAAGAAGTTCCGCTTAGTTTTCGAAGAATATTCAGTTTTCTAAAAGCTTTGTTGGCGGTTTGTTCGATGTGCTTTGAAAAGCGGAGTTCGGGATCTAAGGTTACTCCAAGATAGGTAGGTAGGTCGACTTTTTTGATTTGAGAGTTCTGTATTTTGATATTAGCATTAAAACTGCTTCTGTGTCGTCTATCGGTAGAGAAGATGCAGTAGTTTGTTTTGTCTGCGTTGATAGTTAATTTAAGATTCTCTGCCCATGAAGTAATACCTTTCAGTGTTGTGTTTAGGACCTTTTCCGATTCTTTAATTTGATTGTGTGAGTGCCAAACAGCAATATCGTCAGCGTAGCAGGCGATTTTTGTATCTGGGTGGATATGATGGTGGATGGTGTTTATGAAGATGAGAAAGAGCAAGGGGCTTAAGACAGAGCCCTGTGGAACTCCAGCCCACATTCTGCGAGATTCTGAAAGTGCCCGTTAAATCTAACAGAAAATTTTTCTTCCTCTGAGAAAATCATTTATCCACACATTAACGCTTTGCCATTAATTCCGGTGCCTTGGATAGTATGGACTAGTTTTTGACGCCAAACTCTATCAAATGCTGCTGAGATGTCCAAAAATACTGCTAAAGTTTTCTTGTGAGGCTTTTCTTGAAAACCATCAATTATCGACTGGCGCAGATAAAAGAGCTGGTCGTTAGTGCTATGATGGGTTTGGAAAGCTGTTTGATAGAAGTGAAGTTTTTTGTTTTCGATGAGCCAGTTCATAAGTCTGAGGTAGATTACCCCTTCCATAAGCTTGCAGAGGGTGCTGGTGAGGAAAATTGGCCTATAGTTTTTGCACTCTGAAGCATTTTTGTTTGGTTCCAGAATTGGAACGACGGTGGAAAGTTTCCAGATTTTGGGCAGTTTGCCAGTAGCCTAAGAAAGGTTAAAAATTCCCAATAGTTCTTTTTTTGCAAGATTTCCAAAGTGTTGGACCATGCGGCCAAAAATAATATCCGGACCAGGGGCTTTGCCGGGATTTATTTTAGCAATGGCGGCTTCTAGCTCTTCCATTGAAAATGGTAGTGTGAAGATATTTTTATGGTTATATCTTTTTGAGTCCTGAATGGTTTTCCTGTAGGTACGCAGCAGTTTCCTGTCATTTGCGTTGAAAGTTAACTTGCTTTTGTTTTCATAGTGCTTTGCTAGCAGGGAAGCAGTTTCCTTATTTGTGGCTGCATCTCTTCCAGAGGATGATATGATGTTAGTAAGAAGGTCTGCTTTTTGGTGTGTTGATTGATTATTAAGAGTTTTGATGACTTTCCAATGCTGAGATATTTTGGGGGGATCTAAAGTTTCACAGAATTCAGTCCATTTTTTACGCTTGCAGGAGGAAATCCCCTCTTCAACTTCGTGACAAAGGTTCGTGGATCTTATTCTATTTGTTTCAGTATTATTCTTCTGAAGTTCTGTACTTAGTTGATCACGTTCGTTAATTAAGTTCTGTATGTTGGTGTCTTTCCAAAACGGGACCCAGTCATCTCTTCTTTTGACCCTAGGGATAGAACGTTTTGCAGCTGCATTAATATGCGAAGCAAAGGACTGTAGTCTCTCGTCGAGGGTGTGTGGCGAAGAGAGGGAGCAGAGCGTTTCAAGTTCAGAGGTGAATTTTCCCCAGTTTGCTTTCCGAAAGTTCCAGGATCTTTTGCTTTGGATGGTGCCATCAACTCTTTGGTTTATTGAAGTTTTAATAGGGAAATGATCGCTAATAGAACTTTTTAGAATCTTCCATGTCGCTTGACCACCTGTCCGGTCTTTTCTGTCTTTTCGTAGGGTAGTAAAGCCTTTGATTTTCAGCTTCAGATTGGGGTTAAGCTTGGTCTCTTGTAGACACGCAATATGTACCTTATTTACGTTGAGGTTCTCAGTGAGCTCCTCAATCTTTCTCTGAGTACCATTAATATTCAACTGCAAAATGTTTAGGCTCCTCGTAGCATACTTCTCGCCATGGACCCGTACTTCAACCCGTGGAGCGTCGGCTACCCCGAACGCGGTAACATTATCTGTATCACTCAATATTGCACTATTCATGGGGAAAAAAGTGCCATAGACTCCAGGAGGTTGGACTTCTACCTGTTGGTCCACGGAAGGTATTTTATTTCCCTTCTACCACCCATTGGAAACCAATGGAGGCATTCCCCTATCCGTCACATGGGGACTCGCCCTCTAGGGGTTACAGGCTCCCCCAAGTGTATTATAAGTAAGTAAATAGTATAATATAAGTAAATAATATAAGTATTATAATAAGTAAGTAAATAGTATAATATAAGTAAATAATATAAGTGTTATAATAAGTAAGTAAATAGTATAATATAAGTAAATAATATAAGTATTATAATAAGTAAGTAAGTAGTATAATATAAGTAAATAATATAAGTATTATAAGTAAGTAAATAGTATAATATAAGTAAATAATATAAGTATTATAATAAGTAAGTAAATATGTAAATACTACAATAAGTAATTATACATAAATATATAAGTATTAGTCAAAATATGAAAAATTCTGTATAGGGGCGGCACATTAGGTTTTCGCACGAGGGTGGCCGATACTCTAGAATCGGACCTGCGAATGTCCCTCGAACTGTTTGAGTCAATTCTCAGAATCAAAATGACTTTTGAAGAATGAGGAACTTGCTGTATTGATTTCATTTCATCGCCACAAATGCTTCAATGTAATTCAGAAATTTTTAAAAAAGACACAGCAGATCACGATACTTATCAGGAAGAATTTGAATTTATTTTAAATCAATTAAATAATCAAAGCATTTTAACTTTTTAAAAAACAGTTTTTCAAAATAAAAAAACTATATTTATGAATTGCAAGTGAAAATCGATTCCCTACTTTATGCTATTCCCCCCTCTTCGTACTACTTTGCTACATAATTTTCTGGCAACTCTGGTACTATCTTCAATATGGAGTGAAGTAAACGTAACGTTAAATAAAGAGCACTTTTTGAGTTCCTCACACCTCGGGAATTCCTCTTCGGCAGGGTCAAAGGAAAAGAGGTTGCTTGTTATTGGTAGATGTGCAATGACGTCATTATTTTGGTTTACCTGGTTTGGCGTTATAGTATTTTTCTATGCCCTAGTGGTTCATTGAAACATAAAAGTTTTGTCCCCATTTGGGAGATTGTTTTTCAGGCAGTTTTTTCTTCCGTGTCTTGAGTATAATAGTTAAATTCCCTTGCGTATGAAATTTTCACTGTAAAAATAACAATCTGTTCTTTTTTTCATTCACGTAAATCAAAATATTTTTAATGGATTCAATTTTGTAGAAGAAATATATATTTGAGCTTAGTAAATGAGGAACTCAATTACAAATAAAAAAATTGTTATATAAGTTTTTAATAATCCATTTACAGTGATTAATAATACTTTGAAAATGAATTACATGGTTCGAGTTTTATCCTTATGTAAGAAAAAAGAAGTCACTTATAAATAAAGAAAATGTATGTTTTTTTTATAATATATATTTATTGGTATTATTAATGTACATTTTAAAGGTACATGAATTCGTTCTTATATCAGAATGAATTTGTACAGGCAAGTGATATTTTAAATTATTAGCTTAATTTCATTTTTGTAATTAAAGATTTTGTTTTTTGTATATATATATATATATATATATATATATATATATATATATATATATATATATATATATATATATATATATATATTTGTGTGTGTGTGTGTGTGTGTGTGTGTGTGTGTGTGTGTGTAAGACTCTTAAATGGATAGGCTGGTTATAAAGAAATGTATAGAACAAAATACTCAAATATTATTACATTTTTGAAAAACTTTTTTTCTTAAATAATGAATAATTTTTTATTTGTGTCAGAAAATATTTAAAAAAAGATTTATCATGTAATTATGAAAAAATTTAAAAATTAATTACTGAATCTAATTGTAAAGATGGAACTATATTTATTGAAAATTCGGTAGAGAGTTTTCTCAACCGGTATAGAAACTGAATGTGATTATAGTTGGAAATAGATTCCAAAAGGAAAAGAAAATTCGATATTTATCATCTAGTTATTAGCCGTCATGTAGAAGTATTGATACACGTTAAATCTATAGAGGCTCAAACGTCTTCTTATTGGTGTGGTGTGGAAGTTAAGACAGGGGTGCCAGCTCAGGTGTCGTCCTCGTCACTTGATCATGGTTCAAAATTACGAGGTCCGTCGCCAAAAGTCCTCGTGTAGCTGAACAGAGCGACATTACTTGTCACTCTCTCTCTCCGGTTATTGAGATTTCCATCGATTTGCAATTCTATAAACGATTTTAGAATATCTCTATGTAAAGCTAATAATTTATCAACTGCTTTTTCTGATTTGATGATTTATATTTTGCAATCAAATATTATTCCTTAACTCAGTTGCGCAACAGCCCATGAGAGCCAAGATCTGATGTGCCCATCTCAGTATACGTGACCTTGGGCACTGAGTTGCGTGAGCAGATGCTTCGGTCATTCGGTCAATATGACGCGAAACTCCCAGTGTTTAGTTCCCAAGCAAGCATGGCACTTATTTATCGACCCACAGAAAGGATGAAAGGCTGAGTCAACCATGCTCAGCCCGGGTTTGAAACTCGCACCTGTGGTGTGGAAGCGTGATGCACTACTACTCAGCTTCAATATTGTTCCTAAAATAATATATTTTCTGTGTGTATGTGTGATCAGCTTATACTTTTTATCAACATTTAACATCTTTAGAATGTTTTACTTTGAGTGAGATTCAACGAGTTTGAAAACTAACATTTTGTTCAAAATCTGTATGTCATCTGTAAAGTTTAGAAAGTTTTGACTACATTTTATAGCATCAAAATCAATGTTAATACTTATATAAAAAATTTCTCTTAATATTACCTTTTTCTATTACAAAGTGGTAAATGTTTACACAGTCTTTAAAATCTTAAGAATAAGTAAAGTGTTTATTATCAGTTATAATTTCTTTTTTTTTTGTCATATAAAGAAATTTTCGCATCTTTAAACAAATTTCCCTAAATCCAACAAATTTTAATTTTTAAAAGCCTGAAACTCAACGTCAGCATCTCTTTTGTTTTCCAATTAGGTTGTATTAAGATGACTTAATGCCAAGAAATAACTTTCGCATTTGAAATAATCCAAGCAAAAAAAGCAGACGTTATTGCATATTAGAAATCATTAATTCCGTACAAACTCACCCGCCCCTCCAAAAAAAATTTATTACTACAGTTAATAATAAAACTTGTTGTTCATTGAAAACTTAATGTACATTCCATGATCATACTACAATTTCAAATATTTTTCCTCAGTTCCTTATGTATATAAAAATAAGCTAATTTTTAAAAAAATAGCGCTTAAAATCCCATTCACGTTTGAGCAAGGAAATTATCAGAAAAGAGAGAAAAATACAAGTGCAGCCCTGTAAAAGAGCCGCGGTTAATTGCCCCCACATGTGCGGGGAGCACTTTCTATCTAGAATCTCATTTTAAATTGTTTCACATCCAGCAATAACGGAATTAAATTGTTCTTCGGAATAGTAGTACATTTTACTGAGAGCTGGATATTCCTTGTTTTCCTTTCTTATCATTTTTACCATGTTATATCACGTATATGACTTCATTGCGTCTCAAAAGCTCTTACACCGCGATGTCCTATACCGTCTTATTTTTTGGTCCCCCCCCACGCAGGCAATTGTGCAAGTTGGATAATTTAAATTTTATATTCGAATTTTTTTATTCGAAATTTCTTTATCCCCCCCTTTTTTTTTAGTTCTATGGGATCTCTCCTTGTCTCGGGTTGATCTGTTTCAGATGGACCCAATTCTTTTCCACGCCCACTTTCTGCGTTGACTGGTTCCGTCCAATCAAAACGCAGTCAGCGGGGTAACTCTTTCTTCAGTGCGCGGACTTCGTCCGCCACTGTTTTCTAGCAGTTCTGTTCTGTCCATTTTTATTTCTCCCTTAAATTTTTCTTTTCTCACTTTAAGTCACCCCATAAATTACGCTCTTTTTTTATTAATTCTGATGAGTAGGTACGTCCCTCATTTAGGAACAGGAACTCCGTAAACTACATGTCCCTTGCCCACAGGCGGGGGGAGGGAGAACCACCCTCTGAAGAGGGGAGGGAAGAGCAGGAACAGGAATGACGTCACTTGCAGGGAGAGAGAGAGATGCTTGAACTCGTTTTCGATTTTCGACCACGATCTTGAACTGAGTGAGGAAGAAGCAAAGCGAAACAATATCAATGAAATTGAGGCACCACAAATTCTAATGTTTCCGTGTTATTTAGCAACCAATATCACAATTAGTCAACAATGTATTATATTCTAATTTTAAACTATGTTTTAGATTGTCTCATTTCAAAACTATTTATCAAAATAACTAATGTACTCGTGTATGTGATCAGTTGTATTAAATGTGTTTTAAAGAAATAATGCAGTTTTTGCATTGAATTTACCAAATTTGTTAAAAGTCATGTGTTTTACAAGTCCCAATTTCATTTAGGTTATCCTCTTTTTGAATGATATTTGGTTATTTACACGCTTCTTTAAAAAGTTTATATATATATATAATCCAATATAAAAAATTCAATATATAATTATATACATATACATACACATATATATATAAATTTATACATATATATACATATACACAAATATATAAACGAAAATATAAAAATAAACATATAGTTATATACCTAAGATAACTAAAATAGGAAGAAGGCACAGTAGTATAATGACAAACTCCTGGCCTTAGGAACCAGGATTGCAGGTTTAAACAAGTTTAGTGGCCAGCCAACCTTCACCTGTAATTTGTCATACTATGTACCAAGAGGAAAGGAAAGAATTACATATGTAGAATTTAAATATTAAAAAATCATTAAACTAAATAACATATGCACAAAAACACACACACACACATATATATATATATATATATATATATATATATGTGTGTGTGTGTGTGTGTGTGTGTGTGTGTGTGTGTGTAATGCAAATATTTATGAAATCAAATGGCCTTTTATTTCAGCAAAAAATTCTACAGTTGCAATTTGATAAAAATTATCTGTGTCACCCATTTTGCGATATTCTATGCTTCACCATAATCTCACACACTTAGCATGATTAAATTTTTATCTGTCATGAACTAAGATTGGCACAATTTACTGAATTTAACATTAAATGAAAATTAATTGATTTACACTAGAGGACTGTGAATATTATCTTTGACTCAAAAGTAATTTTTTTCCACTTCAGAATTTATCAAAAAGAACACGGAAGAATAACAAATAGAAGTAATACTATTATATGGTTGAATAAATAAACTATTTTCTGAGTATATGCATGTTTTGAAGATTTAAGAAGCAGAAAAAATAAGATATAATCATCCTTATCCCCCCCCACACTAATCAGTAAGAATCACGCTTTTATGACTGTCTAAAAAGTTTGGGAGGAGGAGGGTTGGAACTCAATAATTAAATAAAACAGGAATTTAAGTATGATGTCCATTATATAGGTAAACGTGTCTTAAAATTTTAGGGATATTCTTAGAATTAAAATTTTATTTTTATAATTAGATACATTTCTATGGATAAACTCTATTTAAATTATTTAAAATTAGCAAGGGTATAAAATAACGGCCAGAAAATCTCGTAAAAAATTATAATCACTTTTTCTTAAAAAAAAATTAAAACATGCTTTGCATACTTAAATTAATATAAATTTAGACGTGCTCTTTTTTAGTAATTTGTAAATAATTGGCCGTATGATTTTTAACATAGTAGAGAAATGCATCCCTTGTATTTAAAATAATTTACTGTAAAGAAATAATTGTGTGAAATTGTGGTTTCTATTATTGCTAAGGTAAAAAATATTTCAGTAAACCTTTTCGTTCATTTTATAGGCATTTAAATAAGGGAATTTATTTTTAATTCGGCGTTTAATATAATTATTTTAGAAGAGGAAACCATAAGAGAGTATCCTATGGTTTCTTACGAAACGAGAATTCTTGCATTTTAAATTTGTGAATTTTTAACTTTCTCTTTATAAGAAAACTTATTGCGTGTAAATTAGGCATAGCGTGTAGAGAGAATTTAGGCTTTTCATACCATTTAATTAAAAACTATAACACAGGCAGTATATAATTCAATTATTGTCTTGTTCGAACTCGAATTTCATTAGGTACAAAAAAAGAATTGCTTTCACAAATATTTATGTATTTATATATGAATAATTACATTTAGCAGTAACATGTAATTGAAATCCACTTTTTCATTATTTTATTGGGCATAAATTTAGTCGAGTTTATACATTATATGTGTTGATATATAATTATACTATGGAAGGATATATACTAATTTCCGTTTGAAAATGAGTTTAATTTATAATCTGATCTAGCTTTCAAGTATGAGAAAAAAATTGTTTCTAGTTAATTTTGGAAGTCTGCTTTTTCATTTTTACAGAGAGAGAGAGTTTGATATAAAGTGAGAAAATATTAAGCTTTTAAAAATTTTCCGTTTATATTAAACAAAAATACTAGAGAAACCCGATTCATTGTCAGAGTGAAAACCATAGCTTTCGATCAATCCGTCATTCGACTTGTATCATTATGAATATATATACATATTGAATTGTTATTAATAAAACAAGTATTTACGATTACGTAACGATTAAAATGTAATTTGATGACCCACAGAATGAGCGAAACAAATAATTGATTTAATAAAAATCTATGAATAAATATTCAGTGCACAAGCTATCTAAAATTATAAATAAACATTATATTTTGTAGAATAGATAACTAAATACGAAAATAAGCTTTTCAAATCACTTTAGTAAACGCTTTTTATTCTGTATAAAAAAAATTACCCTTTCGATTTATAGTAATAACATTTGTAAAAGATCCGACTAAATCACTTATCTATATATATAAAAATAAATATTTGTATGTATGTCATCGATGAACTCAAAAACTACTGTACCGATTCTTATGAAAATTTGTATATATATGAATATTTCCACGGAGAAGGTTTGTATAATATGCTCATTGATGCCACTCGCCACCAGGTGGCGCTGCAGAGTAGCAACTTCTGCCCCGTTCAACCGATTGTCATGAAAATCATTATGACCATGTATTTTTACACAGAGGAAACGAATATGATATTCGTATTAATGGAAGTTACCACCAGATGGCGCTTCCATGTATCAAGTTCAATACTGATTTTAATAGATATCTATACGAATTCGTATAAATAAAAGTTCTCAAAATATATTTTTGGTGCGATAAGTAAAATAAAACTATAAACTTTCTTTTCTTCTCTATCTCTTCTTCTCTTCTCTTTCTCTTTCTCTTCTCTTTCTCTTCTTCTCTATCTCTTCTTCTCTTCTCTCTCTCTCTTTCTCTATTCTCTTTTTCTTCTCCTCTATCTTTATTCCCTTCTCTTCTCTTCTCTATCTCTATAAAAATGATTGTTTACCTGTATGTCTTTTCTAGAATCGTAAACTATGTATTGGATTATGTGAAGATGTCATTCTAATGAATTTCATATATTGTCGTTACAGTTCATGCTGATATGAATTGAAACAAATGAAGCGAACGATAGATGACATTTCGAGTCGAGAGTGACATAAGAATTTGTGTAGGTTGTGAAATTCATATCTAGCTTACATTAAACAGACAATATTGTGCGTATTTTTATATTTGGGAGAGTTTTTCGAATAATTTTGTGCATTTCATCGTAAGCTGAATTAATTTAGATAAATACTTCAACCGGATTGAATATTTGTAGTTTCCGTGAGCTGATTATATTCATTTTCTACAGTGAATTTACGAAGATCATCGAATGTGTATGTGAAGGATTTGACTGCTGATTGACATTCCGAACGCATTTGCTGTGCGGTTTTTTTTTTCTTATTAGCATCTTATACCATCTGCGACTTTGCGACGTTTTATAAATTCAAAAGCTTCACGTCGTTCCTGTATAATTATGCCTCCAAAGCGACGAGCAATTGGCCGATCTACACCTCAAGCACGAAAGAGAAGAGCATTACGAGCCTCAGAATCAGACGAGCAACCAGCATTAAGGCTGGAAAATCTTCGAGTACACGCCACTGAGACCCGTTCGTCTGAATCGTCTGACCAACGAGAAGTAAGATTAGAAACTGATCGAATACGTACTAATCAGATCCGTTCTTCTGAGAGAACTGAATTACGGGAAAGAAGGCTGCAAAATGTTCGAATAAGCACTGCTCGATCAAGACGAACACTCCACGCTGATTTGAATCTTAGTGCATTCCATTATGACAGTAATAATGATTACAGTCTTCATCAAAATGTCGTCATTGGAAAAATGGATAAAATTTGCATGTATTGTAGTGCACTCAAATTTAAAAATGAAACGCGTGGAATGTGCTGCACCAGTGGAAAAGTTAAGCTACCAGAATTACATTCACCACCCGAACCACTGTCAACGTTTCTATCTGGTGTTACACGTGTGTCGAAGCATTTCTTGAAAACATCCGCAAGTACAATTCATGCTTCCAAATGACATCGTTCGGTGCAACGAACATCGTGCGCGAAAATTACATGCCGACATTCAGAGTCCAAGGGCAAATTTATCATCATGCCGGATCGCTTCTACCATTGCCGGACGCAGATCACAAGTTCCTTCAAATTTATTTTATGGCAAACAGTGATGAACAAATTGAACAACGATGTCATTATAATGCGGGCACTAGACGAGAAATTGTGGGTGCGTTACAAGGCCTTTTCGATCAACACAATGAATTAGTTCGGTTGTTTAAAACCGCCATTCAACGAATGCCAGCCGATGACTATGCAGTTGTGATTCGAGCAGACAAAAGACCCGTTGGCCAACACGAGAGACAGTTCAATGCACCAACAATCGATGAAGTGGCGATCGTTATAGTTGGCGAAGAATTTGAATCGCGCGACATAATATTTCATCGCAGAAGTGGTGACATTCAGCGAGTCTCCGAAACTCATCGCTCATACGACGGATTGCAGTATCCGATTCTGTTTTTTGGCGAGGAGATGATGGATATCATTTTAACATCAAAATGATAAATCCACAAAACAGGTGAGGGAACGAATAAGAAAGTCAGTGCCATGAATTATTATTCGTATCGACTGATGATTCGTCAAAACGCTGAGAACCACATTCTGAAATGTAGACAATTGTTCCATCAATATATCGTTGACATGTACGCGAAGATTGAAACCGAACGGCTATTATATATTCGATTGAATCAAACCGAGTTGCGTTCTGAACAGTACATCCATTTACGAGACGCAATCGTTAATGATGGTAACGTCAATCCAAACGAATTGGGAAGAATGGCCATATTACCGTCTACATTCACGGGGAGTCCACGGCACATGCATGAATACGCACAAGATGCGATGACATACGTTCGCGCATATGGTCGTCCAGATTTGTTCGTCACCTTTACATGTAATCCAACATGGAATGAAACTAAAGAACTTCTATTAGTTGGACAATCATCTTCGGACCGCCATGACATTACCGCACGCGTATTTAAACAAAAATTGAAATGTTTGATGGATTTTATTATCAAGCATCATGTTTTTGGAGAGACACGCTGCTGGATGTATTCCATTGAATGGCAGAAAAGAGGATTGCCACATGCGCACATTTTGGTTTGGTTAATCAACAAAATTACGCCAGATCAAATTGATCAAATCATCTAATCAGAAATACCAGATAAGCACATTGATCCAAACTTATTCGACGTCGTCACCAAAAATATGATCCATGGCCCATGTGGCGCATTCAACAATAATTCATCATGCATGTCTGATGGGAAATGCACGAAACGATACCCAAGAAAATTGATTTCTGATACTATCACTGGCAATGACGGATATCCACTGTATCGTCGACGATCAGTTGAGGATGGTGGCAAATCCGTCGTTCTGAAAGTACGAAACATTGATATTGAAGTAGATAATCGTTGGATTGTGCCATATTCACCACTGCTTTCAAAGACCTTCAAAGCACACATTAATGTTGAGTATTGCAATTCAGTGAAGTCGATCAAATACATTTGCAAATATGTCAACAAAGGAAGCGACATGGCAGTCTTCGGAGTAGGGAATGTAGCTGCACCGCTCGATGAAATCAACCAATACCAACTTGGACGCTACATAAGCAGCAATGAAGCAGTATGGCGCATCTTATCATTTCCAATCCATGAACGACATCCAACAGTAATACACTTGGCGGTACATCTCGAGAATGGACAGCGCGTGTACTTTACAGCAGATAATGTACGTGCAAGAGCATTGGTTCCACTGGCAACAACTTTAACTGCGTTTTACTCATTGTGCCAAGATGATCTTTTCGCTAAAACTTTGCTTTATTCTGAAGTACCGAAATTCTACACGTGGAATGCATCGACTAAAAAGTTTCAACGTCGCAAACAAGGTAAAGCAGTTGAAGGACATACCAATTTATATTCCAGTGATGCATTGGGTCGTCTGTACACTGTTCATCCGAACAATACAGAATGCTTCTATCTAAGATTGCTGTTGATCAATATACGTGGACCAATATCCTTCCAAGATTTAAGAACAGTCAACGGTCAGCTGTGCGCTACTTATCGCCAAGCTTGCCAAGAACTAAATCTTCTTGAGAATGATGCACATTGGGACACTGCACTAGCTGATGCATCGAATACTGCTCAACCACAGCAAATACGCACGCTATTTGCCATAATATTAACAACCTGCTTCCGATCTAATCCAAAAGCTCTTTGGGAAAAATACAAAGACTACATGAGTGAAGATATTCTACATCGTTTGCGCGCTGCGAATCAAAATCCGGACATTCAATTCACACCAAACGTGTATAATGAAGCATTGATTTTGATTGAAGACATATGTTTGACAATCGCTAACAAGGCACTGGTGCAACCGGGAATGCCTGCTTCAAACCGACCTGCAAACAACCTTTTTGATCGTGATTTGCAACGAGAAACACACTATGATTCTGATGAACTGGGGACATTCGTTAGGACAAATCTTCCGCAGTTGATTCTAGAACAACGCATTGCGTATGACAGAATTATGCGTGCAATCACAGAACAAAGCGGTGGACTGTTTTTCATAGATGCACCCGGTGGTACAGGCAAGACTTTTCTTCTTTCACTAATTTTGGCAACCATACGATCACAAAATAATATTGCACTGGCTATTGCATCATCTGGAATGCGGCAACTCTTTTGGATGGTGGCCGAACAACGCATTCAGCATTGAAACTGCCGTTGAATTTGCAAAACACTGAGGCACCAACATGCAACATCAGCAAAAACTCTGTAATGGGAAAAGTACTCCAAACGTGTCAAATTATCATATGGGACGAATGTACAATGTCTCACAAGAAAGCATTGGAAGCGCTTGATCGTACACTGCGAGATTTCAGAGGAAACAGACGGATCTTCGGTGGCGCACTCATTTTATTGTCTGGTGATTTTCGACAAACACTGCCCATTATACCACGATCAACACCCACTGATGAACTTCATGCATGTCTTAAATCATCAGTTCTATGGCGTCATTTACAGAAATTGACTTTGAAAACTAACATGCGTGTACAACTACAACGGGATGCATCGGCTGGAAATTTTGCAAAACAATTAATGGATATTGGAAATGGGCGAATGGAAATTGATGAATCTACACAATGTATCACCCTGCCAGCAAATTTCTGTAAGATAACAGAAAGCATCGACGAATTGGTGCAAAAAGTTTCCCAAACTACAAAAACCATCAGTGGCTCAGTACGCGTGCTATATTAGTAGCTAAAAACATCGATGTCAATACCATCAATTTCACCATTCAGCATGGAATACCCAGTGAAACGACAACATATAAGTCCATCGATACTGTGGAGAATCAAGATGAGGTTATCAACTATCCAACTGAATTCTTGAATTCGCTTGATTTGCCAGGCATGCCACCGCACGTTCTTACATTGAAAATTGGCGTACCCATCATACTTCTTCGAAACATAAATCCACCACGACTTTGCAACGGAACTAGACTCTCAGTCAAGAAAATGATGAACAATGTTATCGAGGCAACAATTTTGACTGGAAAATTCAAAGGTGAAGACGTCCTGTTGCCACGTATCCCAATGATCCCGACAGATATGCCATTCGAATTCAAACGTTTACAGTTCCCGGTATGACTCGCTTTCGCAATGACTATTAACAAAGCACAAGGACAATCGTTACAAGTGTGTGGTTTAAATTTGGAGAATCCATGCTTCTCACATGGACAGCTCTATGTGGCTTGCTCACGTGTCGGAAAACCTTCTGATTTATTCGTCTACGCACCAGATGGAAAAACAAGAAATATTGTGTATCCCACAACACTTCAATAAACATCTAATTGAAACTGAGCTTTGTAATCACACAATTTTTTCGAAACGGTTTTGAATGAATTGAATATTTGTGTACTGATTTTCCTTTAAAATTATTTTTCTTAAATTTATTTCAGTTGTTTGCGTAGCAACGCGCGCCGGGTACAGCTAGTTGGTTGTATTTAAAATACTTATTCGTATCATCCACAAAATGTACAACAGAGGAGCTACTTTTTTGAATTTCCGTGCCATGAGTAATCGTATTTTCTAAATTAATCCAGTATCGTTTCATTAAAAATCCGGAGCTTCAAAAAACAATAATGTAAGTGCTTTCTGCTCGTAATCGTATCACTGCAATTACATAATTCAATTTCTATTCCAAAAATAATGAAGAAATAAATTATTTAATTTCATTTAAAATAAATTTGTTCCATGTATTTAAACTTGTTATTTCGAAAGATGGTTATATTTTTTTTTATGCTTTCGATAAGAATACAGCTTTCACCGTGTGAACAAGTCCACGTCTAATGCGAAAATGAATGATTGGCATCGTATTCAAAGCAAGCACCGATATTGGCGAGAAATTTGCTAAGCTCTGTAACCCTGCAGACTGTCATCCCCCTGTTTCCTTCCCCTCTCCTCTTCTAAAAAAGTGCTCTTTATTTAACGACTTCTTAGTGTGTACTTGTTATGATTAGGTAATTGTAATTTTGAAAGTTTAATTTAAAATTATTTCGGATTTGATTCAAGTATTAAGTAAGTTTTAAGAGAGATTTTTGTTGAAATTATGTAATGCGCATATTATCTTATATGTTTGTTTTTTGTAAATAGAAACGTCTGAATACACTAATACAATTTTTTTAGTAGTTCGTTTTCTTACTAATTAGTATTTATAAAAATTTATCGATATATTGTTGCCGTTACAAATACTGCTCTATTGTGAGTAAAGTAAAATTTGTATCCTTATGTTTGCTTTGGCATTCTATTTGCTTCAAAGCATCATTTGATAAAATAAATTAAATTGTACTTTTTTCCAATATTTGAAGCGATATAATCATGAAATTTTATAGTGTGAAGTTCATAATATTGCTAATGGTTACATATTCAGTTGTTTTATGGTTTGGGACTGATGCATATTTTATTGTATAACCAACATCGAACATTTGCTTGTGTGGTTGAATGACTGCATTTGTTTATGTTTATAAATGGTAAAAGTTACAGGGGTGTTTGTGCTCCGGGGAAACCCGGGGATTTTGAACTTCGATATCCGGAAATTCCGGGGATCGTCGTTCAAAAGGAAGTAGGAATAATGAATTATTTATTTTGATCTGGGTAATTTTGTTTGCTGGGTAAATATTTACATAAAATGTAGTAGTTTATATGTTTGAAAATTTATGGTTATTAATTTTGCAAAAAAAGTAATTCATTGAACTTTTATAATTAGGTCATTCAATACTTCATAATTGCAATTTTTCGTTTCTCCCCCCCCCCTTCTCGAAACTCCAAAATGTCGGTAGTAAGTCCGTAAAAGTTTCAGGGGATTTTTTGGGGTCCCACAAACACCCCTGAAGTTAATGATTTTTGTAATGAAAACTGAGATAAGATTTAAATGTTATATCAGTTAACAAGGGTCAAGGATTTAAAAAGTATGTAATGTCAGAAAATAAAAATATAATTTTTAAAATATAATTCCTTTTTGCAATAATTTCTTGATTTGAGTTTGATTTTTAGTTAATCCTAACAGATTAGAATTATATATCAACACTATTTCTGATTGCTAATTATATGAATTGTTAAAATAAGTAGAGATAGTAAAATGATAGATCTTTACATATTATCGCAACAATCACCTACATTCAAAATAACTAGCCAATTTCAATTTCACATGTGTCGTATGCGCTGAATTGGCAATCATGTACTTCATTTCATCAACAATAGTTTGCTATAATACGTACCAAATGATATTATTCTTCAATGTTGCGTTTGTTGTCTAAAGGGAGAATTCGTATAAAAAAATATAAAGATTTCAGACATATTCTTTTTGTAAGCTATGATGTTTTTAAAATTGTTGCACAAAACTGTTTTGATGAGAATGAAGTTGTAAAAGATTTTCTGCAATATATTGCCAATTATGATAATTTTTTTTTGTTGCCAAACAGAGTTACTGGAAATTTTTGAAAATTCCTGTAAAAAGGGAATTACACTTTTCTTTATGCTGACATTATGAGAAGTGGAATTTCACTACTCCCTCACATATTAGAGAGGAATCAATTTCTAAATATTGTAAAAATTGGAAAATAAAATGGACCAAAAGTCTGAATTTGGAACACCTTTTAGTTCGAAATAATTGAAAAAGCAGCCCTTATAATCCTTTAAAAAAAGATCCTGGTACTCACCGATAACATTGTAAATATCCATTGTAGAAGAACACAACCAGAGTAGAGCAGCAGGTTAAGAAGAAATGGATTGAAAATGGTTGCATTTTTAAAGAATTAAAATTAAAATCATCTGAAATTAAGAGAGTTACCATGCACAAAAAAAAAGAAACCAATAAGAATGAACTTTTTCGAATTTAAAATAGTCTGAAATTTGAGGATTAGCATGCAAAAAAACAAAACCAAGGTTGAATCCTAGGAGGACCCACTTTTGGTCGCCAAATTTGTTATCGCCCATCTTGGCGAACATAAACAACCTGGCGTGTTGCCCTATGACATCAAACTAGCACCATTTGTTTTTCTAAACACCACAAATATATTGATGAAATTTATCAAATATTAATACAGAAAAAAAAACTCGTAAGAGCTTTTCTGGTTTTAAATTAAAACTGATATAATCTTTGAACTAATTTGAGTATTATGCGGCAAGCATCGCTTGATGTCGAGTGATATGGAATCTGAAATGGCAGTGTAGTGATAAAAAATTGTCAAGAAAATAATTTAAACTGTTTTGAAATGTATTTCAAATAAAGAATATAGAAATAGATTGAAAATAACCAACATCCATCAATAATTTGTATAAAGAAATGTAATAATTATATGTAATGCAAGGGTGTCAAACTCAAAGGCCAACTTGGGCCAAGCTAACAATGTTTAATTTTAAGTAAGCCGTAAAAAAAAATCAATAATCATACGTAGAAATGTAAGTTTATTTTGAATAATACATTGTAATAAACATAAATAAAAGATCAAGAAAAATTGAATGTTTACATCCTGATACTTGATATCTCTTCTCTGCTACTATCTTTCCTATTTCAGGAGAAATTTTGATACTTAATTACATATTATTGTGTGCTGTAATCCTGCAATATACCGTAATTTTGCGCGTATAGTCTGCGGACTATCTGTGTTTAAAATGCGAATTTTTGAAGCTGCGGACTATCCACCAGTGCGGATAATATGCTGGTTGTTCACGGTTAAAGCGCAACTGCCGGGAGGGGGAAAAGTAGTTGATGCGTCAGCTCGATTTTTAGGAGCCTTAGTAGCAAGTACCTGAAATACGAAAATCACTGACAATGAAGATAGTGATGCTGAAAATGAACTTTCGGACACTCTTCCCGAAAATATATTAGAACTGTTTAATTCTGAGAGAGAGAGATACCGATGAATCGGACTTTGAAGGTTTTCGTTAATGTAGTAGAATGTGTGATTAATTAATAAGCTCTGTTTTTATTTGTATTTAGCGTTTTATTTCTGAAGGTACATTAGTAAGGAAGTACTTTTTTTTCTATTTATACTTAGTTCTTAGTTTCTAAAATACATTAATTTTGCCATATTAAAATAACGTAATTTCAGACGTATAGTCTGCGGACTATCCGGTGGTGCGGACTATCTGACGATTTTTGAAATTTTTTTATATAAAATTGTGTCTGCGGACTATACGTGCGAAATTACGGTAATATAATAATAATTATATGGAATAATCATAATATAATATAATAATAATTATATAGAATAATCATAATATAATATAATAATAATTATATGGAATAATTATAATATAATAATAATTATATAGAATAATAATATATAATAATTATTATATTATAATTATCCGCCTATATGGACGTGCACTAAAAAGAGATACCAGCTCTAAGTTCACAATGGTAAAACACCAATTCACAGCCCATTAGAAATTTTAAAAAAATTATAATTATGTATAATAATGATCATATAATTATATTATAATACACATAAAATAATTACATAATATATATTAAAAGTAATCAATGAATATCAGTTAATCTATATATACACAGTGCAACAAATAAGTTTTAAGACTGTATCCACAAAAGATATATAAACA
Source organism: Trichonephila clavipes (assembly GCA_019973935.1). Classification (NCBI taxonomy): domain Eukaryota; kingdom Metazoa; phylum Arthropoda; class Arachnida; order Araneae; family Nephilidae; genus Trichonephila; species Trichonephila clavipes. The sequence continues at coordinate 614,635 of BMAU01001088.1, read as the reverse complement.
AAAAATTAATTCCTGTTCTGGTTTTTATTCAAAATAGGACCCTCTGGCTACAATGCACTTGTTATAGCAATTTATTCAGGAATTGAAAGCCTGTTGTAAATCTCTCACTTTGTGCAATGGTCTGCAAAGCATGCGTCGAAGTTACTTGTAAGATCAAAATAACACCCTTTTCATATCATTTTAAGTTTTGAGAACAAGGAGTAGTCACAGGGTGCTAAATTGGGTAAATATTGCAGATGGTTCAAGACACACATTATTTTTTGCCAAAAATCGACAAACAACAAGGGAGGTGTGCTTGGATGCATTTTCGTGTTACAAACACGAACTGTTTTCAATCCAATATTCTGGACAAGTGTGAAGAATGCTGGCCATCAAACGCTTTAAAACAGCTAAGTACTACTGACCTGTAACTGCTTGTCCAGTTAGAACAAATTCTTTGTGGATAATACCCCTTGCATTGAAGAATGTAATAAGCATTGTTTTGGTTTTTGATGGAATTTTCCTTGTTTTTGGCTTATCATGAATTTTCTGACTTCCATTCCACACTTTGTCATTTTGTTTCAGGATCATATTGGAAACACCAGGTTTCTCATTACTTGTAACAATCGACTTAAAGAAGTTTGGATTGTTTTCTGTGGCTGAAATTATGTTTCTGCGATGTGCACTTCTCATTGATTTTTGTACAGGGGATAAACTGTGTGGAACAAATTTAGCACACACTTTTGTTTTGCTCGAATTTTCATGCAAGATGGTTTTAATTGTTTCTTTGTTGATGTTTAGAGTCTGCCATCATTGTTAATGACGCACAGTGATCGTTTACCATGAAATTTTGTACTTTCTCAATAATTTCTGGTATTCTAGATGGAATTGGTCTTCCACTACATTGGTCATGTTCTACCGCATCACTTCCATCCAAAAAACATTTATGCTACACAAAAACGTTTCATCTACTTAAACAACTGTCACCGATAACTTGTTTCATTAATTGGTATGTTTCTAAAGCACTTTTACCAAGTTTTGTATAAAATGTAATTACAGCTGTTTTCTCCATCTTATGAATGCTTGTCATCTCTCAGCTACTTAACTAAATGCCATCAATTTGTTCACAGTGTGTCAGCAGAGCATGGACATTATTACGTATATTTGCACTCATGGCACCTTTACAGCCTGAGCTCTGGGACGAGTCTTAAAACTTATTTGCCGCACTGTGTATAAAGGAGAAAAACTACTCTCTCACTGATTAATCACCATATCTCTGGAACTATTAAACCTACAGACTTGAAATTTGGTAGGCAAGTTCCTTTCATGGAGTGGACATCAGCTAAGAATGGATTTTGCAAAGATCGAACCCCAAGGGGCGTTAAGGGGGTTTAAGCGGCGTTATAGATAATTATTTAACTATTAGAAACACAGTCTTGAAACTTGGTATGCAGATTCCTTTCATATAGTAAAGATCCCCTACAAAAGGATTTTTACGAAAATCGACCTCCAAGGGGCATTATGAATAATTATTTCCATTTTTAAACTATTAGACGTACAGTCTTGAAATTTGGTAAGCGGATTCCTTTCATAGAGTAGAGATCCGCTACAAAATGGGTTTTGTGAAAATCATCCCAAGTGGTGCTATGGGGGCCAAAGGGGCGTTCTACATAATTATTTCAATTTTTAAACTATTAGACATACAGTATTTTTAAATAAGAAATAGCAATTATGTACACAGAACATGACTTTATCGGTAAACATTTTGCCAGTTGATATAGCATCATGAATTAAAGTATAGGATTGGAGGCCCCATGGTAAAGCCAAGTATGTATATCAAGATTAAATTATAGATACTGACAAAGTATCTATATGTAATGATAGGTATTCCGAGAATAATGAAGTGACAACGAAAAATGAAGTGTCAAATTCATTCTAGCATCTAGATAAACATTGTCAAATCCTAGGGGGCCCCTATTCTACACTTAAGCTGCATCATGTAATCTTAAAAATTATTTCCAAACCCAAGGGCCAGCTGAAAAAATAATGAAAAGACAAATTGGTACTTTTCAGTTTTGCTGGTGCTGTGATAAGGTCTCCAAAAATGATACAACTGACGCCAAGTGAAATATTTACACTGCTAGCCTTGTACCACCTTAATTTTCAAAACAAGTCAATCTTTTCTTATTACTAATGTCTTTTTCATAATACATCAAAAATGGATTAAAAAAAACGGTACTTTTCATTAGCCAGGCGCAAATGTCGCCAATTGTGAACCAAGCCGCCAGGCAAAGTGAATGACAAAACAGTCAATGTGGAAAATGTTCAACTATGAACAAATATTAATTAATTGTAAACAAAACAGTTTTACCCCCCAAATGCTTATAATTATTGATTTTTCCAGAATACAGTGATGTCCTTGAGAATTTGCTCAAATGGATCATTTACTCCTCGTCTCCACATAAATTCAGTGTGGAATTTTCGTCCTTTTTTAAAACAATTATGTTGGAAGAAAGAAAGAAAAATGTGCTTTGTTTTGAATAAATTCAGAGAATAGAGCAGTGAACGTTCCCCTTATGGTTGTAAGAAATTTGGCGGAATTCTACATTATTTGGCAATTTTTCGATTAAGCTCAGCTAACGTTAAAAGTACCAAAAAACCAATAAGAACTACCATATTTTCCTGTATATGATCTGCAGCGGTGTATTATTCGCAAAGCCTTTTTTTCCAAGTAAAAAAAACGTATAATCCACGGCAGTTTTTACTACGAATAATCCAAAATATAAACTGCTGATAATGAGTGTCATATAAGATAAAAAATACACAATGTAATTAAAAATAGAAGTAAGAAATTGCACAGAGAAATTTTTTTTTTATTATGAAGCGTCTTTTTAAATATGTGCAATAATATTTTTTATGATAATGTCAATAAAACAAAAAAATTCTTTGCTACTGCCATCGATGTTTTGAATTGTTAAACAAAACATTCCATGTGGGAAAAATTTTCTTTTTTTTAATTTAGCAAGTTAACAGCAAAAAAATTAAGATCGAGACTGCTTTCGCATTGTCTCTTTTAAAATCCATTTATTTATTTCTTCCTCTAATTCTGGCCAGTGAGGTTTTCCACGACGATCGGCTCTTTAACGTCGATCACAATTTTCAAAGTTGGTCTTGATTTTTCTCCACAAGCGAATATTCAGTTTGTCAACATTGAAAAACCTAGCAGCTTCCCGATTTCGGTAGCCTTCTCTATAACTTTTAACTTGAAGTTTGCAATTAACTTAACCCTTTCGATTCAACATGATGAAAACTTTCAAAGGAGGGAATAGCTCTAGTCAAGAGAAAATTGGAAATGGTACCAATGACTAGTAACTGTTTTTTCCTTCGAAGAATCGAATTTGTTTTTGAATGTAATTGTACAAAAACTAGTTACGGTTGAAATACGTCATGAAAGCGCCATCTATTTATTTTTTAAAACATAAACAGCATTTCTTTCAAAACTTTATTGTTAGCTTTTCTGATGGAGAATTTTTTTTCTCAGATAATCTGCGGCAGCGTATAATACGCACAACGAAATTTAAAACTTTTTTAACACATAATCCGTGGATTATATACAGGAAAATAGGGTAAATTTTTTTTATGTGTATAGTGTACCCAGTAAAGCCTTTTTAACGTAACTTTTTAATGAGATTTACACCAGCGAAATGGAAAAGTACCAAAAAAAATCTTCTCAAAATGTTCTTGATCATACCTTAAATTAGCTAATGTGTCACCACATTGATTGAAAAGAGTAGTCTGATTGGAAAGACCATTAATACTATTTCAATAGAGATGACATGATGTGAATAAAATCACCCAAAATTTCTTCCAAAAAGTTGTCAAATCAAAACTCCTTTATACTAAAGCTTAACTAGGCTTATGTACCTTCTAATGTTTATTCTATTTTGAAATTACTCCGTATAAATCCTTAATGATTTTTGTGGATTTTAAAGTTATTTCTAACTTTACGTTTTATCTCCAGGAATTATGAAATCAATTACTAAAATGGATAATATTCCTTTGCTTTAAAAAAAATCTTTTTAGCATTTATGTACATATAATTACATTTTAGAGTGTCTTTTTTGTGAGCTGTAATCTTATTTGAAAAAGTTTTATCTTTTGCACTAATTGGTAGCAAATAGGATATATTTCTCGTAGTATATTTTAATATACCACAAAAGAAACTTTATACTTAAATCATGTAAAATATTTGGTTCATTATTTTTTTTTTTAAGAAAATCCCAACAGAGAATTCAAATAGGCTTCATGAGATTGCTTTTGAATTATCCTTTAATAATTGATTGTTCAGATTTTATATGTATTAAGAATTTATTTAGAAAAAAAAAGTAAGCAAAATAAAAAACAAATTCATCTTACTTTCTGTGCAATTGTAACTTGTGAAGAAAGTTTTCATAAGGATGACTGATTTGCATATTACACAATGAAATAAAATTTGAATTTTAATAAAAAGATTACACATACATAATAGTTGAGGAATTAAGACATTAATACATAAAATAGATAATTTACAGTTTAATTTTTATTTAAAAAAAAAGTCTTGGAAAAATAGCTATTTCTTGCAATAAATGTTGCCTTAGTTAAATCAATCCAGTAAAAAATGAATTAAATTTTAACTTGGAAATGAAATGAAGGAAATAAGAAACAAGGACATGGTTATTATAAGAAAAAAAGAATTATAAATTGCTGTCTATAGAAAAATGAGATTGACAACAAAATAACTGGAGAGAAAAGGCTTTGAAGAATGCCTATTATAGTTTATTAATCAGTCAGGGATTCTGAATATCTATAAAATGTACAAGAATTTCTTTCATTGCATTTTTATGAGGTTCTAGTTATATATGGTGACTTCTATTTAAGGTTACCTAATTGATGTTTTCAGTTTATTTTTGTATGTATCTAAAACTTTGACTTATTTTTCTTAAATATCCATTCATGATTATTCTGTATGATTATTTTCTAACAATATTGGAATTTTTGAAATACTGTGTCCTTTGTTAACAACTAATATCCCACTGATAGAAAATATTTAGTATTACTATAAGTTAACATTCATTTAATAAATACACTTTTTAAAGATATTTACAGAAAATTGTATTTTAATTTGAATTATAATTTTTTGCTTGCTAATCAAATATATTGACTGTTCATTACTATTTTCCAAAAGGCTGCTGGAATAAAAAAATCTGTGCTTATTATTGTAACAATCCCCAATGTTCAATTTAGCATGTGTTGTAAGTGCTGAATTGGCAGTCATGGGCTTTGTTTCATGTAATGTCACCAGAAGGTTGCAATAATACATAAGTACCGGAAAATCATATACAAATGCACTTAATGTAAAATTTGTATTTAAAGTAATGCATTATACTTTTTGAAGTGTATATTATTTTATACATTGTCTTATTTTTCAGAGATTTGAAGATGTCATTGTCTAAAGAAGAATTAAAACCTCAGGTTGACAAATTAATTCAGAGATTTCTTGGTTTAAGTGAACCTTCACAGTCACTAATATCTACTGCTGTACGGTGTCTGATTAAAGGATATGATCAAAGGAAAACAGTTGGTAATGGTTTCTTATTTTTAGTTTCTGTTACTATATTTAAAATAATTTTAAAGTATTTCCTAATTTTTTAATTGGTGTGTTCCATTTCTTAAAATCACAGAAAGCTCTGAGGGGGAATTACGTCATAAACTGGATTTTGTATATTTTTTTCATGGACCATGCATAATGATAAAATGTATAAGTCTCAACTTCAAGGTAGTTATTGTTTTATTAAAATTCTTGTAATATAAAAACATAAACAAAGCATATTTAAAGAAGTATACATTTTCTATTGGAGGGTGTAAGTTTTTTTTGGTGAGAATATTGGTTCCTGACCCAGTATCCTCAGTTTAAGAGTGGTATATTACTACCTTATTTATTAGAATTTCAGCTCAAGAAAGAATTTGTGAAACATAGCTACAAATTAACCGTATTGGCTGGATTTAAAGATTGTACAGAAAACAACATTATTTTGTACATAATACAATTGAGACCTAAATCAGAATATTAATTCAATATTTCATTAATATTAATTTTGTAATTAAAATAATTTTCATTAATGAAAGCAATCAAAATGTAAGTATAAACATAATCTATTTTGTAAAAAAATTTATATGTCGAGATAAAAACTGTTGTCTTTATTACTCAATTGAATGCAGTAATGTCTTTAATAGTAATATGTATATATATACTAAAAATGTTTAAACCTACAGTTTGTACATTCAAGATGCTAATAAGTAATAACTATATGAAAAACAAAATTACTATAGCAAATATAGGTTTCAATTACTACAGCAAATGTAGGCAAATTAATTTTTAGATTATATTCTCACTATTTTCCCATTTTCATCATGCATCACACCTAAATATAATTTGATTATTAGAAATGAGAGTAAATTATTTTGCAAAATGTTTTTCTCCATCTTTACAATGTTTATCACCAATCACTGGTTACTCCCTCCCAACTGTTATCTACTTAAGAAACTGGTGCATTGTACAGAATCTTGACTAATCAGAAACTGGAAAAAAAAACAAGTGCATACTTGTGAAGAGGGCGCCACTGCATGCCCCTGACATGTAACTACTTGCTTCGGAAGGAGGTGAGCAGCAATCAAAAGAGAGAGAGAGAGAGCAAAATAGACCCAACCGACAGAGAAGGAATACAATGTATGACTAACTTTTCAGCCATTAGGCACTGATGCACAGTTAAATGTTTTAATATATTAATTGTTTTGTCCCATTTTCTTTGTTATTGTTAAAAATAAACAGTTTTATCAGTGTGTGTTAATTATTAGTATTTTCTAACTGTCAACCCATATTAACATAACATGCATTTTTACTGAATTCTTCAAGATAAACTGGAAAGCAACGTATTAGCCATTTTGTTTTTTAACCTTTATAAATCAACTGATTCATACGTCATACCAGAAATTTTTTTGTCACTTAATTCAGCTTGGTACGACGTTTGTACCAAGGTTTCTATAGCCACTTCTTCCTCCCCCCTTTTTCTAACACACCCTTTTACGATGTTCCGTGGCCCTTTTTATGACTCTTCTACTGTGCATAATTGGGTGGGGTTATTTTTCGCCAACATTTTGGGCATTTATCATTGGCGATGTTTAGGAACAAGTTTCGACTTTAAAAAAAATAAGATATATTCGAAATGAAAAGATGAATTCAAAATAATGAGGTTGATTTAGACGTATCAGCTAATTTTGATCAGAGAGTTGAAAGCTTATTTGCATGGAAAGAGGTAGAAGGCTCTGAAGTGATAAGTGCATTGCCATTTTCTGGTAAAGTTGAATTGAAAGTTGATGCTAGCAATTTCAAAACTGAAAATGATTTTTGTATAAATTGATGTTCACAGAGGAAATTTTAGCAGTTCTAGTCGAGGAAACTAATAGGTATGCATTTGTTGTACATAATCTTCATGGAGAAACATCTGACAAATGAAAGCACACATCTTCATGGAAACCAACCGATAAAAATGAAATTTTAAAATTTCTTGGTTTAATTTTATTGATGGGACACATCGAAAAAGATAGCTTACAGGATTATTGGACAATTAATAATTGATAGAAACTCCATTTTTCAGAGAAGTAATGTCCCACGATAGTTTCCTAATGATTTTAAAATTTTTACATTTTTCTAATAATAGTTTAAAAGAAAGCAAAGATTCTCCAACTTACGACAAATTATGGAAAATACGAAAAAATTTTGATTGTTGTAACAGAATATTTAAAGAAGTGTGTGTGTATGATCCCACAGAAAATTTATCTTTCGATGAAGTTATCATTAAATTTAAAGGAAGAGTGTTATTCAAACAATACATTCCCAAAAAACGCAAACAATAGGGTTTGAAAATGTACAAAATTGCAGATGCCACTGGCTATACTTATGATATGAGAGTATATGTAGGTAAAGATAAAAAAGAAAACCTTTCAACATCTGCTTCCTTATAATGTTGTATACACAATGGCAGATTGTATATAAAAAAAAAGTATTAACTTCTGTGGAACTGCAATCTAATAGAAAACATTTTCCAAAGGATTTGGCTCGTTGTAAAGTGAGACAAGGTGATCTTGCAGTGAAATTTTGTGATGGAATGACAGCATTGTGTTGGAAAGTTAAGAGGCAGGTATATATGCTGACCAATATGCGCAGCCCCTGATAGGAATTTATCATTGAAGAACAAAAAAGATTTTTAAAAAAATTGATGCCGATATTTCTGCATGCGAAAAAGACGACAAATTAACAACTACCAAGTCAAAAACTGTGGCAGATTACAACAAGCATATGGGATATGTTGATTTAGGAGACCACATGCCATCCATCTACTCTTTTACTAGACAAACTAGAAAATGGACAAAAAAATTATTCTTTAGCCTCATCGATATTGCTGTTCTGAATGCTTTTCTAATATTCAAATCATGCCAAACTTCATCAAAATTTAGTTTAAAAGAATTTAGAATGAATTTAATTACATCTCTAATAGGAAAAGTAAATCATAAAAATGCAGAGCCTTCAGCAACAAAAAAAGTTAAGACAAATGATAATACATTTTCTCATTGGCCATTTGAGGAAAAGAAAAGAAGGTGCGTTTATTGTGCAAAAAAAATATACAAAAAAGAACCACTATAATCTGTAAGGCATGCAGTGTGGCTCTTTGTATTGACCAGAACTGCTTCGAAGATTATCACACAATTTATTTAAAAATCTCTTAACATTTAAACCAATAAAAAACAAAAAACCAGAATTCAAAATATTAAAATGATACATTTTTTATAAAAATGAAATGAAAAATAAAAAAGGCTCTTTTTTAAGGACCAAAACTTTCAAAAAATAGAACTCACATTCACAAACAGATATTTCAAAAACACTGCTTACAAAAACTTTTAATTCAAGATATAAGTTTCTCTTAGAAACAAAAAAAAAAGTTTTGTAAAATTCTATTAAAACAAATTAATACATTTTTTTCTCATAAAACCGGTTGTTAAATCTGTCGAGTTTCGAACTCCTCATGTTGATGTGGTGTGGAAGTTTGGTGAGAGGGTCAGATTTCTGAGATTCATTCCCAGTAACCTTTATATTGCTTTAGAATATGATGTTATTTTAACTCGATTGTAATTGATCACAAAATATTTGGAGTACAATTATTATTTTTTTTTCATGCACTAAAAGGGCATTAATTCAAAAAGTAAAATGTTTAGAAAAATGTTCTACATATTCTTCTTAAAGTTTTTACATATTGTGTTGAACAATTTTGAAAATTTGATGAGTTAATTTATTTTTATTACATGGTTTAACTATTGTACTTAAATATGGAAGCAGTTTTTTTTTAGAGTGAAATAAAATGTTTAGTATAATAATGTTCACTGACGTAGCTAGACCTAAGTGGTCCCTGTATCAAAACTTTCTTGCGAGCCCTTTTTAGATACTTTTAAAACTTCACGATGTTTAGCTTACATATGTTGGGGCCCCATATCATTGATACTGCTATAGCTACACCTCTGATAATGTTCTACTGATTTTCTTAAAATGTTTCCTTCTGTTTGAAATTTTGTCGAATGATTTTGAAAACATGGGGTGGATATTTTTATAACAGGATTTTCATTATTGTAGTTGTATACATAAGCCGCAATAATTATACCGAAGGTAGAATGTGTACACATAATCTTAACTGGTCTTTAATTGGTAGTACACATTGCTACTACATGACAACATACTTACTTATTTTATAAAATATATATATAAATGCAAACTTTGATATTATTGCGAGTTTATAATTGATCTATCGTACTCTTAGAGGGTGTGTTGTCATGAAGCTATGATTATAGAAGCTATGAATTAAATATTCGGCGTATTTAAATAATATTTTAACGTTTATCTGGAGCAAATATTTTAGTAATGTGTTTAAAAGAATTTATCTAATACACAACTCTAATGATATCTTGGTATTTAACACTAAATGATAATTTACCTTTTTTTGGAACATGAAAATATTTTACAAAATAGAGAACAAAAAAGTTTTAAAAACTTTAAAATCATTTTACGATACAAAGGATTATTATGTAAGCCCCCCCCCCTTTTGAACTTTCTATAATAATTTTCTCATAGTAAAGCAATGAATACAATAAAAACCTTGCTTCATAGTAAATTATTTTAAGCAATCAAAAAATCATGAAAACATTGCGATTGAAAGAAGTAAAAGTAATAAATATAATAATTTTATTTATGTGTGATGAGTACTGTTCAACATGTCATTTATATGAATTCTACTCTCATAGTACTTCTGAAATGCTATACATCAAACTCTAGAAAATATCAATTTTAATTTCAGAATTTACTTAAAAAAGGCAGGAAAAAAACAACAAAAATATGCATTTGAAAGTTTGCAAGCCGTTCAACTCAAAATGGGTTCCATGAATTTAAAAAACTATTTTGATGTAATAATGCGCCAAATATTTCAATTTTCCTTACTCCTGAAAGATCCCTGACTTAAAATCGGCAACCCTTCCCTTTGTAAGTGTGAAACTTTTAACAATTCCACATGGGGCGAAAATGGTCAAGCAGGACTTCCAGTTGGGAAAAGAAATTTCCTTTTCATACCCGAAAGCTCTGAATGGAAGGGAAATTTTGCCTCAGCTAATGTCAAGATCTAAAGGTTAATATTTCTTCTGTTTCTAGATTTCTAGTCTGAGAAAAATATTTTCTTAAAATAATGTATAAAGGAGATAGAAACCTAGACTCTGTTTGGGATTCTTTTCATAGATTATCTGTGAATGGTAAAATTGTTGCCAAGTGCAAAAAATGTGGGCGTATGCAAAGTAACTAGGATGAAAGCACATGTTTCTAACTGTGCAAAAAAATCTTCAAGTGAATGTGTGGAAGAAATTCAATGATGGATGAAGAAGTAGATCAGCCTCCAGTTAAAATACAATGTTTAGAAGGTAATATTAAAGAACTTATTTCAAAAACCTCAAATAAAGACAAAATAATGATTGATGTGGCTCTTGCAAAGATGTTTTATGCCTTCAACATTCCTTTTGTTGTTGTGGAAAGCGAATCATTTAAAAATTTGATCCAAATCTTGGAGACCAAGTTTTAGCCCCCTCCACATAAAGAATTGGCAGGCCCCCTTTTAGATGCTGTTTACAATGAAATTGATGGATTTGTTTGTAAAAATTTAAAAGGGAAAGAAGGTACTCTTGTTATTGATGGATGGAGCAATATCCATAGTGAACCGATAATAGCATCTTGCATTCAAGTTAATGGAGAGTTATATATTGTAGATGTTGAAACCACTGGAATTATAAAAAAATCAGCAGAATTTTTATATAAAAAATGCAGTGACATTTTATTCAGTCTATTACAGAAAAACATGACTTTCTAGTTAAAAGCATGGTTACTGATAATGCTAAAAATATGGAGAAAATAAGATGTGAATTGGAACAAAAGTTTGAGAATTCAACTCTGATAATGTATGGTTGTGGAGCTCATTGGCTAAACTTTTTGGGACAAGATATAACACCTTCAAGCATTATGAAACACAGTAGATATTCACAAATATTTTCAAAATCACCATGCTCCTGGAGCATGGTTAAAATAATGCAATGAATGTGTTTCACCTCAATTACCTGGATGTACTAGGTGCAGTAGTCAGCTGACTTGTCTTGAAACATTTATTCAAAATCATACGTCACATATAAAAATTACAAATGAGCATTATGAGGAGATGAATTGAAATATTGTAGCACATATACAGGATTTTAACCTTTATCAACAAGTGAAAGGCCTTATCAGACAATTAGAGCCAGTAGCAAGTGCTTTAGCTCATCCGTAGAGTGAGTTGAAACCTCATTCTGCTGTGGTGAAAAAAATGTTTGAGCAAGCAATTCTGGATGGGTATATTCTTGTGTATTTATTGCATCCTAAGTACAGAGGAAAAAATCTTACTTATGAGCAGAAAGAATGGGCCAGAGAACCCTTTATTTTTATTGTATACTATAAACTTTGAAATGAAAGAACATTTTTTGAAGATCAAGGGGTTAAAACCATTAATGCTCATAAATGGTGGAGAAGTATAGCAAAAGCATGTGACATTTCTAAAGACTTTTACAAGTTAATTGCACTTCTCCAATCATGCCCATCAAGTTCTGCTGGAATAGAAAGAATGTTCTCTAATTTTTCATTTGTACCTTCAAAAACTTGAAATAGGTTGGGAATAAATAGTGTTTCAAAACTTGCTTTTTGTTACGCAATGTTGAAAAAACAAAAAATGTGTTCGGATGTAGAAAATGCAATTGAATTTGATGAGATATGTGTAATTCTTTTCATTATTGAAGTTATAGTTTAATACTGAGTTATACTATTTTTTTCATGTTTATATAACATGCCAAGTTTGCATCTCTTCAAATTTCTATTGTTCTGATAGCACAAGAAAATTGGTATTTCTTCTGTGAAAACTAACTGAAACATAAGAATTAGTTGTTTAAAATAGCTTAAATCGTAGCCAATGAGTTACTTTATTGACTCTTCCATTTCTCTTGTTCTGCATTCATAGTATTATCTAAAATAGGGTACAAATTTTATAGCATTTAGATTACTGTTTCAATAATATGTATTGAATATTATTCTAAGTAAGTTAAAAAAACATTAAAGTCATTCATATATTATTAGAGTTAAAATTTGTGAAAAATAAAATAGTTACATCCCCATAAATAAAACATTTCCATTTTTGCCAGGACGGTTTTTACCAGATTTTTCCACGGTTTTTTCCATCTTCGGCAAAAACGGGCCAATCCTAATCACAACCATAGCTCATTTCATTCAAAGTCTGAACAACCAGATGAACTGTGCTGATATTATTTCAAAAGCTAGAAAATGTTTGGATCTGTGCAAGTAGTTGAAAGGACAAAAAAGCCTTCTGCATTGATGCCAGCAGATAGCTGCTCATTTTCAAACTGCCTCACATTGGGGCAGGAGACCCTCATAAAGCTGTTAGACCTTCTAAAGTGGACCCAATGTTTTCATAGACATGTACTTAAAGGGAAAAAATTTGGTAAAGAACATTACTTTCATTTTTTTTTAAAAAAGCACATTAGATGTTTTTTTTACAAAAAAGTAGTATTTATTATTGTGTATAGTATGATGACCACTGAAATTATATAGCATACAGTATTGTTTTTACTATACATATAAACAAAACATTGGATTGTGATGAATAAAAATATTTGAATACATAGGAATTTTGGTGAAATTAAAAACAAAGCTAAATGCATATTTATTGAGATAAGTCTAAATAAATTATAAGTACTCCAAAATTAGTTTATTATGTGAATAACATATTATTATACTTAATTATTTAAAATAAATTAAAGCATCTTCATCATCAACTGTCGCATTATCATCTGACTTATTTAGGAATGGAGCTCTCAACACGAACAGGGTTTCTTTAGAATTATTTCTTTGTTTTTGACTGACTTTTGCTTTCTGGTGATTACCAAATCAGAGCTCAGTAAATAAAAAGTTTAAAATTTCTGTGTTAGATTTTTATGTACTACATTTTCTCGAATTATGACCTTTACAACATTTAAAGTCCTTGTTTTTTGCCTCCTGTGATACTTTTGTTAAATGTCCAAAAAAAGAGAAGTGCAAAGGATATTATTTCTGGCCCATTAATCAAATACTTAATCAGTGTAGATAGTATTGAGTACCACTGGTATAAAGAAACAAAATATCGATCAGTATTAAGTGCAAGTACCCTGTATTTTTCATCATCTGTGTCAAATCCATTTGACATAAAAATCAAAATAATGTCAATGTTTTTATTAATGACTTTATTGTTAACTAGCTGGTATACCCGTTCTTTGCACGGGTGAATTGAAAAATTAAACAATACAGATTGAAGGATAAAGAAGTTTTTAATGAGTTAATTTTACGTGAAATGCATATTAAACAAAAAAACCCCGTTTGTTAAATTTTAAGTCTGTAGATCTAATAGCTGATAAAAATGATTTTTTTTTTTTATAATGCCCCTTAACTCTCTTGTGGGTCAATTTTTGAAAACACCTTCCTAAGCTGATCTCTGCTCAGGAAAAGCAAAACATTGTTACAAATTTTGTGTAATGAACGCTTTAAGTAGTGTAAATAATTTATATCTAGAAGTGTAATACGTTATTATTACTTTCTGTACTTATTCTGTTAAAATTGTAATATTCGCAAGCAACGCCGTTCCTTAAATTATAATGGTGATTCAATGGAAACATAGCAAAATGTTGGCGATTGAGTCAAGTTGGCAACTTGGCAATTGATTGAACTGTGCAGAAGTCGATATGCTATAGCACCACCTGGTGGGAATCTGCAACGAAGAAGATAGCACAAAACTGAAGAGGTTCAACTGGCTCATCTATTGAAGGAAGGGCTGCTTTCCCCCCGAACAACACATGCCTGCAGATTCTTCTTTCCATTTAAGAGCACAGCAAAATCTGCATTCTTTATCATCACTTCTATTTTTATAAGCTTGTGGCTTTCGTAATCAAGAGGTTCGTCATACTC